>OW240923.1:3607015-3690912 GCA_933207985.1 Pelobates cultripes | reverse complement strand
AGGATGGATCTCCAAATATACTGTGCCACGATATTCTGAGTATGGAACTCCAAATATACTGTGCCATGATATTCCGAGGATGGAACTCCAAATATACTGTGCCACGATATTCTGAGTATGGATCTCCAAATATACTGTGCCATGATATTCTGAGGATGGAACTCCAAATATACTGTGCCACGATATTCCGAGGATGGAACTCCAAATATACTGTGCCACGATATTCCGAGGATGGAACTCCAAATATACTGTGCCATGATATTCCGAGGATGGAACTCCAAATATACTGTGCCACGATATTCTGAGTATGGAACTCCAAATATACTGTGCCATGATATTCCGAGGATGGATCTCCAAATATACTGTGCCATGATATTCCGAGGATGGATCTCCAAATATACTGTGCCATGATATTCCGAGGATGGATCTCCAAATATACTGTGCCACGATATTCCGAGGATGGATCTCCAAATATACTGTGCCACGATATTCCGAGGATGGATCTCCAAATATACTGTGCCATGATATTCCGAGGATGGATCTCCAAATATACTGTGCCATGATATTCCGAGGATGGATCTCCAAATATACTGTGCCATGATATTCCGAGGATGGATCTCCAAATATACTGTGCCACGATATTCTGAGGATGGATCTCCAAATATACTGTGCCACGATATTCCGAGGATGGAACTCCAAATATACTGTGCCACGATATTCTGAGTATGGAACTCCAAATATACTGTGCCATGATATTCTGAGTATGGAACTCCAAATATACTTTGTACCATGATATTCCGGATGGAACTTTCAAATATACTGTGCGCGATATTCTGAGTATGGAACTCAAATATGCTGTGCCATGATATTCGAGGGATGGATCTCCAGTATATACTGTGCCATGATATTCCGGTTGGAACTCCGATATACTGTGCCATGATATTCCGAGGGATGGAACTCAAATACTGTGCTTGATGATACAGGTGTGGAACTCCAAATATACTGTGCCATGATATTCCGAGGATGGATCTCCAAATATACTGTGCCATGATATTCCGAGGATGGAACTCCAAATATACTGTGCTATGATATTCCGAGGATGGATCTCCAAATATACTGTGCCATGATATTCTGAGTATGGATCTCCAAATATACTGTGCCATGATATTCCGAGGATGGAACTCCAAATATACTGTGCCATGATATTCCGAGGATGGAACTCCAAATATACTGTGCCATGATATTCCGAGGATGGAACTCCAAATATACTGTGCCATGATATTCCGAGGATGGATCTCCAAATATACTGTGCCACGATATTCTGAGGATGGAACTCCAAATATACTGTGCCATGATATTCTGAGTATGGAACTCCAAATATACTGTGCCATGATATTCTGAGTATGGAACTCCAAATATACTGTGCCATGATATTCTGAGGATGGAACTCCAAATATACTGTGCCATGATATTCTGAGGATGGAACTCCAGGCTTCGTCTATTACCCTTTGATATTCGAGGATGGATCTCAAATATACTGTGCCATGATATTCTGGTATGGAACTCAAATATACTGTGCTGATATTCTGAGAATGGAACTCCAAATATACTGTGCCATGATATTCGAGGGATGGAACTCCAAGTATACTGTGCCATGATATTCTGAGGTATGGAACTCCAAATATACTGTGCTACTGACCATTCTGGGAGTTGGAACTCAAACATACAGTACCATGATATTTTGGTATGGAACTCCGATATACTGTGCCATGATATTCCGGGGAAGGGTCAAATATACTGTGCTTGGCGTCTTCGGTATGGAACTCCCAAATATACTGTGCCATGTTTCAGAGGTGGAACTCAAATATACTGTGCCATGATATTCGAGGATGGAACTCCAAGTATGCTGTGCGATATTCCGAGGATGGAACTCCAAATATACTGTGCCACGATATTCTGAGGATGGAACTCCAAATATACTGTGCCACGATATTCTGAGTATGGAACTCCAAATATACTGTGCCATGATATTCTGAGTATGGAACTCCAAATATACTGTGCCACGATATTCTGAGGATGGAACTCCAAATATACTGTGCCACGATATTCCGAGGATGGAACTCCAAATATACTGTGCCATGATATTCCGAGGATGAAACTCCAAATATACTGTGCTATGATATTCTGAGTATGGATCTCCAAATATACTGTGCCATGATATTCCGAGGATGGAACTCCAAATATACTGTGCCATGATATTCCGAGGATGGAACTCCAAATATACTGTGCCACGATATTCCGAGGATGGAACTCCAAATATACTGTGCCATGATATTCCGAGGATGGAACTCCAAATATACTGTGCCACGATATTCTGAGGATGGAACTCCAAATATACTGTGCCACGATATTCTGAGTATGGAACTCCAAATATACTGTGCCATGATATTCTGAGGATGGATCTCCAAATATACTGTGCCATGATATTCCGAGGATGGAACTCCAAATATACTGTGCCATGATATTCTGAGGATGGAACTCCAAATATACTGTGCCATGATATTCTGAGAATGGAACTCCAAATATACTGTGCCATGATATTCTGAGAATGGAACTCCAAATATACTGTGCCATGATATTCCGAGGATGGAACTCCAAATATACTGTGCCATGATATTCCGAGGATGGAACTCCAAATATACTGTGCCACGATATTCTGAGGATGGAACTCCAAATATACTGTGCCACGATATTCTGAGGATGGAACTCCAAATATACTGTGCCACGATATTCCGAGGATGGAACTCCAAATATACTGTGCCACGATATTCTGAGGATGGAACTCCAAATATACTGTGCCACGATATTCTGAGGATGGAACTCCAAATATACTGTGCCATGATATTCTGAGTATGGATCTCCAAATATACTGTGCCATGATATTCTGAGTATGGAACTCCAAATATACTGTGCCACGATATTCTGAGGATGGAACTCCAAATATACTGTGCCACGATATTCCGAGGATGGAACTCCAAATATACTGTGCCACGATATTCTGAGGATGGAACTCCAAATATACTGTGCCACGATATTCTGAGTATGGATCTCCAAATATACTGTGCCACGATATTCCGAGGATGGAACTCCAAATATACTGTGCTATGATATTCCGAGGAAGGAACTCCAAATATACTGTGCCACGATATTCCAAGGATGGATCTCCAAATATACTGTGCCATGATATTCCGAGGATGGAACTCCAAATATACTGTGCTATGATATTCTGAGTATGGAACTCCAAATATACTGTGCCACGATATTCCGAGGATGGAACTCCAAATATACTGTGCCATGATATTCTGAGGATGGAACTCCAAATATACTGTGCCACGATATTCCGAGGATGGATCTCCAAATATACTGTGCCATGATATTCTGAGTATGGATCTCAAATATACTGTGCCATGTGATATTCTGAGGATGGAACTCCAAATATACTGTGCCACGATATTCGAGGATGGAACTCCAAATATACTGTGCCACGATATTCGAGGATGGAACTCAAATATACTGTGCCATGATATTCGAGGATGGAACTCCAAATATACTATTACCCGCGATATTCTGAGTATGGAACTCAAATATACTGTGCCATGATATTCCGAGGATGGATCTCCAAATATACTGTGCCATGATATTCGAGGATGGATCTCCAAATATACTGTGCCATGATATTCCGAGGATGGATCTCCAAATATACTGTGCCACGATATTCCGAGGATGGATCTCCAAATATACTGTGCCACGATATTCCGAGGATGGATCTCCAAATATACTGTGCCATGATATTCCGAGGATGGATCTCCAAATATACTGTGCCATGATATTCCGAGGATGGATCTCCAAATATACTGTGCCATGATATTCCGAGGATGGATCTCCAAATATACTGTGCCACGATATTCTGAGTATGGAACTCCAAATATACTGTGCCACGATATTCTGAGGATGGATCTCCAAATATACTGTGCCACGATATTCCGAGGATGGATCTCCAAATATACTGTGCCATGATATTCCGAGGATGGATCTCCAAATATACTGTGCCATGATATTCCGAGGATGGATCTCCAAATATACTGTGCCACGATATTCTGAGTATGGAACTCCAAATATACTGTGCCATGATATTCCGAGGATGGATCTCCAAATATACTGTGCCATGATATTCCGAGTATGGAACTCCAAATATACTGTGCCATGATATTCCGAGGATGGAACTCCAAATATACTGTGCCATGATATTCTGAGGATGGAACTCCAAATATACTGTGCCACGATATTCCGAGGATGGAACTCCAAATATACTGTGCCACGATATTCCGAGGATGGAACTCCAAATATACTGTGCCATGATATTCCGAGGATGGAACTCCAAATATACTGTGCCACGATATTCTGAGTATGGAACTCCAAATATACTGTGCCATGATATTCCGAGGATGGATCTCCAAATATACTGTGCCACGATATTCTGAGGATGGAACTCCAAATATACTGTGCCACGATATTCTGAGTATGGAACTCCAAATATACTGTGCCACGATATTCTGAGTATGGAACTCCAAATATACTGTGCCATGATATTCCGAGGATGGATCTCCAAATATACTGTGCTATGATATTCCGAGGATGGAACTCCAAATATACTGTGCCACGATATTCTGAGGATGGAACTCCAAATATACTGTTCCACGATATTCTGAGTATGGAACTCCAAATATACTGTGCCATGATATTCCGAGGATGGAACTCCAAATATACTGTGCCACGATATTCCAAGGATGGAACTCCAAATATACTGTGCGCCACTTATGTGGACAATATCGATAAAAAGAAGTCAGAAAATACAACAGTATGATTAAAGTTCTCTTGACAGAACCACAGATTAATATACTGTAATTACTTTGCTGGGGACAGAACCACAGACTAATATACCGTAATTACTGTGTCGTGGACAGAACCACAGACTAATATACTGTAATTACTGTGTCGTGGACAGAACCACAGACTAATATACTGTAATTACTGTGCTGTGGACAGAGCCACAGACTAATATACCGTAATTACTGTGCCGTGGACAGAACCACAGACTAATATACTGTAATTACTGTGCTGTGGACAGAACCACAGACTAATATACTGTAATTACTGTGTCGTGGACAGAGCCACAGACTAATATACTGTAATTACTGTGCGGGGACAGAGCCACAGACTAATATACTGTAATTACTGTGCCGTGGACAGAACCACAGACTAATATACTGTGTCGTGGACAGAGCCACAGACTAATATACTGTAATTACTGTGTCGTGGACAGAGCCACAGACTAATATACTGTAATTACTGTGTCGTGGACAGAGCCACAGACTAATATACTGTAATTACTGTGTCGTGGACAGAACCACAGACTAATATACTGTAATTACTGTGCTGGGGACAGAACCACAGACTAATATACTGTAATTACTTTGTCGTGGACAGAACCACAGACCAATAAGATACTGTGGGCGATTCTATGTTCATCCCCACAGAAACAATGAAACTAGGCTGGATGCTCAGTAACCCCAAGTCTAACAAAAGTTTAGGCAGCAGGTCATTTTTGGGTCTCCATGGCGATCTAGCACCTTAGATCAAGCATGCCCCATGGTACCATACAATGTGTACGTGGGAGACCAGTCATTTATTTCCCAACCCCTGGAAACAGTCTTATTTTATTTACTTGCATATTAAATAATCATCCAGGCCTTTATTCCATTATTCTATAACACATTAAACAAGTATCAGAGAAGATATTGCGGTCATTTCATAATATATTATATATTTTATTACAATAAACGTGTGAAGCAGAAATCCCACATATTGGCGCACAGTTGCTTTGCGGTTATGGAAGGAGGGGGAAAACGAGCAGAGGATTGTGAATGAAAACATTTAGGAAATCACGGTTACTATTATGGAGGGTAAAATGTGGGCGCCCCACAATCAAGGGTTAACGAGAGGACACAGGACGGTCTGCCTCCGCAATTTTACATATGTACAATGGAAATCATTTTTTGAGCACACGGGGGACGCACACTTTAGAGGTGGAAGATCTGTTCCGCTTGTCGCCGTTGTCAGGTGATGTGTGAAGTGGTGCTAGTGGGAGCATTAATGCTGTAAACAGCAAGCTGTGCGTCCAGCTGCCATCTATGGAGACGCCAAGAAAAAAAAAAAAATACTATACAAACAGTTTAAATATTTCTGTAAAACTACAATCTCGTGGCATGTTATATATATAGAACATCAATGCATCAACTGAGATTGGGAGAGATTCACAGAAAATTTATAGTTTAATAACTGAATTAATTAATTCGGAAAGCATGAAATAACTTCAATAATTATCTGTAATATCACTTGATGGTGCTATGATTATAGCACTATGATTGTAGCACCCACGTCTAATTATTCCCTTTCCTTGCACCCCTTGTATATTTATTATTTATTACTGGCATTTATAAAGCAGTGCTGTACAACTGGGAAAAAGACAATACAATATAAACAGACAATACCAATGGTAGAGCTCCTGCCCGTGAGCTAACAATCTAAAGCAGAGGTGCCCAAAAGGTAGATATCTAGATATTGTAGAACTACAACTTCAATTGTTCTTTATTGCCTTTTAGAATGGCAAAGCATCATGGAAGCTGTTGTTTTAAAACATCTGGGGATCTACGTTTTGGGCACCCCTGATGAAAAGGTTAAAACGGGGAGATGAGACAATAGGTAGCAGAGGAATTTGGAGGTGATGGCAGAGAGAATTAATAGAGTGATTGCAGTAACAGGTAACATGTAAAGGGAATGAGGAGGTGATTGACTGTGATTCCAAACGGCTGGAAGAGCATGCTATATAGTTAGGAGTCAGGAGAGGAAGGGAGATGGGCAGTGCAGTGTAGAAACAAAGTGGATTAGCAGCAGATGGATTGTGGAATTGGGCCTAAGGAATATAAATACGCTGTTATATGAAGGAATTTAAAGCTCGGAGAGGCAAGCGGAGTGGTAGAGCAGAGTAGCCATTTGTTGTATACAAGTCTATCAGCCAGATTATTAATAACTACATGTAACTGGTGGTACAAAAAATTATAGTAGTAAACTATGGGTAGAAATGGTAGCATTATTATAGTAAATTAATCTCCCCCATGATGAGGAGAAACACGCATCATGGGGCCTGACAGTTCTCAGTTAGCTGATGATCCACTAGGACACGCCTGTGACGTTGTAGGAACTTTGCCTGCCATATTTTTACAGTGATGCTAGCTGCTGCCTTACTATAAGGCCACCTCTTAATCCGCCAGGCACCAGTAGACACCAGTAGACAGGCACCAGTTGATAGGTAGCAGTAGACACCGGTAGAGAGGCACCAGTAGACACCGGTAGAGAAGCACCAGTAGACACCGGTAGACAGGCACCAGTAGACACCGGTAGACAGGCACCAGTAGACACCGGTAGACAGGCACCAGTAGACACCGGTAGACAGGCACCCGTAGACACCGGTAGAGAGGCACCAGTAGACACCGGTAGACAGGCACCAGTAGACACCGGTAGACAGGCACCAGTAGACAGGCACCAGTAGACACCGGTAGACAGGCACCAGTAGACACCGGTAGACAGGCACCAGTAGACACCGGTAGAGAAGCACCAGTAGACACCGGTAGAGAAGCACCAGTAGACACCGGTAGAGAAGCACCAGTAGACACCGGTAGACAGCCACCAGTAGACACCGGTAGACAGGCACCAGTAGACACCGGTAGACAGGCACCAGTAGACACCGGTAGACAGCCACCAGTAGACACCGGTAGACAGGCACCAGACAGGCACCAGTAGACACCGGTAGACAGGCACCAGTAGACACCGGTAGACAGGCACCAGTAGACACCGGTAGACAGGCACCCGTAGACACCGGTAGAGAGGCACCAGTAGACACCGGTAGACAGGCACCAGTAGACACCGGTAGACAGGCACCAGTAGACACCGGTAGAGAGGCACCAGTAGACACCGGTAGACAGGCACCAGTAGACACCGGTAGAGAGGCACCAGTAGAGAGGTGAAGCGGAGAGCTGATTTCCCACAGCCTATTTCCGCTGGTATCCTAGAATGGCTCAGGAACAAGTAGTAAATCCAATAGGGTAACAAGCACAATCAGCAAGGCAATCCAGTAATATCCAATCACCTTTCCCAATTACTGGACGACACACAGTATCAGGAGTAGAACTTAACTAACTTTTAATCACACAACCCCTGCTTTTATGCAATGTTCCCGTGCAAGGGAGCCACCCACAATAATTAGTACATTAACCAATAAAGTACAAGGTGCAACCCACACATCTCCTCCCATCAACTTATCTGATAACAGAATTAAAATGTACATATTTTTCCCCAAGTTCTAGATTTACCCCAAATACATAGGGTACACCCCTAAATGTGCTACCCCCTGATAGCCCTGATCTGGGTGAATAACATATTCAAAAATCACCCAGATCGGACCAGGGGTTCGGGAGTTATGGTGGTTAAAAAGTTAGGTGGAGTTCCCTTTAGGACCACTGAAGCAGGGCTTTCCAGCCCAAACCAGTTCCAACTAGTCTGGCAGTGTGCCTGGGACAACGCCCTGCTGGAGAACAATGGGACAGGAAAAGGGGGAAGGGTACACCTTCCTATACGCAATCTATACACAGTCTAATAGAAGTCCATACTAAAACCTTTTATGTTCAAATAAAAAGATTATGAAGGAAATGTGTTGGACAGCCAGAGGGGTTCTGCTACAAGAGGCACCGGTAGAGAGGCACCAGTAGACACCGGTAGAGAGGCACCAGTAGACAGGCACCAGTAGACACCGGTAAACAGGCACCAGTAGACACCAGTAGAGAGGCACCAGTAGACACCGGTAGAGAGGCACCAGTAGACACCGGTAGAGAGGCACCAGTAGACACCGGTAGAGAGGCACCAGTAGACACCGGTAAACAGGCACCAGTAGACACCGGTAGAGAGCCACCGTCACAAGTCTTTGCAGTTTGAGACGAGATTCTAGAGAAGGCTAGCTATCCTGCTCTTTGGTGTATTAGTGGGGAGGCTAATCTCTCAGAGAAGCAGCGTATGGTAATCTTGCTAAGGAGTGCCCTCGAAGGCCCATCATGGACAGATAATTGTGTATCTTACTATCTAGCCGATACATCCCCTTGTTCTCACTAAATACACCCACAAGGTATCAAATATTCTGATACTAGATTTGTGTTATACATTGGAAAAGTGTTTAGTAACTGTATCTGCCATTTACCAAGGAAGTTATACAACACATGGCTCCTGCTAATCATTCTCCTCCGCCATTACTACTACACTCATTTACCAGAGAGTTGTGATAATTATTTGTATTTTATTTCTTTTTACACGCATTTATTCAGTGAATACTCCCCAGATCCGTGTACAGCCTGATTCCATTGATCCTATATCCAGTAATGTCTTGTTATACCTTGATCTTCGCCGACAAGCAGGCTATGGTTTCATTTCGGGTATTTTTGGTCTAGTACTCCTGCTAGGTTTGTCAAACACTATGTATCGATAAATGGCAATCCCCTGTATATAAACGAGTAGGGATTCACACGTTAATGGTATTGACATTAAAATTCAATCCACAATACCACCATCCCCCCTAAACAGGCTCTGGCACTATTTAGTAGATATTGCACTGTCACTTTTTCATTTCTCTCTTCGGCATTTGTTTTGGTGGGTTACACCCATTTTAAAGTTTTTACATTTATTAAAAGTTACGTTGTATCTATCAGCAGTGACAGTATCTCTTCTATCTGTCTCAATGTTCTTTTTGGTTTTTAAAATGTCTTTGTCCAATAAATTAAAGGAACACTTTAGGGCCAGGAAACATAGAATGTGACGGCAGATAAGAACCATTTGGCCCATATAGTCTGCCCAATTTTCATTAGTCCCTGGCCTTATCTTATGCCTTATGCCTATCCCACGCATGCTTGAACTCCCTCACTGTGTTAACCTCTACCACTTCAGCTGGAAGGCTATTCCATGCATCCACTACCCTCTCAGTAAAGTAATACTTCCTGATATTATTTTTAAACCTTTGCCCCTCTAATTTAAAACTATGTCCTCTTGTTGTGGTAGTTTTTCTTCTTTTAAATATAGTCTCCTCTTTTACTGTGTTGATTCCCTTTATATATTTAAATGTTTCTATCATATCACCCCTGTCTCGTCTTTCCTCCAAGCTATACATGTTAAGATCCTTTAACCTTTCCTGGTAAGTTTTATCCCGCAATCCATGAACCAGTTTAGTAGCCCTTCTCTGAACCCTCTCTAAGGTATCAATATCCTTCTGAAGATACGGTCTCCAGTACTGTGTACAATACTCCAAGTGAGGTCTCACAAACATATATTCTTGGCCCTATAGTGTTAAAAACACCATCTAGCCCCCCTAAATATAGTAAAATCTTACCTTTATTGCAGCTTGCTGCTACTGGGTCTGCCATCAGAATCTATGATCTGAGCCTATCACAATGATTTCACTTAGGAGCTCATCAAGGAAGCAGATCAGGGGCACAGCCAGCACAAGCCAAACACCATCTCCTCATAGAAATACATTGAATCAATGCATCTCTATAATGAAAGTTCAGTGTCTGCATGCAGATGGTGGAGACACTGAATGTCAGTCACACTGTGCAGCACTGCCCCAGGAAGCACCTCTAACAGCCATCTGAGGAGTGGCCAGTGAAGTTATCAATAGGCTGTAATGTAAACACTGCATTTTCTTTGAAAAGACAGTGTTTACAGCAAAAAGCCTGAAGGTAATGATTCTACTCACCAGAACAAATTCAATAAGCTGTAGTTGTTCTGGTGACTATAGTGTCCCTTTAATTAGTAGTAACAAAGGTGAAATAAATCAGTTGCAGTGTAGAAATGAAGTGGCTTAGTTGCAGGTGGGTTGTGGAAATATCAATGATTATACTTCCTCTCGATTTCTCCTTGTGCCAGATCTTGATACCTGGGTGCCGCCATTTTTTTTCCCTGTGACATGATGTCTGCATTGGCTTTCTGTGGGATTGATTTTACTGATGGATTGTGGGTAAATTAGCTTATCAACTAAAACATAACCTTGCTTTAAGCCCCGCCCATTGTTTTGTTTAATTAACCGGACTGATATACAAGAAAATATGCAGTTCCTACTTTTCTTTACGTATTTTATGAAAACAAGCGTGCTCAGGACAAAAAAGACACAAGGAATATATAAACGCAATTAGACAGACTATGTTTTTAGTGACAGAGTTACTTTAATAGGCAAGTTTGCGTCGAAAGTGATAAACGTGGACCAGTCCCCATGGAAACCAATGGAATGTTCCTGCTGATTGCTCTACAGCTGTAACAATCACCATGGAAACCAATGGAATGTTCCTGCTGATTGCTCTACAGCTGATACAATCACCATGGAAACCAATGGAATGTTCCTGCTGATTGCTCTACAGCTGATACAATCACCATGGAAACTAATGGAATGTTCCCGCTGATTGCTCTACAGCTGTAACAATCACCATGGAAACCAATGGAATGTTCCTGCTGATTGCTCTACAGCTGATACAATCACCATGGAAACCAATGGAATGTTCCTGCTGATTGCTCTACAGCTGATACAATCACCATGGAAACCAATGGAATGTTCCCGCTGATTGCTCTACAGCTGTAACAATCACCATGGAAACCAATGGAATGTTCCCTGATTGCTCTACAGATTGGAAACCAATCTATTGCTCTAGCTGTAACAATCACCGTGGAAACCAATGGAATATTCCCGCTGATTGCTCTACTGCTGTAACAATCCCCATGGAAACCAATGAAATGTTCCTGCTGATTGCTCTACTGCTGAAACAATCACCGTGGAAACCAATGGAATATTCCTGCTGATTGCTCTACTGCTGAAACAATCACCATGGAAACCAATGAAATGTTCCTGCTGATTGCTCTACAGCTGAAACAATCACCATGGAAACCAATGGAATGTTCCTGCTGATTGCTCTACTGCTGAAACAATCACCATGGAAACCAATGGAATGTTCCTGCTGATTGCTCTACAGCTGAAACAATCACCATGGAAACCAATGGAATGTCCCCGTCTGCTCCATGTTTAGATCATCCCTCAGAATTGTTCAGCTTGGAGGTTTCCATTCAATATTTAGTAAATAACCCCAATAAGAGATATTTTGGAATGATTCTGTAGTACATTACATTGGAGAGAGGGCTGGGACAAATACTCCCTGCACTATTTTTAACTAATGAGCATGCTACTTTGAGAAAGGGCACAATGCCAACGCCGCAGTCTGCAAATGGTTCTTTCTAATAGTATAAGGTTACTAAAACAGTAAGTCCAAAACCAGGGACTGTCCTGGCAAGTCCCGACACCAGACAGGTATGATTAAACTTTATGTAGCATTCAACAGTGTAAAGGTTCAACTTATATTCTTATATTTTAAGGTAAACATTTTTTTTTAATGAAATCTTCCATTTTTTTATTTTTTTAAGCTTAACAAAAAAACACAATCAATAATTGAGAAAGACAACATACAAGGTGACACATACGGAATTGTGAAATGCCTTAACAACAGATGGCCAACAGGTAGCTCTACATCGATGGCTGGCAAAGCATCATAGGAGCTGTAGTTTTCCTGTTCACACTACCTGTTTGCCAGCTGAATAACCGCAAAACCACTCCCAATACCAGCAGCCAATCCGTGGCTTTCTGATGTCTGCAGTATTTCGATGTGCGCGACTTTCCCTGAGGCTCATGCAATAGCTTATCCCTGACTACTGTGCTTTAAAAAAAAAATTAAAAAAAAGGATTGATGCCCTGGCGTATTTTACAAGCTGCGCTCGCGATTTATTTCTCTATCTATCGATCACTTAAAACGACATCAATGCTTCACTGCAAATAATTTCAGTTTAGCATTCTTTTATGTAAGAACATGCCCGCTGTATTTCATCACCAAATACCTACTTTATTTTCCAAACGACATGATTAGACCATAAATCGCCAGGGCATGCAATATCTATATATATATATATATATATATATAATTTTATTTTTTTAAGAATTTCTTTGAAAAAGCAGCAGAGAGGCAGTTTAACATTCTGAACACATCCGTGGCCAATCAGGATGCAGGCGAGACACTAGGTGTATTGCAAAGGGCTATGAAGAATTTATTCTTCAATACAGAACCCCAGGAGCGCTTTTAAGATGATAAATCATTAATGTGTCAACACTAGTTTTTTAATTTTAATAAATAATCCCGAGCAGGGCAGAGCTAGAATAGTAATGGAGAGGAAGCGTTGTCACCCATATTATTTAGTTGCTGGCCGGACGGAGAGAGATTAATATTCAGGTCCCTTGCTCAGCCCTTGCTGCAGTATCCTGGCTAAGATGAAAACAGTAACGGCAGGAAGAGGGGGTGGCTGCCTGTCTGCATTAGGGAGAGTGACAGACTGTTTATCTGTTTGGGGAAGCCGAGTGACACACTGGTTATCTTTATGGGAAGGCACGAGATCTGTGTTAATACTTTACTCCTGGGAAGAGAGGTGGAAGCTGTTGCGGCTAATTCTGGCAATCATGCTATGGTCCAGTCATGATTTCTGGGATATCATTCTGTCCTTAATCAGCAACAAGAGGAATGATGTCAGAGACCTCTATTTTTACCTCCCCCACACTGTCTTGCCCTGCTATACCACCCCCCACACTGTCTTACCCTGCTATACCACCCCACACTGTCTTACCCTGCTATACCAACCCCCACACTGTCTTACCCTGCTATACCAACCCCCACACTGTCTTACCCTGCTATACCACCCCACACTGTCTTACCCTGCTATACCAACCCCCACACTGTCTTACCCTGCTATACCACCCCACACTGTCTTACCCTGCTATACCAACCCCCACACTGTCTTACCCTGCTATACCAACCCCCACACTGTCTTACCCTGCTATACCACCCCACACTGTCTTACCCTGCTATACCAACCCCCACACTGTCTTACCCTGCTATACCACCCCCCACACTGTCTTACCCTGCTATACCAACCCCCACACTGTCTTACCCTGATATACCACAGCTCACCAAGTCGTACCCTGCTATACCACCCCTCACCGAGTCTTACCCAGCTATACCACCCCTCACCGAGTCTTACTCTGCTATACCACCCCTGATGATGTAAAATTTCTGGAAATTTTGAAGCTCGGAAAGAAACCCATTTTTTCCAGTTTTTGGGGGGGAAAACTGAAATTTTCTGAAAAATTTTAAAAAATGCTACATTAGCACTTTTTTTTGTCTTTTTAAGATTGAAAGTCATTGTTACTTTAGGAACATAAAATATGACTATGGACAATTTGACTTGGAATAAAATTATCACAACTAGCATATTAAAAATATAGTGTAGCCAAACAATTATCACAAACAGAATTTACTTTTATTTTTTTATAATATTTATTTGTAACAGAGGGAGCAACAATCTCCTGAACTGCTTACTAGTTTATGTGGAACAGCCAAAAAGCCTCCACAAAACAATTTTCAAAACCAAAAGTAACAATTTTTCATATTTCCTCTCCACAGTATTAAATAAAAAGAAAAACCCCATTCTCATAAAAAGAATTGAAGATGGGGGAAGTGTTAAGAAGAGAGTGGGACTAAGTTTCAATGGACATTTAATCAGAATCATTTTCTGAGCTGAAATTGTCAGTATCCGTCTCTGCTTCTGCAGCTACTCTTTTTTGTCCGTCATCACAATTAGGAACTTCTAAAAACTGAAGGTTTGCCCGGATCAAAGCTTCTCTACCCTTTCACATGTCAGTTTATTTCTTGACTTAGTGTGAGTGTTTCCAAACATGCTGCAGAAGATGGAGGTATCCGGAGAAGGCGAGACGCAATAGGCGTCAGAGGCTGTGTTGTGCAAAGACCTTGCCACCATGTTGCCGGAGGAATATGTTAGGCAGAATCCCAGATTGCATTCCTGGACTAAATCCCTGAAGATGTTATATATTCTGCAACATTTGAAAGTACCGTCCCATCATCAAGTCCTAAATGTGATGCTTGTTTTGTGATCCAGTAGCAGTGTCATCATCACTTAGGTTTGCACATTTGAATCTTGGATCCAACAGATTTGCAGCAGCATGAATTGGATGACAGCAAAATTCTTCCCCTTTTTAATAAAATCTTTCACTTTACTTTCTTCTAGAGTTGTAAGTGGAGATATACTGAGATTTTCAAAAACAGTTGTTTTTATCTTGGTCATTAGATAAGGAATTTCTGACAAAAGTGCACTATCTGATTCAGATGCGGTGATTGCTGCAGCAATTGGCTTTAAAATCTTCAGGGAATTTTGCAGGTGAATCCAGAAGACATCCTGATCACGAACAGTGTTTCTTACACTCCTGGGTACTTTAAGATCTTCAACTCTTACTGTTTCTTGAAGAGCTTCTTTGTTTTTTTTAGTAAACTTTCAAAGGAGATCACCACTCCAGCCCACCGAGTTTTACTACAGAGCTTCTGCGTAACTGTGCTATTCTTTTCTTTTTTTTTCGACTTGCTTCTTCTTGAAAACTGCAGCTACAATACGAGTACCTTTTACATGTTTAATAACTTCTTTTGCTCGTCTATAGACCATTTGAAGGGTGTCCAACTTCATAATATCATTAAAAAGCAAGTTTAGCCCATGGGGTGCACATCCTATTGCAGTAATATATGGATACTTCTCCATTAGGACTTCCAATGCTGCTTACATATTGCTGGCATTGTCAGTAAGCAAAGCAAATACTTTACCACTCCCAATTTTCTGTAGGACATCTCAGATTTCACAGCTGATATACTCTGCAGTAGGTCTGTTCTCTCCTGTTTCAATGCTTTTGTTATAACAAACTTTATAATTCCTTCTCCTCTCACATTTGTCCATCCATCTGTAAGTAGTGCAAGACACAGTGCTTCATTCATTTTTCCTTGCACCGATTCCATTACACGTTCATATTCTGACTCCAAAAGAGGCTTGCTCAAAGAATGTCTGCTGGGCAATTGGTATGATGGTCTTAATCATTTCAAAGCTTCGTGCCAGTATGTATTTTCAGTTATTGAAAATGGCGTTCCAGGAGAATATATTGCTCTTACAAGAGCTTGATCAATTTTTTCCCGATCTTCAGGTGTCATCTTGTCTATAAATGAAGTTAGTGAATAATTTTTAGATGCAGCTGTCTTCAGTATCTGTTTACTTGAAGATGCTGCTGATGGGAAAATACTTTGTGTTGCTGCTGACGTCATAGATGGAGTAGAAAGAGGACTTCTTGAACGAGAACGTTGAGAAAAACTATGTGCATTGTCATCATTGTTGTCCTCTTCACTTCGATCCATGAAGGATTTTTTAATATCTACAAGACACTTTTTACATACAAGAATGTGTTTTGTTATCCTGGTAGTATTTGGAAATGCATATTTCATCTGACAATATTTGCAAATCACAGTTTTCTTTTCAGAAGAACTTGTAATGTGACAATGTCTCAATATGCTAGATGTTGGTCTCACCATTTTTCTGAGGGGAGTAGGAAATAAAAACGACTACTTTGCAAGAAGACACTAATCTACGTGTGTGGGGGTCACTGGGGGAAGAACCAGATTACTGGTAAAACGGAAACCTTTTTCTTGTTACAATAGCAGCACAGCGCCTCCTAAAGGAAGACATGCATACTGTTCTTGCATTGGAGGGGTCAGTTTGTTACCTAGGACTCACTTGTCCTCACTCCGTGCACAGAAATTAGAATAATCTGATATCATACATTTTGTTTAGAAATGATTTGGAAAATATTTGAACACCCCGTCTTAAAATATTCCTCATGTTAAAATAAAATGTTCCACAGTTTTTATATCTTTTTTCCAATTTTTCGGGGAAAAAAAAAACTGGAAAAAAACTTTTTCCCCGTTTTTTTTTCCAGGCCTTCACATCTCTACCCCTCACTGAGTCTTACCCTGCTATACCTACCCTCACCGAGTTGTACCCTGCTATACCTACCCTCACCGAGTTGTACCCTGCTATACCTACCCTCACCGAGTTGTACCCTGCTATACCTACCCTCACCGAGTTGTACCCTGCTATACCACCCCCCACCGAGTTGTACCCTGCTATACCACCCCCCACCAAGTTGTACCCTGCTAAACCACCCCTCACCGTGTCTTACCCTGCTATACCACCCCTCACTGAGTCTTACCCTGCTGTACCTACCCTCACCGAGTTGTACCCTGCTATACCACCCCTCACCGTGTCTTACCCTGCTATACCACCCCTCACCGAGTCTTACCCTGCTATACCACCCCTCACCGAGTTGTACCCTGCTATACCACCCCCCTCACCGAGTTGTACCCTGCTATGCCACCCCTCACCGAGTTGTACCCTGCTATACCACCCCTCACCGTGTCTTACCCTGCTATACCACCCCTCACCAAGTCTTACCCTGCTATACCACCCCTCACCGAGTCTTACCCTGCTATACCACCCCTCACCGAGTTGTACCCTGCTATACCACCCCTCACCGAGTTGTACCCTGCTATACCACCCCTCACCGAGTCTTACCCTGCTAAACCACCCCTCACAGAGTCGTATCCTGCTATACCACCCCTCACCGAGTCTTACACTGCTATACCCCCGACCATTTCATCTTGTCTTCCACTCTCCATGGTTAGAAACACTAATATTTGATACCAATATTTGTATCTCTCATTTATGGTTCACAATTTTGATCTAGAAAATCTTCTAGTAAATCAACAGAAATAAATAAGATGAATTTAAAGCAGTCACGGGGAGCAGCTTCCCAGTATTGAGAGTTTATATGTGGGTTCCTCGTTCAGACAGAGTGCAGGAGTATCGCGATTAAGGTCTGCAAGCGACCTGTTTTTATTCCTCAATGCGCCCAAGGCTTGAATCTTATTACTATTTACTATCTGTTTCGACGTTTGGCTCAGATCACAAAAAACACATTACTGGGAGCCAGAAACCAACACAGAAATGATTCAAAGATGTTGCTTTTCATTAAAGCTGGAAACCATTAATCTGCTCAGAATAATGTTATTAAAATAGATGCCTCCATTAGAAAACCTTATCGCCTGCGTGTTCCCCGTCCGCCTGCAGGACTTCGAGAGAGGAATACGAGGGCGATTGATGGGGCCTGTTTCTTTTCTTTCCTTCCGTAATAAATGTTTCCATAATATTTTAGACACAAATGAGGCTGCAGCAGCGCATGGAGAGTTTTTCCATATCGGTTTATAATCCAGGTTTACACAGTGCAGGACGGGGTAATTGTAATAAGCTAAGAGCTGCCGATCGCATTACTCTACACACTTTGCTTTCATGTTGCCGGTGCGCTCTATTAATAGCGAGTGCCCTCTGCAATCACTGCTTCGCAGCCACCCATTAATACTCAGTCTTCCTATTCATTATCAGTAAGCTGCCCGGTAATAGAAAAATAAACAGGAATGTACTTGTCTCTGCTTCAAACGGACATCTTGTGTGAGCCGTAGATTCAGGTTTTTTTATTTAGCAAAATAAGAGTTTATAAACAGAGCTTTGTGTACGCCAAGACCAGCTCTTCTATCCAAACAGCACGATAGCTCTCTATTGGGCTCGGAATGCGATCGAGTGCTAAATAAAGCAACAAACTGACACCCCATACCATCACCCAAGCCAGGTCCTGGACACCCCACGCCATCACCCACACCAGATCCTCGACACCCCAAGCCATCTCCCACGCCAGGTCCTGGACACCCCAAGCCATCACCCACGCCAGGTCCTGGACACCCTGTGCCGTCACCCACGCCAGGTCCTCGATACCCCGCGCAGTCAACCACGCCAGGTCCTCGATACCCCGCGCAGTCACCCACACCAGGTCCTCGATACCCCGCGCAGTCACCCAAACCAGGTCCTCGATACCCCGCGCTGTCACCCACACCAGGTCCTGGCGACCCCGCGCTGTCACCCTCGTCAAGTCCTGGCGACCCCGCGCTGTCACCCATGCCAGGTCCTGCTCACACCGCGCCCTCCACCTCGCCAGGTCCTGCACACCCCATGCCCTAAAGCTCGCCAGATCCTGGACATCCCGCGCCCTCAAGCTCGCCAGGTCCTGGACATCCTGCGCCCCCAAGCTCGCCAGGTCCTGGACACCCCGCGCCCTCAACCTCGCCCGGTCCTGGAACCCCGCGCCCTCAACCTCGCCCGGTCCTGGAACCCCGCGCCCTCAACCTCGCCCGGTCCTGGAACCCCGCGCCCTCAACCTCGCCCGGTCCTGGACACACCATGCCCTCAAGCTCGCCAGGTCCTGCACACCCCATATCCTCAAGCTGGCCAGGTCCTGGACACCCAGCGCCCTCAAGCTGGCCAGGTCCTGGACACCCAGCACCCTCAAGCTGGCCAGGTCCTGGACACCCAGCGCCCTCAAGCTGGCCAGGTCGTGGACACCCAGCGCCCTCAAGCTGGCCAGGTCCTGGACACCCAGCGCCCTCAAGCTGGCCAGGTCCTGGACACCCAGCGCCCTCAAGCTGGCCAGGTCCTGGACACCCCATGCCCTCAAGCTCGCCAGGTCCTGGACACCCCATGCCCTCAACCTCTCCAGGTCCTGGACACCCCATGCCCTCAACCTCGCCAGGTCCTGGACACCCCATGCCCTCAACCTCGCCAGGTCCTGGACACCCCATGCCCTCAACCTCGACAGGTCCTGGACACCCCATGCCCTCAACCTCGACAGGTCCTGGACACCCCATGCCCTCATCCTCGACAGGTCCTGGATACCCTGCGCCCTCAACCTCGCCAGGTCCTGGAAACCCAGCGCCCTCAACCTCGCCAGGTCCTGGAAACCCAGCGCCCTCAACCTCGCCAGGTCCTGGACATGCCGCGCCCTCAACCTCGCCAGGTCCTGGACACGCCACGCCCTCAACCTCGTCAGGTCCTGGAAACCCAGCGCCATCACCCACGCCAGGTTCCGGACACCCCGCGCCGTCACCCACACCTGGTCCCGGACACCCTGTGCCGTCACCCACGCCAGGTTCTGGACACCCCGTGCAGTCACTGTTAGCGTTGGACAGTCCAAGTGAACATCATGGAAAATGGATTATTGGAATACCCTGCTCGTTAGTTGCTCAGTCAGTGGATTTCTGAAACACTCCCATCACTGAGTGTCACACATTGCTATCAAGTGACCAAAAGAAAGGCAGCTTTAAATTTTATTCTTTCAACCAAAGACACAAACATCATCAGGCCAGCCTACAAACTAATCCACGTGTGGTGTATAACTACGACCCTGCTGGACCAGTTTATGTGAGACTAACAGATTGAAATATACATGTTTTTTCAGAATTTGCATTTTGACTAAAATGTCTATTTTATTATTTTTAGTGCATGAAGCTCTAAACAGGATATATACGTCCTTTCACAAAACATGACATGGATCCCCCAAAACCAGCAATAAGAGTGATATAAAAAGATGGGCCAGCACTCCTCTATCGGTGCCTAGAAACCGGTGTCATTTCGCCTCCTCCAATCTGCTACCGTCTGATAAAGGCCTTTGGAGAACGTTGAAATGATGCCCATTCAGAGCTAACTTGTTATTTTACTTTCAGTGGAATGCAGCAATCCCTCCGCCAATCTAAGCTATAAAACATTACATTTTCAAAGCTAAACATAAAAAATACTTTACTTACTACAACCAGGCAGCCACATATCCAACTCAGAAATCATTCCGTGAACACATTAGAATTTGCCTGATTAAGATTTGTTTTGGAGCTATAGGACATAAGGAGATAACACAGACTAGAAGGAAAAAAAACACAACACCCACGAACCAAAACTCCAGAAAAGCTTGTTCTTTAAGTATTAACAAAAAACTGTCAGAACTGTGTAAATGTGTTTGTGTAACACGGTAGCATGTTAAATTACTATACTGCCCACTGAATATAGCACCTGTAATAAGCAGGTAATCGTTTCTTGTTAATATTCAGTGTTCATGGAGTGCTAGACTAGCAAAGTGGGTTCAAACCAGATGGAGACGTACTCTGCATTTTCATTAGAACTATACATCACGGCAGCGACAGCTGAATGAATTACGGCAGCAGTAATGTGACTGGTTAAGCATACATCGATCACTACTGACACCAGAAACCATAGGATGGAAGCGGTAAATGATTTAATAAGCTAACCGACTCTACACTGGAATTTCATTCGTCATCATTGCTTAATTAGGAGGCTGAATTTCTCCAAGACGAACGACCCTCAGTCACAAGGCCAGACTTGTCCATTCATTAAAATAACAATATCTCCATAAACAGCTGATACGTTTAATAAGGTTAATAAACAATTCATTTCCTGTTTTATATGTCTGGATTCTTTCAAATTTCAGGTCTAGAATAATGGATCACAAAAGTGGGCCATATGGGTGTGTCTTCACTGAAATTGGGAACAGCGGAGAAACGACAAAGATTCAAATTTCAGGCCAATACCAAATCTGTGAAATAGTGGCCATTCTTCTTAGATTTTTGTAACTCTTGGTTTAGTAACAGAAACACTGATTTAGCAGGAACTGGAACATAATGTTCAAGATTTTACCAGCACCCTGGGGAAAGAAATTGCCTGGTGAACCATCCACTTCCTACTGCACCATACTACTTTCTCATCAAGAAATAAGAGCGCAGCTTAAAATGTTCCCCAGTATAAAATATCTTACATTCTACACAGCATAGAAACATGTAGACATTACTGAGAATGGTGTAAAATGTGTCTGCAATGCTAAATAAAGGATCTGGACAAGAATAAAGAACCATCTAGTTTATAGCGGGAGCAAAAACACGATTGTAACAAACAAACTTTAAAGTATTTTTTTCCCAGCACGAGAAGCTGTTAATTCAGCCGTGCATACTCAATTTTACGCTAGCTTCATTACTGCATTTTGCAAATCCAATCTACTTATACGTAGCATCAATAAAACGGTGCCATAAGAAATAACAGACAAATCAAACGGCCCTGCAGTTTAATTAGCCAATCAATGTGAAGATATAATGAATCCTGCAAGGGGTAAGGACAGTACCTGGAGTGTAATTCTGTGCTTCCATTGTTATACTTGCTGCCTCTCTCCCAGATCCCAAAGTCAGGCACACGATACGCTCTCTCCACACAGAAAACTAGATTCTGGATGAATGAAACCTGGAGAGGTAACGGATGAGATAAATGTAAGGGAAAATATCCACAGAGAGAGGCACAGGGTATCATAAAGAGAGAGACTAGATACAGAGTAACACAAGGTAATTGTAAGTGCCATGCACACAATACACATTTGGGTTGACGATGCACAGGGAGCCGTTGGCGGGTGGGGGCAGTGCGCAGAGAGCCGTTGGCGGCAGTGCGCAGAGAGCCGTTGGCTGCTGGGGGCGGTGCGCAGAGATGTTGGCGGGGGGGGCACAGGGACCCGTTGACAAGGGGGGGGCGGCGCACAGGGAGCCATTGGTGAGGGGGGGGCGGCATGCCGGGAGCCGTTGGCGGGGGAGGGGGCGGCGCACAGTGAGCCGTTGGCGAGGGGGCGGCGCGCAGGGAGCCGTTGGCGAGGAAGAGGGGACGGCGCGCAGGGAGCCGTTGGCGAGGTGGGGACGGGGCGCAGGGAGCTGTTGGCGAGGTGGGGACGGCGTGCAGGGAGCCGTTGGCGAGGAAGAGGGGACGGAGCGCAGGGAGCCGTTGGCGAGGGGTACGTGGGGGATAATGTACAGGGAAAAGAAGTGGTAATTTTTTTTCTAATGTTATAGGAGTGCAATTATGTTTTCATTCTGTGAAATTCTCTGCATTGTGGGAGACCTTTGACATATAACTGTTCTCCATAATAACTTGGAGGTTTGGGGCGGATTTATAGAATCACGTGAAAATTCTCTTAAATAAACATTTTGAAGCGTAAAAAGCTTTAGCCAAGAGAATGCGTGAAATGAAATAAAGAGAGAGTCCCCAAGGCATACGCTGCAGCCGGGAAATTGTCCTAAAATTTAAAGCAAGTTTCGTCCAAACCAAATGTGTTCTGCCTAATGGTCTACTGACAGTGGCTGTGCAGTAAAAACATGGATTTTAAAAGTGGGATGGAACTCACTTGTCTGTGTATGATAATGTGAAAAAAGCAAGCGCAATCGCCAAATTATAGCCTGTCTGTTGGATACACCAGTAAAATCCATTTAGAAACCAAACACAGCAGAACTCAGAGCGGAAAATGGAAATGTATTCACAACACGAAGTGAAAATCTAACAAACACCATCCTCCTTTCTCAGTGCGGGCTTTGGTGTTTAATTACACGCACGGATCTGATCTGACAGGTGGAAACCCAGCACTGCGCAAAACAGACAGAGGCACATGGAGCCGTCACCATAAATGCTAGCCTTTAACGCCTTTAAACATGCCCAGCAAGCTGCGTTTCAGTACTAAGGGAGTGGCTGGCGTAGATTGTCAGCTCCTAAGACTAGAGACCTTAAAACAGTGAAGGTCATCCCCCAGCCTTCCGTCCCAACGGGCTCTGATGGTAGAGGTTGACATGAGCCGTTACCTTGGAATATTGTACCGGAAGATAGGAGTGGCAGCACTATTAATTAGTTATATGAAGAGACAGACATGCTCCCTCCACATGGGGTAAAACTGATGAATAAGGGATCATCCCAGCAATAACTCACTACAATGACAGGCCGGGAGCTGCTGCTTTCAATGCTACACAGTGAATACGATAACTATGGCTGCGGCCTCCCTTATGCCGTACTAAGCACTTCATCGAATATCAATCTCTGCCCATACTGCTTATAACAACAGGCTGGACTGAGAGACATTGTCTACAGAAATCAATAAAGCAGCCCTACTTGCACAGGCCTGAGACGGCACATGACAAGTAAAAAGGAGATTCATGCACGGGATGATTGAATGTAACAAAAGAGATTCTTTAACTTCATTAATGTCTCAAGTGAAATGTTCTTAATGCTCAATCACTAGAGCCGGATGACCTCCGTCCTGTGAGGTCACGGAATTCTGCGCAGCACAACCATAAAAACAGACAATTCCGTCTGCACATGCACATCTAGCGTTTTTTAATAGAGAGCTGCCATCAGTATACTTTAACACCAAGTCCCTATGTAGGTGATGTGGCGAAACCAGCCTCACCACTGGGCATTGGAGAAGACTGATTGCCAGCCTCCTGCCCTGTGACTATGGCCCCATGTTGAAATGCTTGATTTTCCCCTGCAAAGACCCGAAAGCCGGGTCCTTCGGTACTTTCCCTATGTGAGCAGTGTTACCCGATAGCTATGCCATGGAGCCCATTCGTATAATGAAAGACTATGTGAAAGACTTTGGCTCCATGGCAATTGAACTGTATGTATGTGATCTGAGCGCCATTCAGTAGTAATGTGCGTTCAGAGCAAAGCTATCTGAGGATATGTTGAATGTACCCGTTTTATGCAATAGCTGCACAGTTATATATTTTTTATGTATTTTATTGTATTTTGCTACCATGTGGCTAATGGAGTTTTGCCTCTGTCCTTGGAGATAATTGGATTACTTCTCAATTAACTCCAGGACAGAGAGGAGGGATTGTGATGCATTGTGGGATTGTAAGCTTGTGATTGGTCAATGTCCAATATGTTTCCCAGTCTTCCATCTGGTCCCCCAGGGGAGTGTCCACCAGGTGGGATACCTGCATAAAAGCCGGGCAGGTAGCCCCAGTAAATCAGTTCTGCTTGACCCTCAAACGAAGTGTCGTCTCGTTCTTGGGGGGAATTGGATTGTATGCTGTTACAGTGCGACTGCCAGGAGTGTAAGCTGTTCGTATGGTTTTTCCTGTTCGGCTGTTTACAGCATTCGTGTGTTTCCTGTTCGGGAGATTGGTGAATTCATGTGGTTGCAGTTCGGGAGATTGTTGATTGCAGTAGCTGTCTGTGCATCTGAAAAGGGGAATATCGTCTAAACGTTTTTTAACTTTGTTACGGTTGCCTCCAGGCTGGCTGGAAGATGGACCGTAGAAAGGATGCTCCTAGCGCTCACCAAAGGACCATCAGCACCGTATACACCACAACTACTGTGTAGACACCATAAGTACTGCAGACTCCACAAACCGCCGCTGCTGGGCTAGGATCCCGCCGTCTGCTATCCACCCTGGACCTACGACCAGTCTCCAGGTTCCAGTAGGTGAACCTCTTGTTCCTGATCCTGCTTCGCTCTACAGAAGGAAGAGCTCTTACAAGAGCTCAGTAGCTAAGGGAGTATGAAGAGCATAGCAATCCCTGTAGTGATTATAGCTGTCCCCTAAAAACATGAGTCAAGGCTGCAAGTTAGAGGGTCAAGTCATTCTGTTTATTGGCACCAAAAGAACCTTCTTTTATGCAGGTTTCCCTTAGATAGGACCACCCACAGGGTTTTACAGAACAGCCAATCATACACGTATATTACAGAAACACTCCCAGCAATTACATACAAAGATCCTCCCCTCTGCCTGTGATATAATTATGTTACACAATGGTTTAATTAACACAGGCAGTAAAAATACAGTTTTTATACATATCCTGTAACTTTAAAACCATACAAAAGGTGCTTAAAGGGCCAGCACCAGTCCCATAAAAAGTCCATAAGCCCCAATATGCCCACCGACTGTCTTAAAGGGCCATACACACCCAATACAAGTCCATAAGTTTTCACAATCTCCCAGGGGCCATAGTCATGCGGAAGGAGGCTGGCAAATAGGCTTCTCCACAACCCAGGGAAACAGGGCAATTTGCCATTTAAAGGGCCAGTTACAAATAGCAGTTTGTAACAAACTTGTTGTGTGCAAAACGGTCCGTTGCAGGTGATCGGACTGTAAGTAGACCTGAACGGTATGAAACTGTATTTTTGTGTGTGCTTTTCCCTTAATGGGCCACTTGTATAAATCTAGGTATTTTTTTCCCATTAAGAAATTATTCAAGATGATACACTTTTCTCCTAAAGCAGTTTGTCTGTCTGCTAGATTCCACCTTGTTCTATTCTGGGAGTTTTTGTATAATTTGCATAATGTTTAAACTGTCCAGATCAGATATACATTCTGTACGCAAACAGATCTACATGGGTGGTGCATGTCTCCTGGATCAGAGGCTGGAAGGTCTTAGAGCAGGGGTGTCCAAAACCTAGACCGCTGGATGTTGTAAAACTACAACGCCCATGATGCTTTGCATTCCTTTAGAATGACAAAGCATCGTGAAAGCCATAGTTTTAAAATCTGGGGGGGGTCTACCTTTTGGGCACTCCTGTCCTAGAGAATCCTATTAGAAGAAATGGAGAAAGTATAAAATAAATAAATAACGGAGAATGGATCGGGAATCAGTTCTAATTAAACATGTATTTATTTATTTGATAACTGGTCAATGCGTGCATTGTGATCACAAAGCAATCTCTAAGGTACTGCATTAAGAACAGGGCATGGAAATCATGTCCTAATCTGCAAGAATTACAAGATGGAACCTCGCTGAAATATTCGGAAGATTTTTGTTCCTTTAAAAATGAATTATACTTATTTTATATTTTATTGCCATGGAAACAAATTTGAAATCCTGTATAGTGCTCTGCTGATGGAAATGTGAAGGGAAAATAAAAAAAATAAGTAAAACATTTATGAAATTACCTCTCTTCATTAACCGAAATCTTTACACGTGTGCAGAGAGCAGACTGCATGTAAAATTCATGTTACAAGACAAAGCTTTCCTGCCCTCACTTAGTACCACTTCCGCTTCCAACATAATTGCTCATCTAGATCAATTAGCGACAACAAACACTTGAGGGAAGGATCCGGGAATTAAATATAAATGGAGTTAAACCACTAGCAAGATTCTTGGCAACGAAATAAGAGTGAGAGAGTGTGACCTCAAAGTGTGTTATTAGCAGAAAATCACATATTTAAAGGGACACTATAGTCACCAAAAAAACTTTAGCTTGATGAAGCAGGTTGTGTGAATAGATCATGCCTCTGCTGTCTGGCTACTCAATTCTCTGCCATTTGGGAGTTAAATCATTTCTGTTTCTGTTTATACAGCACTAGTCACACCTTCCCTGGCTGTGACACAGCTTGCATGAAAACAAAAATCAGATGGTTTTATCTCCTGCTCTGTAAATTGAACTGTAATTACATACAGGAGGCTAGCAAGCTATTAACAGAGGAGAAGATAATACAGTCTAAATTAAGCAGACTTTGCAATAAAGGAAGTATAAACATTAGATCTCTCTTTACAGGAAGTATTTAGGAAGGCTGAGTAAGCCACATGCAGGGAGGTGTGGCAAGAGCTGTATAAACAAAATAATTGAACTCCTAAATGGCAGAGAATTGAACAGTGAGACTGCAGAGGCATTGATTTATACACTAATACTGCTAGATTAAGATGAAGTTGTTTTGGTCACTATAGTGTCACCCTTGGTCTCCGTGTTTACAATCCAGCTCTGGTTGAGAGGGGACACTGCTTTCTATACAGAGAGAATTACAGTTAAATATTACAGGGACCGATGGGGACTTTGATGCCCCTCGTACCTTGCATGAAAGCAATGTAAAAAAAGGTCTTTAACAAAAGACCTGCCGGAATGGCACAATCACACTGGGTGGCGCAATAACGAGGAGGAGGATTGCCAGAAGCTGCTCCTCTGATGCCAGGTAGTGAAGAGAAAGTAAATGTGAGCAGGGGAACAGAGAGATTATTGCACCAATCAATGAGAAGATAATACGATGCACTGTGCAAAGCTTTACAAAGTCTCATTTAAAGCACACACGAACATTTAAAAACACTGCGACTGAGTTAGAAGAAAGAAAAAAAACGAGGCTGTTACCCCAAGCGATCTAGAGAGGTTGCCCTGAAATCAGGCGTCCTGTCTAATATTTATCCTGTTATGGAGGGGAAAACATTGACATTCAAGTTAATCAACACAAAAACACAGATGAAGAACTCACAATGGATATGGTAAAACACAGCTCATATCTACAAGCTGATGAAGGCGAGAACTGATCTAGTTAAAGGAAAGATCTTCTTTAAGCCTCTCCGGGAACTTTCTCAATCAACAGATTTATCAAGGGGAAGGCACGTACGTCTTTAATTATACATCAGCGTCTTTATATAATTGCCTTGATGTGTATTGACCGCATGCAAGAATTATAATTAAAAATCATAGCAGTGCAGGAACTAATTAATTTTTTTTTCACTCAAAAAGCTATTGATTGAGTGTAATGGAATTGGCCATAATTCCGCACCTCGTCTGTATTGTAGATAATTTGCAAACCGCTGCCAATCATCTGCACCAGGTACAGCAGGAACAGGGAAACCGCATTTATCTAGGAAGAAAAAACAAGCCACGATTGATACATGTATATTTACACTAACACACGTAGACACCTGCAACGGCGGAAGAAATCCTGTGCTGCATATGATCGAAAAGGTTTAAGCAATCAATAATCAATGACACTGTGGAAATGCAACATTTCTGGATGGCTGGTTAGTGGGCACTGTGATATCAGGTGCCTGCTTTAAGCAATACTCTTGCATTGGGAGGTCCTTTTTGGCAAGCACTTTGCAGAGTGAACATTTAGAGAGGTTTACCTAAACACTGGCATTTAGAGTTTTACCCAGACACTGGCATTTATAGCTTTACCCAGACACTGGCATTTAGAGCTCTACCCAGACACTGGCATTTATAGCTTTACCCAGACACTGGCATTTATAGCATTACCCAGACACTGGCATTTATAGCATTACCCAGACACTGGCATTTATAGCTTTACCCAGACACTGGCATTTATAGCTTTACCCAGACACTGGCATTTATAGCATTACCCAGACACTGGCATTTATAGCTTTACCCAGACACTGGCATTTATAGCATTACCCAGACACTGGCATTTATAGCTTTACCCAGACACTGGCATTTATAGCTCTACCCAGACACTGGCATTTATAGCTCTACCCAGACACTGGCATTTATAGCTTTACCCAGACACTGGTATTTATAGCATTACCCAGACACTGGCATTTATAGCTTTACCCAGACACTGGCATTTATAGCTCTACCCATACACTGGCATTTATAGCTTTTACCCAGACACTGGCATTTATAGCTTTACCCAGACACTGGCATTTATAGCATTACCCAGACACTGGCATTTATAGCTTTACCCAGACACTGGTATTTACAGCATTACCCAGACACTGGCATTTATAGCTTTACCCAGACACTGGCATTTATAGCTCTACCCAGACACTGGCATTTATAGCATTACCCAGACACTGGCATTTATAGCTTTACCCAGACACTGGCATTTATAGCTTACCCAGACACTGGCATTTATAGCCCAGACACTGGCATTTATAGCATTACCCAGACACTGGCAGTTATAGCTTTACCCAGATACTGGCATTTATAGCATTACCCAGACACTGGCATTTATAACTTTACCCAGACACTGGCATTTATAGCTTTACCCAGACACTGGCATTTAGATTTTTACCCAGACACTGGCCATTATAGCTTTACCCAGACACTGGCATTTAGAGTTTTACCCAGACACTGGCATTTAGATTTTTACCCAGACACTGGCCATTATAGCTTTACCCAGACACTGGCATGGCATTTAGAGTTTTACCCAGACACTGGCATTTAGAGTTTTACCCAGACACTGGCATTTAGAGTTTTACCTAGACACTGGCATTTAGAGTTTTACCTAGAAATTGGCATTGCATAGCAGATAATTATTTTAAATCACTGCAACAAAACTGCATAAATCTATCTTAGTGACAGCCTTATTGGCAGGAAAAAAGCGAGAGCAATTTAAATAATGGATTAAACATGGGGAAGGAGATTGGGGATGTAACCGTCTGCTCTTACTGCTGATAAGTGAAGCATTAGCGTGCCCACCTGCAGGGCAAAGTGTGAGAGCGTGTCTGCCATGCGGACGGATTGCCGCCGCGCCATTCTGTTACTTCGCACTGGGATCATCTGATTTAACACCCAAGACGTACGTTTAACAAGGCAATGAGAAGGGTAAAAAATGACTTGCTTTACACAACAGCAACTTCATAAAATAGACATTTATTACTCACTTTGTTATTTCACTAATTTGGGGAAATTGTATTATGAAAGGTTGGAGTATGTGCGTGGGGAGAACGACTGATAGGGACAGGAGAAATGGCAAAATAAAGCACACTGGCCACTTAAATAGTTAATAGAAAAATGTTCCTGAGTCAGAAATATTTGCCATCAGAACAAACATGAAGACACAAAGCATTGTGTTAACCTCCTGCACTCTGTGACAGTCTATACAGGGGCAACTAGCTGGCATGTATGGCATAGATCATTATCTACCAATACCTATTGAGGTAAAGGCCAATACCAAGTACAGCAACATTTAAACAAATACAAACAGACAAAATCTAGGCAAAAGGGTGGATTAAGAAAAATGTAATTATTATATCTTTTTTTAATCTAAATTTTGGTAGTTTGGAATTCACTACAATTCCATGTTAGCGAATAAACTGCACAGTTTCTGTTTCCTGCATAAAATATGATCTTTCATTATTTAACATTTCGTACAGGTTTCCAGAATAGGTCAGTTGCACAGCGATGGGGGCGCATTACCTGTAAGTGAGCATACTCCTCATAGGTAAGGATCTGGTCGCCTGTGTCCAAGTGGAAGATTGAATGGAGGCATTTCTGTGGGCTTGGGTCCTGCTTAAACTGCTCAACCTGGCGAAAAAGAAAGGGACAGGCTCAGAAAACCTTCGTTTAGATAACCTAGACTGTACCGTGACTGCAAGTCCAACAATCCATGACACAGGCTACAGGGCCAGCAGGTAAACGGTCTGCCATAGCTATTCTAAGCTCAAGGAGAACCTGAGGAAACATTTACTTAAACAATATATCTCTGCGATGGGAACGGTGACCGCTTCAGACACAAGTAACCATGTACCAGCAGCCATAACAGAAAACCCGCTACCTATAGCTAAAGCAGATGTCGAGCTGCAGAAAAAGGAAGGAGGAGAATAAATCAGTTAGCATCCTTTGGGAGGAAATAAAACACTATTTAGGGGTGTTAAACTCCACAGATCACACCTTGCACATTGAGCAGACACACACTACACTACATTACAATGGACTAGTTAATAATGGGTTTTAAATATGATAGAAGCTTGACACTAGCCATTGGCCAGTGAAAATGTAGTCCTGACAAGTAGAAATTCCCCCCTGGTTTGCAGTAGAAGGTCTGTATAAGTATATACATATCTTTTTAGGGTGATTCACTAAATAAAAAAATAAAAAAAAGGAATTTATGAGCAAATTTGATGATAAAATAACCAAAAATGAAAGATTCTCTAACAGTGGTTTCCACTGCCTATTTTGGGCAGTAATTTGCATTTTCCTGTAGAATCCCTAACAAGTCACAGTTTCAGGTTCAGAATTTTGTTCATATTGTTATTTGACCTGTGTGTCTAATGTTTTCCATTCTTAATAAAACGTATTTTCATTAAATATAATAAACCAGGATCTTTGTCTTATGGATAACAGTGAAGGACGGCAACATCAGCCTAATTTCTGGTAAAACCGGGACGGCAACATCAGCCTAATTTCTGGTAGTCTCTCCAACCGTTAATGGACGTCACTTTCTTGCATGATGAGCAATTTGTGGCTATGGCAGCAATGATCGCTTTGTGCTACATGGTATCTCTAACACAAACAGGAAGAATTAGAGAAGATCCTGGCCATGTCTCTCTGAATCCAACACGTGCGTCTAAAATCTCCTCACAAAACATCAGTTACCTTGTGACATCATGGCAGTTTCAGCCGTGTATGTGAAGATGGTAAGATGTCACTTCAAGCAAGGGAGGCTGGTGTAGATTACTGGGACAACAGCATGGGCCATGAAATTAGGACAGACATAAACTAAACGTTTCTATTCTCAGGTTTTATAGGTTTCTTATCACTGGTGTTTGTTAGTTTTTTTTACAAACTAAAAATTTTTTTTTAAAAAATGTTTGAATCTGGTCGAATCCTTGGTGAGTTTGACACCCCGTTTTTAAATAACGCCCAATATGATAGGATGAATGTAAGGCAAACTATGAATGTTAGCAGCACACAAAAAGCAGGAATGTAGCGAAGCAAAGCTTTTTACAGGATGAAATTATTTTACTCTATATTATGAAGCTTACCAAACAGGTATAAGTGTGCTGCAAGTACAGAAAATGTTGCTGGATATTATCGACAGTACACCAGTACACTAAAACACTGCTGGCGATGACACAGAGATTACATGTTTATTATACAATTCTACGCCCTAGTTACTCTCAGACGACATTTATCTATTTCTGCCCAGCTTTGCTCAGTATAAGTGCCCCGGTAGTTACGGAGTTAAACACTGAGACCCGCTGAAGGAGTTCAGAAGAAGCAAGTTGGCAAATCTATGCAGGTGGCAGTGGGGCAAAGGCTCCGGTGATTAATGAGGCGTGCATTAAGATTTGGAGCAGGGACTTTCTGGAAATAGACCAAAATGTCTAAAGACAAAAAATATAAAACCTTGCCGACCAAGCAGGAAAAAAAACAGAGTACAATAGTCTCAAAGTCTGCCAGTTTTGGCAATTTTTTATTTTCGTCATTCTCCCAAATCTAAATCTGACTGGACAGAGTTTACAGGTTAATCAATCACCCCCCAAGTAGAAATACCTGGGTGAAAATCTTACAGCAAGAGATGGAACATGTTCTAGTTAACAGAGATAATCGCTAATTACTCTAAAGAATCTGCCTGGAATTCAGGGGATCCCCACGGCAGGATTGAAAAGGATGGGGTGACACCAGGCAGATAATGATCTGTGTCTGAATTTCTAAATGTTAGTACTTTTATCAGAAAATAAAGACAAACTGATATCCAATTCATTATCTAGAGCAGGCATAGGCAATCTTCAGCACTCCAGATGTTTAGGACTGCACCACCTATGATGCATTGCCAGCATTATGGGTGTAAGAGCATTATGGGGGATGTAGTCCACAACATCTGGAGTGCCGAAGGTTGCCTACCCCTGATCTGGAGCGACCTATATTGGATGTACGCAGGCTTAATAGTTAGCTGCTAATGTGCTTACAATGATGGCTGTTCAGAGAGCCCTACACTCCAACTAGTTCTCCTTTAACAAATGGTTCTCAGCAAACCTGCTTCTAGGACCCACCATCAGAAACAAGAAGTACACACTCGATATTAAGTACAGGTGAGTTAAAGGGAAACTGTCCATTGCCTGGAAATCTCACCCCTGAATAAGATACTGAGAAACACCTATAAAACCTTTCGTTTCCATCTGATCCCTGATCCTCTGGGGTTTTTTTCTGTGTTTTTTAAAGGGTTTTGAAAATGACATCAAAATCATGTTCAATCCTGGCACAGCCAAGGCACACATTGCAAATAGAGAGGAGAAGTTGATACATTGTTTCTGCGCTGACTAATATGAAGGAATTTAATATGTTACACCTCACCAGCACATGTGTTAAATATGGGGGATATTAAAGTTGCTGGGTAGTATTGGTTCGCCATTGATCACAGGGTTAGACTCCCTGTGCACCCCTGAGAACGCTTCAACCCTGCCCTACCAGTAGATCCAGGAGAAGACTCTGTCGGGGGGCGGGAGGGGTATAGCAGAAACATTGTAACATCGTAGGAAATTCTACCACCTGTGAGGGTTTTATTTAATCTCCACCCTGCGTGTTCAGTTAAACATATCAGGGCCTTTCCTCCTGGTAAATGAACCAATTCATCTATCAGACATTGCAGGGACTTGTAACCCAGAGAGGCATGCCATGCACGGCAGTGTTACTCCCCTCACTGCGGCACACAGCGAGCTCGGCGCACACTTTTACATAGATGGACGATGGTGTCTGCGTTCAGAGAAGCCATTCACATTTCATGTAACTGCTCAGCCAGTTACCTTATCAGCTTGCCGCATGTAGCAGTACAGAATCCCTCGCATACATTTTATAGCACAGTGCTCCAGCTCGTGCGTTCTCCCCTTGTCATCGTCGATGCGCCTGAATGGGAGAGATAACCCGTGAAAATAAAATTCTCAGCACATTAATACAAAGAGAAAGAAACAAGAAGGAAAATAAGAATAGCTTGCAGCATAATATAATGCAAAACTGCAAGATTCAGCCAGCTTATTACACTCCCTGTACCCACACTGTGCCAACAGCCAGTTTATTACACCTCCTGTACCAACACTGTGCTAACAGTCAACTTATTACACCCCCTGTACCCACACTGTGCCAACAGCCAGCTTATTACACCCCCTGTACCCACACTGTGCCAACAGCCAGCTTATTACACCCTCTGTACCCACACTGTGCCAACAGCCAGCTTATTACACCCCTGTACCCACACTGTGCCAACAGCCAGCTTATTACACCCCCTGTACCCACACTGTGCCAACAGCCAGCATATTACACCCTTTGTACCCACACTGTGCCAACAACCAGGTTATTACACCCCCTGTACCCACAGCGAGCCAATAGTCAATTACACCCCGATAAGCAATTATTCTCTCCCCACCATACAATGTATTCGGCCAGAAATTCTAAGCATATAGGGAGGCACTCTAAAAATACACGCAAATGTTAAACAAGTAAAATAATAAAACCCAGATTATAAATCTATATATTTAAACAAGCAGGCCAGATGCCTTCACGCTGCTGGTACGGAGAGGTAACACTTTCTGTTCAGTTTATTGTATGATCAGGGAAATAAGGATTCTGTATTCTAGTGAATTCTAATTAGTTCTCTCTAGACTCTGCCAACTCGATATGTACCTGGAAAAACGATTCTAATCTCAGTGTATTACAGAATATGTCAGTATACAGTTAATTATTCAGTGCGTCCTCGGTGCACAACACACCTGAACAGTGCAGACAGAGAAAAAACAAATGGGAGACCCCAATATCCCCCATTCCTTCAAAGTAATCTACGTAACCAGTGAGTTGCCAGTTAATACATCACACACACACATCTGGCTCGACCTTCACCCTTACACCTTCTGCTAATCCCTAAAATATGACGATGAATTAAATCCAGCGATACCCACAGCCTGAAAGGTGAAGTACACAGGAAGTGCCTGCCTTGCAGCTGTGGGACAAGAGTCAATGCCACCAGGGTCTGTGCCAAACTCGTGCCTTGCAGCTTTCCTCCAGGACAGCCGAGCCATGAGCTGGGATATGCTCCCTCCGTATCCAAGGCTGTTAGGACAACAGAAATGACAGTTTCTGCACATGTTTGGAAGTATTACAAATGGCACTGGGTGTGCACCACTTGTGACTCTCCGGTCCCTTTTTGACCCCCTTGGAAGTTGGCAAGAATGTGAAATCTTAGTGTTACATGGTGATTTCTTGGTAATATGTCTTTAACAAACATATCAGCTACTCAGACTCCATGACCTGGGGCAAATAGGATCGTAACATGTAAACAGCACTCACAGAAAATGGACTTAATTGGGTAGAAATATAGCTTTATCACACGCCGCTAACCACAACTGGGCGCTTTAAGCCAAACACAATACGCTTTCACTAATGGAACATCTCGCATACCGGCTCACTCATGCACAAACTGAATTTGCCTTCATTCCTGCTGCGTTGGAACAAACAGGAAGTAACCCCACCATCAGAATGGTTAAATTACAAAGCCATTTCCTTTATGCAATACTGTGGCATGGCAAGAAATATCTGCAAAATGACTAAATAACTTTCTCCATTGCTTTCCTTCTCGATCTGCTCTCTGGGGAAATGGCAGTATAGCCGTGTGTTACAATACGTTTATATAACTTTAGTTACAGAACATGCTGCCATTGACAAAGAATTACAAGATTTGAGATATATATATATAGATATATATATTATATACAAACAGATTACTATAGACTGCATCCAGTCATGCAAAATGAATCCAGTTTGATTCTTATGGTGAAAGCAAGTGACCAGGCAGAATTAACAAAGTACTGTGGTAATAAAAGTGATGCAAACGCATAAAAAAACAACAGGGCAATCGCCATGGAAACCAGTGAGGTGATAGATCCATATGATTGGAAAAAAGATACATTAACATCTGTTCTAAATCTGAACATTACAACATGGACCCGACACGCAGTTTGCTTTATCGCGTTTTATTCTAAGGATGATGAATAAATCGACCACTGGATATTTAAACAAACAAAAAAAAACAAAAAAACACACACACACACACACAGCCCCCGGCGATTTAATTTAAATACAGAAACGCTAGTGAAAAGCAAGCCCCCATTCTAATTTCAATACAAAGCCTCAGGTGTCAAGTCATCACTGTTTAGTAAATAACCCCTGGGGTTTATCAGGTCCTGGCCTTTATTGGCGAAGGCGAAGTACAGATCAGTCCTCGTTACACTGTAGCTTTGGATGGATTGCAGGCAGATAGCACTGCGGACAGAGCGTTACCTTTGGGATATAGTAAAGCGTTGGGATAAATTTAACATGCCGTAGTTATTTTGTGAGTGCATGGATTCCCTGATTAGATACCTCGTTAGTCTGGACGCAAGACAAGCTAAAACTAGAATCTTGGCCTGAATTTTAAGCGTTCAATAGCTCACGTGTGTCATCCCATATAATGTGCGTGTCACTTAACGCTACCAAACCCGGAGCGTGCTATGAATCTATGACAACGCGATTATTAGCAGCCTGGCTTGGGAAACCGCCAGAATATTTATCAGGGACAGAGCGAAGAAAAAATATAATTCATAATTCCAGCTCAAACGGTTTAATGTTTCACTGGAGCACCAGCATGTGTTCACCCCAAAACCTATGGAGAAAGGGGAGATGGTAGTAATCACTGTAAAATTATTTCATGTATTATAACACTGGATGATGGAGATTTTGTACGAGCACATAAAGCCAAACAGATTATGTCATGGGAACCTATGGGTGGGCGATCCACACTGTCCCCCTTAGTGGGAACACATTTATCAATGTATCAGGACAAATCAGTCAAAGTCAGCACACTCAGGTAGGTGACATGGCACAAACGATCACAATAACAAAAGCATTGGCCGGAGGGGAGATTGTTACTAACAGCCTCAATTACAGACGTGGGGGTCAGTCTAGCTTCCTGCAACATGGTCCTTCAAGAAGGATGGTAAAACACGTATTAGTCTTCCATTTGTGCCAAGCTTGCAGCAAAAGGCATCAAGGCACGGCCCTTCCATCTAAGAGAACAGAAAGGTACTAGATACTGCGGACTGATTTATACATTACACCCTCCAGGAATGGACGTTACGATGTTGGAGGCTGCTCTCTATACTGACTGCCAGGTGTAATGGGCGGAGCTTATAACAATGATTGACAGGGAGCTAAGATGGAGGCGGCTCTCTCTATACTGACTGCCAGGTGTAAAGGGCGGAGCTTATAACAATGATTGACAGGGAGCTAAGATGGAGACGGCTCTCTCTATACTGACTGCCAGGTGTAAAGGGCGGAGCTTATAACAATGATTGACAGGGAGCTAAGATGGAGGTGGCTCTCTCTATACTGACTGCCAGGTGTAAAGGGCGGAGCTTATAACAATGATTGACAAGGAGCTAAGATGGAGGCGGCTCTCTCTATACTGACTGCCAGGTGCAAAGGGCTGAGCTTATAACAATGATTGACAGGGAGCTAAGATGGAGGCGGCTCTCTCTATACTGACTGCCTGGTGTAAAGGGCGGAGCTTATAACAATGATTGACAGGGAGCTAAGATGGAGGCGGCTCTCTCTATACTGACTGCCAGGTGTAAAGGGCGGAGCTTATAACAATGATTGACAGGGAGCTAAGATGGAGGTGGCTCTCTCTATACTGACTGCCAGGTGTAAAGGGCGAGCTTATAACAATGATTGACAGGGAGCTAAGATGGAGGCGGCTCTCTCTATACTGACTGCCAGGTGTAAAGGGCGGAGCTTATAACAATGATGACAGGGAGCTAAGATGGAGGGGCTCTCTATACTGACTGCCAGGTGTAAAGGGCGGAGCTTATAACAATGATTGACAGGGAGCTAAGATGGAGGCGGCTCTCTCTATACTGACTGCCAGGTGTAAAGGGCGGAGCTTATAACAATGATTGACAGGGAGCTAAGATGGAGGCGGCTCTCTCTATACTGACTGCCAGGTGTAAAGGGCGGAGCTTATAACAATGATTGACAGGGAGCTAAGATGGAGGCGGCTCTCTCTATACTGACTGCCAGGTGTAAAGGGCGGAGCTTATAACAATGATTGACAGGGAGCTAAGATGGAGGCGGCTCTCTCTATACTGTCTGCCAGGTGTAAAGGGCGGAGCTTATAACAATGATTGACAGGGAGCTAGGATGGAGGTGGCTCTCTCTATACTGACTGCCAGGTGTAAAGGGCGGAGCTTATAACAATGATTGACAGGGAGCTAAGATGGAGGTAGCTCTCTCTATACTGACTGCCAGGTGTAATGGGCGGAGCTTATAACAATGATTGACAGGGAGCTAAGATGGAGGTGGCTCTCTCTATGCGGACTGCCAGGTGTAAAGGGCGGAGCTTATAACAATGATTGACAGGGAGCTAAGATGGAGGTGGCTCTCTCTATACTGACTGCCAGGTGTAAAGGGCGGAGCTTATAACAATGATTGACACAGAGCTAAGACGGAGGCCCCCAATTGCAGGATAAAGATGTGGATTTCTACATTTATTTGTATTTTTTCACACATTGTGAATACATATCTGTTAAACATAAAGACACAAAAACACAATATTAAAATCATTGGGAATAGGCAGTTTCCTTTTAAACCAGAATTTTAATAATGGTTGCAGTTTTATATCCATTTTACGTTTCTGTGATTGCAGAGTTGCCGTGTACCGTAATTTAAGACGAACAGAAGAACCATTCCATATTCCTGTAATATTGCGTCTCACAGGGCGCACATTCCAGTTTAAATGCCTTGTGAACAGCTATTTCAAGTTATATCCAACGCTATCATTTCAAATCTCAGATCTTTGCATCACACAAAGCGAGAATCAGCTATAATGTGCTAATGGACACACATTGAAGCTAAGCACTATAATAAGTAAGAAGTGCTAACGTGTGTGAATGTCATTTTCCTCGCATTACTGCGATACAATAGCATTTACTGCACTCCCAACAGCTCCATTAAAGGGTCTAAGCTTACAGCAATTTAGGAGGGTAATTTTTTGGGGGGGTTTTTTAGTGGGAGGGGGGGCACATGTAGGATTTCCACTTAGCAATTAGCGGAATCACAGGCTAGGTATTCACGGTTTGAATCCATAATGAACGGTAACGGAAAAAAAACTAAATTACATATTCACTCACCGCAATCAATGACATTGAGACAGGGGTGACAGTAATCAGCTTGGTTACAAGTTTATATTTGTTAAATAGCTGCTAAATATTTTTTGTAAAAAAAAATAAAAATGCTCTTACCAACAAGATCCATTTGTAAAAATGCCACCAAAGGATCCATCATCTCTTAAATGGGCATTATCATGGACATATAGCTTTTGATATGCTGAAGGTGATATAAACATAGGCTACATTACTGAGCTGTAACGTCCATATCCCTTCAGTGTAAAAGATATGGGGGGGGATGTTTAATTGCCCCCACCTACCCCCTCCCTCCAGTGTGAGCTGCTGGGTTCCCTGAGTATTCTACAGACAGCAGTTATATTGTAATGTCCGTATCCCTTTAGGGTAAAAGATATTGGGGGGGGTTTGGCTAATTGCCCCCTCCAGTGTGAGCTGCTGTGTTCCCGGAGTATTCTACAGACAGCAGTTACACTGTAATGTTCGTAACCCTTTAGTGTAAAAGATATTGGGGGGGTGGAGAGGTTGGGTAACTGTGTGTATGAGCACTGGAGAAATAACACCAATATAAACGGCTCGCCAATTCTAGCAGTGTCTTTAGTAGAAGCGGAATGTTACATGACTTAGGAAAGGAATATAACGGAGTGAAAAAAATATCCCTTATTGCACATTATGCAGACAAATCGACAGATTGCTCATGGTAACGGTTACAGCAGAGCGATCGCTCTAATGAACAGCATTGTTTTAGCATTAAGGTACAATAATACCCACATCACACATGTCTTTATTCTCACAAAATAGCAGAAACAGCAGCCAGACGTTGTACACCCACAGCAATAAGAGAAGGGGAAGCTTTAACGTATGTAACCAGGGATTGCATGGGTCTTGATAGAGGAGGTCAGATTAACAGAAAACATATACCCAGTATAACCACGGGGGCTAATTTTTCCTATATTACACGCAGTGGGAGGGGTTAATCATAAAATTGTCACTAAGATGAAGAAATGGGACACAGTTCTAAAAGTTAGACACCATGGAATCGAATGGGAACAGCAAGAACACCCCAGCAGTATCCATGGTGATTGATCCACTTGTTCTGGACAATGGAACTTTCAAGTAACTGTTTATAAAACTACCATAAAAGGGGCAGGATTATTATAGACGTGTGGGTGGGCACTCTAGATATTCTCAGAATGTTCTACTGGGGGATGTGGTGCACAGCATTTGTTACGACACAAACTGCGCATTCCTGGGACTGAACATGAAGTCCATTATAGTTATAGGCTCTGCCGACACACAACGACTAAACATTGGCTGCAAACAGACTGGGAGCCACTGAGTGGATCTACACACAAAATCGCAATGATAGACAGCGAAGCCAGAGAGCGCGCAAGAGACAGCGCTGCCAGAGAGCGCGCAAGAGACAGCGCAGCCAGAGAGCGCGCAAGAGACAGCGCAGCCAGAGAGCGCGCAAGAGACAGCGCAGCCAGAGAGCGCGCAAGAGACAGCGCTGCCAGAGAGCGTGCAATAAACAGTTCTGCCAGAGAGCGTGCAATAAACAGTGCCAGAAAGGTCAATACAGAGCTGAATGGACTGTCCGACATGTAAAGAATACCAGGTAACCCTATAATGTCAGCAATGGAATAGACTGGACCTTTCCTACAAATACCGGTTTGATTTAGTGCAGGATTCTCTCAGAAATGACCTATCAAAGTCTTTGTTTTCTAATAAAGACAGTATTTAGAATGCAGCACGACTGCAGGGTACAAGCTGCGGCCTGTACTGAAAGCAGGAGGTAAACAGATTGCGTGTCTTTAAACATGAAAACTTCATCCAAAGTCTGGCGACGGATAGAACGAGTCAAGCACTTGCTCCTGCATTGTAATGGGATTATACTTGGCTGATTTATAGGATGAGATATTCAGAGCACCAGCGAGAGGGAGCTGTGTGATGGGATTACCAAACCGGAGGGCAGATTGAGACACAGTGCAGTCTGAGTGCATTAATGTACGATGGCAGCATCAGCAGAACAAGATTAGTAGGAGTTATACTCCCTGATAGGGACACTGTGGGAAAGGTAGGAGAAGGAAACCGTGTGATTCTGTCTCCCCAGTTACTCTGCCAGCGTGTCAGGACATGGCTGAATTATTGGGACACTTACAAACAGCAGCTCCTGTTTGGGAGAGTAACTCCCACTAATCATATCACATCCCATGGATGGAGTGAAGTGTTTATATTCTCTGGGGGAATCTGGCTCCTGCACACAGGTAAGTAATCGCGTTCTGCGGGGAAATCGGCTGCTGCACACAGGTAAGTGCTTGCGTTCTGTGCGGGAATCTACTCCTGCACACAGGTAAGTAATCACGTTCTGTGGGGAATTGGCTCCTGCACACAGGTAAGTGCTCGCGTTCTGTGTGGGAATCTGGCTCCTGCACACAGGTAAGTGCTCGCGTTCCCTGGGAGAATTCGGCTCCTGCACACAGGTAAGTGCTCGCGTTCTCTGGGGGAATTGGCTCCTGCACACAGGTAAGTGCTCGCGTTCTGTGTGGGAATCTGGCTCCTGCACACAGGTAAGTGCTCGCGTTCCCTGGGAGAATTCGGCTCCTGCACACAGGTAAGTGCTCGCGTTCTCTGGGGGAATTGGCTCCTGCACACAGGTAAGTGCTCGCGTTCTCTGGGGGAATTCGGCTCCTGCACACAGGTAAGTGCTCGCGTTCTCTGGGGGAATTCGGCTCCTGCACACAGGTAAGTGCTCGCGTTCCCTGGGAGAATTCGGCTCCTGCACACAGGTAAGTGCTCGTGTTCTCTGGGGGAATTCGGCTCCTGCACACAGGTAAGTGCTTGCGTTCTCTGGGGGAATCGGCTTCTGAACACAGGTAAGTAATCACGTTCTGTGGGGGAATTGGCTCCTACACAAAGGTAAGTGCTCGCGTTCTGTGTGGGAATCTGGCTCCTGCACACAGGTAAGTGCTCGCGTTCTCTGGGGGAATCGGCTTCTGAACACAGGTAAGTAATCACGTTCTGTGGGGTTATTGGCTCCTGCACACAGGTAAGTGCTCGCGTTCTGTGTGGGAATCTGGCTCCTGCACACAGGTAAGTGCTCGCGTTCTCTGGGGGAATTCGGCTCCTGCACACAGGTAAGTAATCGCGTTCTCTGGGGGAATCCGGCTCCTGCACACAGGTAAGTAATCGCGTTCTCTAGGGGAATCAAGCTCATGCACACAGGTAATCCTTTTGGCACGTCTCTGCCGCACAGACAAATTATTCAACCTTCTAGTGTCATTAGTGACATTACACATTGTTTTAATGTGCGTCTGCAATTTCACAAAGCATTGAGACACAGAGCCCCAGGCTCCGAGCTTTCAACTCCGCTTCATTCCTATCTGGTGGGAGAAAAACAAGATCTGTCCTAATTAAATGTGAATTCACAGGGAATCCTTAAAAAGGCTGGATCAATAGCTGCATCCTGGTGTCTAAGCCGGTATCCAGCACGCGCTCACAGAGACTTAGCCCGGTAACAGAAAGACTGCTAAACAATGCTGCATCACTTGTTTCATCACCCAAACACCTCTCTAAACTCTTTTCCCATTAGAATTAAGGTATAAATAAAAACCTGGAGGATTTGACTTTTTGCCTGTACAGACTTTGCAGGCACACTATGTCGCTAGCTGTTTATTAAGAGGGCATGGGAAGCACTGTGCATGCACATAATAAATGAAGTGGTTTAACACATACCGATAGGCCAGCGCCAACGCCCATGCGCTAGCGGCACAGTACAGACTGTCGTGAACCTTGGCAGTCTTGTTATCACCCGCAGTCCTGGTGGGGAATAGGCCGGTAGTTGGGCTCTGGTAGTTCAGTACTGTGATTTTCACTGTGAAAAATAATAATGGAAAATTAAGTATCATTGTTACAAAGATATGAGCGAATTAAACAATAAAGAAATGTATTCAGTCTGCAAAGTTTGCTCTGGGAGTCAGAACTAATAAGTTAAAATGTCACTGCACACACGGAGATTAACCCCATCTGCTGTCTGAGGAGTAGCTCCCCTCTGGCAGCGTGATTGGGGTATCATTAGCCAGCCCAGAACAAGAGTTCCAGGCACCAAAACACACGCGCGCACACGCACAATAGATAGCAACTAAATAGGTAGATATGACGTCCTTCTATTTGCCGGCACAGTTGATAGAAAGCTTATGAAGCACAGCTATGCCACTTATGACCCATACAAACTCTGCCCTGAAGAGGCTGTTATAATCTGGATACCCCATCTCATTGTTTGCTTCCCTGGTAATTTAAGTATTTACGAAAAGTCCTGTTATATTCTCTCTACAGCTTTCTCCGAACCTGCACACCTTGCGACCTTACCAAATATGCAGTCCTAAACCTCCATCCCACACTCATACATCCCCCCAGTCTTTCAAATGGGTTTGGGTTATGTTGTTGGATGAAACTTCTTTTTAAAAGTTCGACTGAAGGGCAAAGTATGTACCGACATTTTAGAATCCAAACATATCGAGTCACCAAGCAAGTATCGACAAGAATACGAAAAGGAAAAGTCTTGCCAAGACGTCAGGCTTGATCAGTAATATTTATTTGAGCTACGGCTCCCTGCCTCTCGCCAAGTCTTGCTCCAATACATCCTGCAACACAGTCTTTAAAAAGGAGAGTAAATCGCAGGCGAACGCCAACGCAGAATGAATTCAGTGTGCACTGCGCTGTTTACATGATCCGCTGCCTATTGCTAATCGAACATTAGAAAGTTCATTGCTATCTCAGCTCATTTATTGCTGCCAGCCTAATTTTGTTTGTATGTGGAACAGAATTAGTATTCAGGACCACATCCGGCTTCTGAACTAATGCTTCCAGGAGACGATAGACAATCTCTCAGCAGAACTTTGCCTGCATCAGTCATGGGCGCTTGTACCAGCTTACTGAGGCATGAATGCTCTAATTATTCTAGTGTCGCTTCAAACTTCCACTCGACATGGATTCCAGAAGACGCATCTTTTGCAAATCGCCTTCTTTCCACCAGAGAAAACCTGCCTCTGCAATATCAACCCCACTATTATGGACTAAATAGGAATTCTGATGCTTTTTTGTAGATATTTTGTGCATTAATACACAATCTATACGCTGACTGCATGTCCTTCATGCTAAAAGTTATAAAACAAAACCAAAACGCTACCTGTGTAAAGTCCCACATATTACCCTTAAATGAATTGGGTTCCTACTACATGGAGTGTAAGCTCACCTGCCAATGACAAGGCAAAACCCTGTAAGGAAGTTTTGTATTTAGTAAATTTAAATGTGTATTTAAACTGAGGTTTTAAAACAGTCCTCACTGCAATCTCAAAGGATTCACTCAAAGGCAGTTAGTTAAAAAGTTAATTCAATTTTTTTTAAAAAGCCACATCGTTCAAACAGAAATCACTGCAACGCATTCTATTAAAGAGATTCTTAACTGGAACACCTAGTCCATGCTACATGCTGGAGAATTGTGAAAAGATCTACAATGGAAACGTGTTAATTAGATTGGAAACGCAACCGTTCAGACAGTTTTTATTTCATCACCCCCAATTTCAATGCCTCTGCTTTATTGATTACAGACCATGATATAGTGTGCGTTATCGTGTCTTTCTCCTGAATCCCGCCAAAGATACACAACAGAATTATTAAACAGCCCTCCTCTGCAGTAAACAGCCATGTTCTTAAGACATTCACGTGTGATCTAATTCAATTACAATTAAGCCATTTATTTAATTTAAATGAAGCCTTTTCTAGTTGCAAGCTCCTGACGTGCGCTACTGCGAATTGTATCGATAAACCAGGGGCTGTGATTGCGAATTATCCTCCGGCAGCATGCTGAGGCGGACATTTCCTGGTATCTGTTGCATTTAAGCAGAATCTGTACGTTTAAAGTTTGTGATGAGCTAAATAATTAAAAGTAGACTTCAGCCTTCGGTTTTCAGCAGCTGTCCAGAGAACCGGCAGAAATCGCACTAGCACATCAACTAAAACTGCCGGATGTCCGTTCAGTCTCTGATCTCGCTTTCATCTGGGGATTTTTTGTACTTCTAAATGTGAAATTGTACATTGTAAATATCAGCTTTGATATATGTGATAGATAAACAAAATGAGGAATTCCTCATATTAATGTCCTGCAATAGGTCCCAGAAACGCAGGAACAATCCTGATTCTGCAGACTATTTCTCTGGATAAAACAATGCAGTGTGTATAACTGACATATGGCTCACATGGAGAAAAAAACCAAAAACATATTCCACAGATAAACTGAAATTTCAATTACAAAGCAGAAGAATTTTAAGCAGGTGGCAAAAAATAAAATAAAAAATAAAAAGATAGAACAGATTTTGTAAAATAAAAGTAGGACATTTGGAAGAACGTAGGAAAATAAAATCAGTGCTTGGTTAGCACTGTGTGTTCTGCAGAGAAGGCATTTCCTAAGGGGAATATTCAGCAAATTAACAGAAGTTGGAAAATTTAGTAAAAATACTAGTTAAGATCACACGTAGGAACAATGACTCTCAGATCTTGAGAGGGAAGTAGGGTCCCCTCCCAAAATGCAATGCCACTGGAGAGACAGCCCCCACCATGCAATGCCACTGGAGAGACAGCCCCCACCATGCAATGCCACTGGAGAGACAGCCCCCACCATGCAATGCCACTGGAGAGACAGCCCCCACCATGCAATGCCACTGGAGAGACAGCCCCCACCATGCAATGCCACTGGAGAGACAGCCCCCACCATGCAATGCCACTGGAGAGACAGCCCCCACCATGCAATGCCACTGGAGAGACAGCCCCCACCACGCAATGCCACTGGAGAGACAGCCCCCACCATGCAATGCCACTGGAGAGACAGCCCCCACCATCCATGCAACAATGCCACCGAGAGACAGCCCCACCATGCACGCCACTGGAGAGACAGCCCCACCATGCACGCCACTGAGAGAGACAGCTCCCCACCATGCAATGCCACTGAGGCATAGCCCCCACCATGCACGCCACTGGAGAGACAGCCCCACCATGCAATGCCACTGGAGAGACAGCCCCGACCATGCAATGCCACTGGAGAGACAGCCCCCACCATGCAATGCCACTGGAGAGACAGCCCCCACCATGCAATGCCACTGGAGAGACAGCCCCCACCATGCAATGCCACTGGAGAGACAGCCCCCACCATGCAATGCCACTGGAGAGACAGCCCCCACCATGCAATGCCACTGGAGAGACAGCCCCCTCCATGCAATGCCACTGGAGAGACAGCCCCCACCATGCAATGCCACTGGAGAGACAGCCCCCACCATGCAATGCCACTGGAGAGACAGCCCCCACCATGCAATGCCACTGGAGAGACAGCCCCCACCATGCAATGCCACTGGAGAGACAGGCCCCACCATGCAATGCCACGGGAGAGACAGCCCCCACCATGCAATGCCACTGGAGAGACAGCCCCCTCCATGCAATGCCACTGGAGAGACAGCCCCCACCATGCAATGCCACTGGAGAGACAGCCCCCACCATGCAATGCCACTGGAGAGACAGCCCCCACCATGCAATGCCACTGGAGAGACAGCCCCCACCATGCAATGCCACTGGAGAGACAGCCCCCACCATGCAATGCCACTGGAGAGACAGCCCCCACCATGCAATGCCACTGGAGAGACAGCCCCGACCATGCAATGCCACTGGAGAGACAGCCCCCACCATGCAATGCCACTGGAGAGACAGCCCCCACCATGCAATGCCACTGGAGAGACAGCCCCCACCATGCAATGCCACTGGAGAGACAGCCCCCACCATGCAATGCCACTGGAGAGACAGCCCCCACCATGCAATGCCACTGGAGAGACAGCCCCCACCATGCAATGCCACTGGAGGGACAGCCCCCACCATGCAATGCCACTGGAGACTGGCCCCACCATGCAATGCCACTGGAGGCCATTTGCCATGCAATGCCACTGGAGAGACAGCCCCCACCATGCAATGCCACTGGAGCGACAGCCCCCACCAGGAGAGACAGCCCCCACCATGCAATGCCACTGGAGAGACAGCCCCCTCCATGCAATGCCACTGGAGAGACAGCCCCCACCATGCAATGCCACTGGAGAGACAGCCCCCACCATGCAATGCCACTGGAGAGACAGCCCCCACCATGCAATGCCACTGGAGAGACAGCCCCCACCATGCAATGCCACTGGAGAGACAGCCCCCACCATGCAATGCCACTGGAGAGACAGCCCCCACCATGCAATGCCACTGGAGAGACAGCCCCCACCATGCAATGCCACTGGAGAGACAGCCCCCACCATGCAATGCCACTGGAGAGACAGCCCCCACTATGCAATGCCACTGGAGAGACAGCCCCCACCATGCAATGCCACTGGAGAGACAGCCTCCACTATGCAATGCCACTGGAGGGTCAGCCTACGCAATGCAATGCCACAACGCTGAAAATCAGCCAACGCAATGCCGCGCCACTGGAGGGTCAGCTTACGCAATGCCACGCCACTGGAGGGTCAGCCTACGCAATGCCAAGCCACTGGAGGGTCAGCCTACGCAATGCCACGCCACTGGAGGGTCAGCCCAAGCAGTGCCATGCCACACCGCTGGAGGGTCAGCCAATGCAATGCTGCTGGGGGGTCAGCCTACGCAATGCCACGCCACTGGAGAGTCAGCCCACACAATGCCATGACACACCACACTGCTGGAGGGTCAGCCTACGCAATGCCACGCCACTGGAGAGACTGCCCCCACCATGCAATGCCACTGGTAGTTCAATGCCACGCCACTGGAGGGTCAGCCTACACAATGCCATGCCACTGGAGGGTCAGCCTACACAATGCCACGCCACTGGAGGGTCAGCCTACACCATGCCACACCACTGGAGGGTCAGCCTACACCATGCCACACCACTGGAGGGTCAGCCCAAGCAGTGCCATGCCACACCGCTGGAGGGTCAGCCAACGCAATGCTGCTGGGGGGGTCAGTCTGTGCAATGCCACGCCACTGGAGGGTCAGCCTACGCAATGCCATGCCACAACGCTGAAAATCAGCCAACGCAATGCCGCGCCACTGGAGGGTCAGCTTATGCAATGCCACGCCACTGGAGGGTCAGCCTACGCAATGCCAAGCCACTGGAGGGTGAGCCTACGCAATGCCACGCCACTGGAGGGTCAGCCCAAGCAGTGCCATGCCACACCGCTGGAGGGTCAGCCAACGCAATGCTGCTGGGGGGGTCAGTCTGTGCAATGCCACGCCACTGGAGGGTCAGCCCACACAATGCCATGCCAAACCACACTACTGGAGGATCAGCCTACGCAATGCCACGCCATTGGAGAGACCGCCCCCACCATGCAATGCCACTGGTAGTTCATTCATTCCCACAATGCCACGCCACTGGAGGGTCAGCCCCCGCCATGCAATTGGGCGATCACAGGTTAAAATTGCTACAGTTTCTTCTGCTCAGTGTTGGGTGACAGGTGCAAGAGGCAGAGCTTATAATCATGATTGACAGGAGGAGGCACACAGTTCAAGGTTAGAGCTATATAAAGACATGTGAATTTCTGCATTTGAGTTTCAATTTTAGACCTCACAAACGTTTACCCTCTACTTGACAAATCTTAAACTAAAATCCTGAAAATTTAGAGGGAATGGTTGATGGTCTTTTATTTCTTATTAAAAGAGGCTCTGTTTCACGTGTATTAACAAACACCCCAATAATGTGTGTTTATAAATAAATCCTGCAAAGTGGTAGATAGACTAGCAAGCATTTATGGACAGATCCAGACTGGGGCATACCCACAATTCAATGCTTTCCACTTTATAATGTGCCATGAAAAAGTTGAATCAGCTTAAAAATCTGGCTTTAAGGGGAAAAAGACACTTAAAGTAAATGTTCCCATCAGTTTGATTAGTGATGCTTAACATAAAGAAATTAGCATGTTCAGTAATAAAGTGTCTGTCTTAAAGATAGGAGCTACAATTTGTCAAAAGTCAATAGGATTACAAGTGTCAGATAAAAATAAATGTTAATCATGGTAATTAAGCCATAATTATGATCCCTTAGCAACTCCTTTCATTAACTCTGCCCCAATCTTACTGATGAACAAATTAATGTTTTTTATGAATTCATTAGTTCTAAGTTCTTGTCCTTTAACTTACTTTCAAACTAAGAACATTAATCTTAAATCTCACTGCAGCCCAGGAAAACGGTTTTTAAAGGAACAATCAAAAAAGTACAGACTAAAGAGAACTGACCTGGGGATCTCCGTACTCTGTAAAATAATCATTTTTGGTTCTAAGACAAATTTTGAAAATTTATTTATTTTTGAACATATATTATTATTTCACACAACCAAAGTGCAGTTCTGGGAGTGGGCAGAATATGAGGAAAATGGGGTCATAACATTTTATTTAAGTAATAATTCTCTCTTTGCTTGATAGAAATGTTTCCCTTTAAATCTTGTGTTAGAAACATGAAGCGCACACACATTTTTTTTGTTTGCCTGGGTGGAAAGCACTCAGCCCTGTAACAGCAGGGACAAAATTCCAAGAGAGTCAAGGGGTCTTAAAATATCCATCGTCTGACATTACCGAACTCACAAGGCGCATTCAGAGAGTCAGACCAATATCATGGAGCGAAAGAGAAAAAACAAACAGCCATGATTCTTAGTATTGCCGAACGCTTTCATAAGACTTACATTTAATTACAGCAGGAATGTTTGATGTGCAAATTAATACACTTATTCTAAATCAACAATACATGAGGTTTAATTGGAGCAAGGCTAGTAAGGGTTTAAAGTGATTAAACATCTCACAGACTCACTTTTAATTGCAGTTTTTAATTCTCGATCAGTTATTTCAATGAGAAGCGATGTAACAAACAGACTGGGCCCGTGAAACACAAGACAATATACTCTGATTACATTCAAATACAGTCAATGTGCAAAAACAGCCATTACTGGTCCCCCTGTTTCGTTGCTTCCAATATTCTAATCTTAATTACAAGCATTATGCGATCGACCTCGACACTTAAACTACACGATGATATTATTAAAAAGGCAAATTAATAGCAGTGGACATAAAGAGAATATTAATACAAAATCTTGGAGAAAATAAACAAATAAAACAATATGCTTTGTAAAGTGGCGAACATAGAAAGGCATATTGTATGCACAATAAACCCTTTAAAGATAAAAGCAATCACCATGGAAACCAACGGAATGTTCCTGCTGATTGTTTTACAGCTGCAACAATCACCATGGAAACCAATGGAATATTCCTGCTGATTGCTCCACAGCTGATACAATCACCATGGAAACCAACGGACTGTTCCTGCTGATTGTTCTACAGCTGTAACAATCACCATGGAAACCAATGGAATGTTCCAGCTGATTGCTCTACAGCTGTAACAATCACCATGGAAACCAATGGAATGTCCCTGCTGATTGCTCTACAGCTGTAACAGTCACCACGGAAACCAATGGAATGTTCCAGCTGATTGCTCTACAGCTGAAACAATCACTATGGAAACCAATGGAATGTTCCTGCTGATTGCTCTACAGCTGTAACAATCACCATGGAAACCAATGGAATGTTCCCGCTGATTGCTCTACAGCTGTAACAGTCACTAATAAGAGAGGTGTTATTTTTACAAGTAACAAGATCTTTACCAAAACCACTTATTCATGTAGATTTTATCACATCCATAATATGACAATATCATGGGGATTTATTTTGTAGTGCTATATGAAGCAGCCAGGAAGGGCCACCTGTTATTAAGCATTGTGTGCTGCCTAGGACCAAGTAACTGAGTAGAGAAAAGTTCTTCATAAATGAATGATATAAATCAAAGCACATGAGAGGTAAAACATCAGCCATACTCTGATTGCTTCATTGCAAATGAAATAATGCCCATGTCCTTATCTCACAGCATTAGGTTTTAGAACGGTGACACATAGTGCAGAACTTTAATGTTCCACAAAGTATTAAGGCTGCACCTTTAACCCAGCACATTACTGGGATTGCAGCAATAGCTGCTTCCCTGGGGCCGCCTGTCTAAGGCTCCATTTAGAAGCTGAATTGCTGCCGAATGTTGGTTTGTAGGCAAGTGAACGGTAAGAGTGATCCGACCCCATAGGGCGATGCTGTGAGCTGTGTAATTACTGGGCTGTGTCCCCTCCACTTATGAAACGTTTCCCCAGAAGCCTGGACTTTTAACCTGGTTTTAAAATGCACTGTATGTACCGTTTAATATGACAGAAATAAACTGCACTAAACCTACTACACATGAACCATCAGCACTTCATACGGATCGAGAGATTTCACAAATCCCACCTCCTGCGCCAACAATCCAAACCAATTAACGTGGGTTCGTCAATACAGGCGTTTATTGATAAAACCCTAAATTAGATTTAAGCTAAAATAAACAGTCTGACTATACACACGTCTACATAAATAAAATGGCGCAAAAATGAACAATACATTGAATAAGATACGATATTGTGAACAGCAACCCACTTCGGATCTTGGTAATAAGATTCAAACAATGAAACAACAAAAGTGCTTAGTGATACTATGTAGCAAAAGTGCTCTCTGGGGGTTTATATGCAAAATAGTGAAATAATGTTAACCCACAATACAACACGTGTGTATATACTTGCATTTGATTTGAGAAACCTTTATCCAACCGAATACTTCTTAGGCTAAATTAGATTTTCAATTCACTGCAATTTGCAATTTAGGGAATACAATTTTTACACGGATAACGAGCTGGATTTACAGGCAATTTTGAGACCAGCCAACTGAAACAAAGTCCAGTTCTAAAATGGTCTTCAGGTAACTATATCTTTAAACATGTCCATTTGTTTGTCGGATCCATTACATGAAGTTGAACATATCATACATGTTAAATTTTGTCAGCAGGGAAATGTACTCCATATCAAGCCTTGTAGTACGTTGCCTCATTCCCATTAATTATAAGCAAACATGTAAAGAGAGCTGTGACAGATCAGAGTGAAATTTGAATGAAACGAGGAATCATGGGGGTATCGGTTTGCTCACATTGATCCCGGCTATGATTGTAGTACAGTAACACCGTCTATTCGGGTATGAATTATATCGATACACACAGCTGTTCCTGCTGTCATGGGACTATTTACTAAAGGTTTGCTGCACCAATGATGAAGATCACTTACCGATTCTGTAATAACGATCCAATTTGTTCCAAAGACTCTCATGATCTGGCCTGGGTAGGTCTGAGCTCTTAATGGGTTCATAAACCGACCCTGAGAAAAGAAACGAGAAAAACCAACATGTAATCAATGGCAGAGCAAGGAAGATAAGAAGAACTTATCTCCAACATAAAGTATCAAGTATTCTCATGCCGAATGATAAACCATTGTCTCTTTCATTAATCAGTGATGATGTTAATTGCATTTTCTGTGGAACAGTTCATCATGTTTAAGTGCTTGTTATTATGTGAATAAGAAAAAGATAAACCTGTTACAGAGAAGTGTACAGTGTCCGGAAAAAGAGCCACTTTATTCATTCATGCACACGGCCCGCCTATCATTTAATACCGCTAATAATGCTGGAACATCACAGTGACAGGGCAATATACCCAGGAATGATCAGACCGGCCGTCCTGGAAATAGTTCATAATGTCACAGTCTATGCAGTGTCTCACTGACTCATTTAATGTTTCCCATACAGCGCCCATATCAAGCCAATTCCAATAAACAAATGGTTCAACTACTAAAACCAAGTCAGCACAATTTAAAGGGATACTACAAGCCAAGCATTCCTTGAAAAATGGGAAAATGACAACGATGCAAAAACTACCCCCCCCCACAAAGAAAATACACATTAAAGGCAACTTTTATCTCCCATCAATTTGCACTGCAAAGCTTTGCTCGCTGTAAATATAAATTTATATTTACTCAAGCAGCTCACCTAATAAATGCAGAGCTTCATTAGATCGACAGGAATTAGAGTCTTGCGATTAATATTTTAATTGCTTTTTCTCATTTCTGAACATATCACAGGCAAGATCCTTAGCCGCCAATATTCACAGACTTTGAGAAAACGTGTCTGTACGAGAATCCATAAACTAAACCAGGTAAGAGCAATAATCCATCCCAGGCTAGAGTAACTCTGTAGGACTCATTAGCAGTAAATAAACACTGAAAGCCAAGCCAACGTACGCTGCATTACACCAATAAGGGAAGAATTTATCAAAGCGTGGAGCAATCACTATGGCAACAATGTCATCAATAGGAACATTCCACTGAAAATTGCTCCACTTTTACCGATCTGCCCCAACATGCCACAGGTTAGTGATGGATACATTTGGAACCCCTGATGTTTGAGAACTCCCGCTCCCATATTGCTCAGACAACCTATAGGGAACAGAATATCTCCGGTGCCAATAAGGGAATCGGCGAGAGGCTGATGCAGGCCCATCGCTTTTCCTACTTTAATTTCTATTAATTAATCAAATGTGAACAAAGAGGTAAACACCTCACAACTTCACCTCTGCGCAAACTGCAGTGCATGCTGGGATCATACCCAATCAATAAATCAGGTCGCTAACCATTTATTTAGTGAGAAACACTCTGAATGTGCACTGTCCGGGAGGAGAAATGGAGAGAGCTATCCGTGTGTGCAGACGTTAGAGTATAATAAGACGCCATGGCATGGAGATGCTGAATCCTGGGATAAATAAATCCTTTGGAAACCAAGTATGAAGATTTTCAGTTGGAAATATTTCTTAAACGGTCATTACAGAGTTTCACAAAGAATCCAGTGGCATAAAGAGCCTTCACTAGATCGCACAGATTTAAGGAGCATGAATGTACAAACAGTTTGAGTTTCCACATAACAGTCCATTTTAGCTAAATTTAATGTGCTAAAATCGGACGTGCAGCCACAAAGCACTGCACAAGAAGAAACAAAATAATATAAACTAGCATTTGTACTGCCACACAGTGGCGGACCACCACACGCTCAGTAGAAGCACCGGCCGCCGCTTGAGAAGCATTAACGCTACGGTTATAAAAACAAACACAGGCCCTTAACAGGAAGCGGTTAGTGGATTAACATGCCATTCTGCGTCTGATGAACATACGCTGCCTGAAATTAGGATTAATGAGCGCTGCTACACAAGCTAACACAGTGGCATTTGTTTTAGAACGGCTTTCATTGTGTGACACGTTTTACATTTGGGGCTGGTGTTTAAGATTAGGCAGTGAGTTCACCCCCTTTAGATGTCATATGCTGTCAATGCATGTAGGAGAGGGATGATGGGTACACACAGTATATTCAGAACGTATTCACTTTGCTTTCACAGAAAACTGGATTTGACAGGGAAAAAAAAAAAAAAACATTCCTGATTTATATGCTGGGTTCAAATCAGTCCTTCAAAAATGACAGATCTCCTTTAAAGATAATTTTTAAATGTTTTTATTGAACAAACTTGACAACCAAACTTCTGTCAGTAGTTACCTACAGTTTGGATTTGCATCTATCATTATTTATTTAATACGGTCTCACTGGATCTTATTACACAAGCGCGCAGTCTTTGTTTAGCTTCCAGAGACGTGCACCAGAAGATTCACTTTGCACTTTTGCATGCGTGGGCATCAAAATCGGCACATGCGCAGCAGCACAACATGTCAACTTTGGAAGGCAAATTCTAGACAGCTGTCTGGCTGACAGCAAAACTAAACTACCGTATATACTCGAGTATAAGTCGACCCGAATATAAGTCGAGACCCCTAATTTTACCCCCAAAAAATGGGAAAACTTATTGACTCGAATATAAGACGGTGGGGGGTGGGCATTTTTATTATTTTTTTACATTATTATTTTAATTTTATTTATTTTTTAATTAATATTTTTTTTTTTTTTTTTCGTCCCCCTCCTTGCTTGTTAGCTGGCCAGGGAGGGGGGCTCCCATTCTCTGGTGGTCCAGTGGTGTGCACTGTGCAGGAGGGGGCTGGCAGAGAGCTGTAACTTACCTTTCCTGCAGCTCCTGTCAGCTCCCTTCTCCTCCGGTCCGGTCAGCTCCCGTCAGCTCCACTGTAAGTCTCTCGAGGTGACTGCCGCGCGGAGCGTTGCCACGGCCGCGGCTCTCGCGAGACTTGCAGGGGAGCTGACCGGACCGGAGGAGAAGGGAGCTGACAGGAGCTGCAGGAAAGGTAAGTTACAGCTCTCTGCCAGCCCCCAACAGGACTGTAACTTGCCATAATACTGACACTGACTCGAGTATAAGACGAGTGGGGGTTTTTCAGCACAAAAAAATGTGCCGAAAAACTCGTCTTAAACTCGAGTATATACGGTAAGTAATCTCTACTGTCAAACACCAAAAAAACCAAGAAAGTAACAGTATGGCTTTAAATCCTCACCCTACACAATTTCTATTTTTTATTTTAGTTTTTCGACAAGGTTAGATGCATATAACACAATATGTGTTACTGAATAATCGGGGAATACACAAGAACATAAGAATTCAAAAGCCATGTTAGCGTCTAGAAAATAGTTTTAACTGTAAAGGGAAGGTTGTCAAAGAGCAATGGGCTGCTTCCTGGTGACTAATTGTGAGCAGACTTTTGCAGATCTTGTAGTGGACAAACTACGGCCTTGGAGAGCAATTTTGCTAAACCCATCATAGCAGTCACAGTCAACAGGCATCAAGTCAAGTTGAACCTCATATGGCCAGAATATAGTGCCCCCGAAACACCTAGCAAAACCCATCCTGGTCCTCCAACTAATTCCCAACCCTGCGGACTTTTAAATAAAGTGAGAGAGAAAAAAAAAGTTTCAATCATTTTATTCCCCCTCCATAACTTTCTTGGTTTGTGCTCCACAGGTAAAGCCAAGACTCACTAACAAGCCAGTAACCAACCTCATTCTGATGATTTGCATTAACAAAACAGCTGTCCATGAGTGGTTCACTGGCTTTGCATCTCTTCCTGAGTTATGTTTCAAAGCGGTTGTATACAGCAAACACAGACTCAAAGGAATCAATGCTTAAAATGGAATGAGGCAAAAATGTGATTCTTTGTTAAACTAATTTGCATATGCCCACCCAGAATCCCTTGCAGTAGTAACATCACAGCAAATTGGAAATTTTTGTGGGAAAAGCAAGTCTTATGGCTTAACTGGTGTGAAGATCTGTGTTTAACAAAGTATCGAGAATTATATATATCAATGCAACTGAGAATCTCAGCCATGCCTGTGCAACCCCTCCCTCCCGCCCATAACACTTCATGTCTGACCGCACATAGTCTCCAGGTTGGCCACATGCATTCAGGACTACCTACTGCCCCTCGCCTGCTACTCAGTCTGGAGTAAGACATACAGGGAGTGCAGAATTATTAGGCAAATTAGTATTTTGACCACATCATCCTCTTTATGCATGTTGTCTTACTCCAAGCTGTATAGGCTCGAAAGCCTACTACCAATTAAGCATATTAGGTGATGTGCATCTCTGTAATGAGAAGGGGTGTGGTCTAATGACATCAACACCCTATATCAGGTGTGCATAATTATTAGGCAACTTCCTTTCCTTTGGCAAAATGGGTCAAAAGAAGGACTTGACAGGCTCAGAAAAGTCAAAAATAGTGTGATATCTTGCAGAGGTATGCAGCACTCTTAAAATTGCAAAGCTTCTGAAGCGTGATCATCGAACAATCAAGCGTTTCATTCAAAATAGTCAACAGGGTCGCAAGAAGCGTGTGGAAAAACCAAGGCGCAAAATAACTGCCCATGAACTGAGAAAAGTCAAGCGTGCAGCTGCCACGATGCCACTTGCCACCAGTTTGGCCATATTTCAGAGCTGCAACATCACTGGAGTGCCCAAAAGCACAAGGTGTGCAATACTCAGAGACATGGCCAAGGTAAGAAAGGCTGAAAGACGACCACCACTGAACAAGACACACAAGCTGAAACGTCAAGACTGGGCCAAGAAATATCTCAAGACTGATTTTTCTAAGGTTTTATGGACTGATGAAATGAGAGTGAGTCTTGATGGGCCAGATGGATGGGCCCGTGGCTGGATTGGTAAAGGGCAGAGAGCTCCAGTCCGACTCAGACGCCAGCAAGGTGGAGGTGGAGTACTGGTTTGGGCTGGTATCATCAAAGATGAGCTTGTGGGGCCTTTTCGGGTTGAGGATGGAGTCAAGCTCAACTCCCAGTCCTACTGCCAGTTCCTGGAAGACACCTTCTTCAAGCAGTGGTACAGGAAGAAGTCTGCATCCTTCAAGAAAAACATGATTTTCATGCAGGACAATGCTCCATCACACGCGTCCAAGTACTCCACAGCGTGGCTGGCAAGAAAGGGTATAAAAGAAGAAAATCTAATGACATGGCCTCCTTGTTCACCTGATCTGAACCCCATTGAGAACCTGTGGTCCATCATCAAATGTGAGATTTACAAGGAGGGAAAACAGTACACCTCTCTGAACAGTGTCTGGGAGGCTGTGGTTGCTGCTGCACGCAATGTTGATGGTGAACAGATCAAAACACTGACAGAATCCATGGATGGCAGGCTTTTGAGTGTCCTTGCAAAGAAAGGTGGCTATATTGGTCACTGATTTGTTTTTGGTTTGTTTTTGAATGTCAGAAATATATATTTGTGAATGTTGAGATGTTATATTGGTTTCACTGGTAATAATAAATAATTGAAATGGGTATATATTTGTTTTTTGTTAAGTTGCCTAATAACTAAAAACAAACTAAAAACTACTTCCAAAAATATTCAGCTTTGATATTAATGAGTTTTTTGGGTTCATTGAGAACATGGTTGTTGTTCAATAATAAAATTAATCCTCAAAAATACAACTTGCCTAATAATTCTGCACTCCCTGTATGTGCTAACACAATTTTTAAATCAAATGCCACTGCAGCCACTCTGAATCCTATCTGGTCCTCGAGGTCCAAAAAATGCTTTCTACTGAGGCATTAGTTAAAGTCCATTAAAATCAACAGAAGGAAATCTTCTGAAAACCTTTTTAACAATAGCTTTATATTCATCACGCCACACGAAGCACAAAAAAGTATAATGAAAAACATAAAAACCTAAAAGAACACAAAGAATTATTATTTTAAAAAACCCCACTGAGAGAGAGAGACAACACAACATTATAAAAGAAAAGAAGGAAACCGCGCTTTATATTAACTATACATACATACACTTGGTATCCCTTAATTGGTGTAGATAATATATCCTCAAAAAAACACAAAGAGAGAAATACAATAGTGCAATATGCTGTAACAAATTGAAAACGGGAATGGTATGTAAAGCAGAGGTATTTTGAACTCACATTTGGTAGAGCTACTCAGGAGCTCTACCTTAATTCGCACGGACAATCCCCGTCTCAGGATAGGAGGCCCAAAGTTTTCAGTACTCCATTAGTATGATGATGTAGATAGGGTGGAAAAAAAGAGAGAGAAACTCCAATGGTGTAGCTACAATTTTGGACATTCTCTGTTATATGGAAAACTGAAATCAAAGACTCTTTTGCCATATTTTATTTTATTTAAAACTAAGATTTTCACTACTTCTAATTGCTGCTAGAGACTTTCACTAATAGAAGAACATGCCGCGACCATCATGCGTTCCACGCTGGAACGCACGGACTTGCACTGTCTGTGGTAGTGCCACGTCACTTCCGGTGCGATGCGTGCGTTCCACGGTGGGTATTCACACACAGGTGGACGTCGCGCCGCTTCCGGTTTTTGCCGCATGCGTTCCACGACACACCAGGAAGTTATTCCCATTCATGTGGGTTACATATTTAAAGGAATGATTTGAGGACATTCGTTTACACTTATGATGAAGCCCAACTGGCGAAATGCGTAAAGTGTTATTTCTTATAGCCCTTTTGTTTTACTACTGTTACAATTGTTACTATTAAATATTTTTTAAAGTGATATACTTTTTTATTTTTATTTTCAATTTATCTTCCTCATCACTTCCTGGTCTCCATATCCTTCAGTGAGGATTATACCACTGCAAGCCTTGTATACTAGAGCAAGTTGCCTGCTCTAGCAAATGTGAGTACAATTACTTTCATTTATTTTCTCTACATTTGGAATCAGAGTAGCTACACCATTGGAGTTTCTCTCTCTTTTTTCCACCCTATCTACGTCATCATACTAATGGAGTAGTGAAAACTTTGGGCCTCCTATCCTGAGACGGGGATTGTACCGTCCGTGCGAATTAAGGTAGAGCTCCTGATTAGCTCTACCAAATGTGAGTTCAAAATACCTCTGCTTTACATACCATTCCCGTTTTCAATTTGTTACAGCATATTGCACTTTTGTATTTCTCTCTTTGTGTTTTTTTGAGGATATATTATCTACACCAATTAAGGGATACCAAGTGTATGTATGTATAGTTAATATAAAGCGCGGTTTCCTTCTTTTCTTTTATATTGTTTCCTTACAAGGCTGGGAATTCTTGCATTGGTTACTGCTGCTTATCCACTTTTCGTTTTGAAGTGAGCACCCGACACACCTCCCTTTCTTTCTGTTACAACACAACATTAGCATTTATGAGAAATACACAGCGCATATAATAATACAATGAGTATTCTAGAACAAACGTCACGGTCTACGTGTGGATGAAATGGGGAGGGGGAAGGTTTAACCCCTTAAGGACACATGACATGTCTGACATGTCATGTTTCCCTTTTATTCCAGAAGTTTGGTCCTTAAGGGGTTAAACTTTTTAACTTCAAAAGAACTGGAGACATGAGAAGCTAAAACCCCCTGAATGAGTTGGCCGCACATGAAAAGGTAAAATAATGAGGAGCCATCACTGGTCTACGTTAATAGGCAGATGTACAGCACTACCGAATTTGCTGGCGCTATATAAATAATAAAACAAAAACGTGAGACATTAAAGGGACACTATAACCACCAAAACAACTTTAGCTTAATGAAGCAGTGTTGGTGTATAGATCATGCCCCTGAAGTCTCACTGCTCAATTCTCTGCCATTTAGGAGTTAAATCACTGTTGTTTCGGTTTATGCAGCCATAGTCACACCTCCCCATGCTGTGACTGACACAAAAAAATGGGTTTAATTTTTAATCAGATGTTAACTTGTTTTAGAAGTTTTTATCTCCTGCTCTGTAAATTGAACTTTAATTACATACATGAGGCTCATGCAGAGTCTAGCAAACTATTAACAGAGCAGGAGATAAGAAATTAGAAATTCTAAATTAAACAGTGTGTGCAATAGTTGAACCTAGAATATCTAGGTTAATTTACAGGAAGTGTTTATGAAGGCTGTGTATGTCACATGCAGGGAGGAGTGGCTAGGGCTGTATAAGCAAAGTGATTTAACTCCTAAATGGCAGAGAATTGAGCAGTGAGACTGCAGAGCATGCTCTGTACACCATAACAACTCAATTGATGTAAAATAACCGATGGAAATAGTAACTTGGAATACCTTGTTTATTAGACTAACAAAATTGTGGAACAAGATGATTTTGGGAGATCCTTTCACTTCATCAAGTCTAAAGTATTTTCAAGTGTAATTTGATATTTGCATCACTAGACTAATACGGCTAATATTTAAACTCCAGGCTGGGGAGAGTATGTGATTTGAAGTTTGTGTTACGAAAATGTAAAGACAAGGAATAACTGCATGAAAAGACACGGAATATTGCCAATTTATAGCCATCCTAGATCCCGCTGTAACTGCAGGTAAAATGTAAATAAGAGATTTGTTAAATGTTGGCCTTCAATGCAGGATGTCATACGCCTGGGAACAAGATACAATACTGAGATCATTTACATCATGTGGCTTCGTTCTGGATCAGTGTGAGCGGGAGCTATTCTGCAATGCATACTGGGTTGTTTGGCGATATCCTACAAAAAGTGGATCAATGGCTTATACACACTTTGGTTTTTTTCTTTTCAATCTGCAGATTGTGGGTTATAATACAACCATAAAAGCATATATAAATACCTCAGCCCATACTCAGATTCATAGTACTGTGAAGATAATGTAACTTCAACCAGAAAATTCATTAAATATAAAATAATGCACAATCAGGAAAACCCTAAAATAATGAACCTCCATCCATAGCTCAGCAATCACTTTGTAATTTTGTCAGTGTGCCAGTACTATTTGCCAATATAGCTCATTTGGCATTGAAATAAGATCACGGAAGCAAGTCTGAGTCTGTCCAAGCTTTGATGTGCCGTACATGCGGCAAATAGCTCCACATTTTATCTACGTTCAAAGAGAAGAAATTCCTTTTATTCTGTTAAAACACCAGTATTACAAGGAAACATTAATGGGTGTGAAAATGTTCGAATGAAATATGAACATGTGTGCTGGGTGGGGGGGATTGCTCATTTAAATATATTATTCAACGAGAAAACCAATTTCTGTCAAAGATGCAACAAGTTTCTCTTGGCTCTGCAGATTCATATATAAATGGGCCCCAGAGATTAATTTGTGTAAAACGCATGATGAATTTCAGTTAAATGCCTTGAAATAAAATCACTTCTGAAGTTGTGCTGGTTACGGCGCTGGGAAGCTGAAATTTATCATGTAGACATTGTGAAGGGGGTCTGTTTTCTGCACTCCACAACTTCGTCCTAAAAACAGGACGAACTTGTAACACCATTTATTTACCAGCTGGGAATTATAGCCGGGTGCCAAGTACACAGCTAGATCTCCTACATACAACATGAGGTAGTTCTCCTATTCAACCAGAACTCAACTAGCTGGGAAGGCCTGAGACAGTACCTTTCCTAAATGACACAAGCAGGATTGGAACCTGTCCTGAAGGGGTCACAGAGTAAGTTGGGACATGTCATTCAGTAAATAACAGTGACATCTACAAGTATCTAATGATGAAAAGAACTTAAAAAAAAAAAAATTCTTAGTTGCTATGGTTATTGTACACTGGTCACTTGTCACTTTAAGATGATGTAAATTGCAGATACCATTTAAATTCACATTTGTGGGTATTAACATTATTTGTTCATTATTATGCTGGTGAGCACCAGGGGGCTATAACTATATATTCCAAGATCATCTGATTTGGAACGCATGAGATCGTGGAACGCGGAAGTGTTATGCCATTCACACTTCCGGTTCCGGCTGACTGCAAATGTAACCTCATTTTGAACGCATGAGATTGTGGAACGCGGAAGTACTGTGTCGCTCGCACTTCAGATTCCGGCTGACCACAGATGCAATCAACGGTGAACATGAGGAAATGAAAAAAGGAAAATGACAACAGCTGAATGGGACCGGCCACCATACCAATAACAGAGAGGAATAATGGAAACATCCACGGATCCACCACAGGAGTAGCCCTATATAAGGGGACTAGTAGGTGGGGGGAGAATACGGTCACTGGGAATGAAACACGTAGGACCTTGCTCTTTAAGTTTTATTCTTTAAGGGCGATTGTTCACCTTTCAATAAAGCTGCTGACCTTTTTTTACTACCTACTGAAGTCCTGTTTTACATCCACCCTACCGGATCAACAGGAGGGAAAAAGAGAGCCCCCCAAACAACACAGGGGGGGCACCCTTGTGCACTATTACCATTCTTATCCTGTCGGTGCATTTCATTAAGCACATAATTGCTTACCAAACTGTATTACACTATATATCTGTATTGTTCCCTACTTTTAGATTTCACAGCCATATCCCAAATGTTTCTGGTTTTCCTATATTGCTGTGTAAAGGTCATTTTGTCTGGGTAATGACCTGTTCCATTTATTGTTGAGAGAAGTATAATTTTTACTCTGTATTCACTAAACACATTCACATTGTGGTGATACTTTTTTCTTGTACAAGTATCTAATGTCTGATTGATTGTGCCCTCCCAAGGGTGACCGGACACAAAGTCAGGATTTGATTGGCTGGAACTATTTTCATTGTGTGGCTATTTATGTGTCGTAAAGGAAGCAGTTTAAGAAGACCGGACATTAAAAGCCAACAGGGAGACCACCATTCCCACTGCGCCCAGATACAGACACTAGAAAGTGTAAATTAAAACAGACATATTGTATTGTATTTGTTATTTTAATAAAGAAATTATATTTAAACTACTGGTTAAGTGGAATTTTATTCTAAGAGGAATTGGGAATATTCAAGGAATATAGCTATTTATCCCGGAAGCCTTTATACAGTTACACAGCCTGAATATGTTATCGCTTTATAAATAATATTTATGGCTTGAGGGGCATTGTATTAGATTCATTCCTATTGGTTACAGAGTATTTATGTCAGGGAGGGGCATTGTATTAGATTCATTCCTATTGGTTACAGAGTATTTATGTCAGGGAGGGGCATTGTATTAGAGGATTCCTATTGGTTACAGAGTATTTATGTCAGGGAGGGGCATTGTATTAGATTCATTCCTATTGGTTACAGAGTATTTATGTCAGGGAGGAGCATTGTATTAGATTCATTCCTATTGGTTACAGAGTATTTATGTCAGGGAGGGCATTGTATTAGATTCATTCCTATTGGTTACAGAGTATTTATGTGGGGGAGGGGCACTGTATTAGATTCATTCCTATTGGTTACAGAGTATTTATGTCGGGGAGGGGCATTGTATTAGATTCATTCCTATTGGTTACAGAGTATTTATGTGGGGAGGGGCATTGTATTAGAGTCATTCCTATTGGTTACAGAGTAGGGGAATTGTATTAGAGGAGTTCCTGGGTTACAGAGTATTTATGTGGGGGAGGGGCATTGTATTAGATTCATTCCTATTGGTTACAGAGTATTTATGTCGGGGAGGGGCATTGTATTAGATTCATTCCTATTGGTTACAGAGTATTTATGTCAGGGAGGGGCATTGTATTAGATTCATTCCTATTGGTTACAGAGTATTTATGTGGGGGAGGGGCATTGTATTAGATTCATTCCTATTGGTTACAGAGTATTTATGTCAGGGAGGGGCATTGTATTAGATTCATTCCTATTGGTTACAGAGTATTTATGTGGGGGAGGGGCATTGTATTAGAGGAGTTCCTGCTGGTTACAGAGTATTTATGTCGGGGAGGGGCACTGAATTAGATTCATTCCTATTGGTTACAGAGTATTTATGTGGGGGAGGGGCATTGTATTAGAGTCATTCCTATTGGTTACAGAGTATTTATGTGGGGGAGGGGCATTGTATTAGATTCATTCCTATTGGTTACAGAGTATTTATGTCGGGGAGGGGCATTGTATTAGATTCATTCCTATTGGTTACAGAGTATTTATGTCAGGGAGATGCATTGTATTAGAGGAGTTCCTATTGGTTACAGAGTATTTATGTCGGGGAGGGGCATTGTATTAGATTCATTCCTATTGGTTACAGAGTATTTTTGTGGGGGAGGGGCATTGTATTAGAGGAGTTCCTGCTGGTTACAGAGTATTTATGTGGGGGAGGGGCATTGTATTAGAGGAGTTCCTATTGGTTACAGAGTATTTATGTCGGGGAGGGGCACTGAATTAGATTCATTCCTATTGGTTACAGAGTATTTATGTTGGGGAGGGGCATTGTATTAGATTCATTCCTATTGGTTACAGAGTATTTATGTCGGGGAGGGGCATTGTATTAGATTCATTCCTATTGGTTACAGAGTATTTATGTGGGGGAGGGGCATTGTATTAGATTCATTCCTATTGGTTACAGAGTATTTATGTCGGGGAGGGGCATTGTATTAGATTCATTCCTATTGGTTACAGAGTATTTATGTTGGGGAGGGGCATTGTATTAGATTCATTCCTATTGGTTACAGAGTATTTATGTTGGGGAGGGGCATTGTATTAGATTCATTCCTATTGGTTACAGAATATTTATGTGGGGGAGGGGCATTGTATTAGAGGAGTTCCTATTGGTTACAGAGTATTTATGTGGGGGAGGGGCATTGTATTAGATTCATTCCTATTGGTTACAGAGTATTTATGTCGGGGAGGGGCACTGTATTAGATTCATTCCTATTGGTTACAGAGTATTTATGTCGGGGAGGGGCACTGTATTAGATTCATTCCTATTGGTTACAGAGTATTTATGTGGGGGAGGGGCACTGTATTAGATTCATTCCTATTGGTTACAGAGTATTTATGTCGGGGAGGGGCACTGTATTAAATTAATTCCTATTGGTTACAGATCAATTATGTCGGGGGTGTGGCGGTATTGCATTAGATGAATTCCCATTGGTTACTGAATATTTATATCGGGGGAGGAGTTGAAAGGGGTGGGTGCATTGTATTAGATAAATAGTGGATTGAATATATAATGTGCCAAAACCGATACCAGAGCCAGTGTAAGAAAGAACCTACAACATGGCTTCATATCTGCCATGACTGACACCATTTCCACTACCTTGTCACCGCTCCCAGTCATGTGGATTGAGTCCCATCTGTAATCTAATCCCTATAAAGCCTGCATCTAAAAACACACAGTGAATAAATACCAGCACTCAGATATTACTGCTTTAATCTACAGCGAAAAAAACATCGGGAAATTGTGGGAAGATAGCCATTATTACACAAGTGCCACTATCTCTTGTTACACTCCGTAATAGGAGCCATTATTAGACAGTGCTCGTCTAAGTACAAATCAACTACACCCACAGTGTCCACAAAATGATAAAATGATTTTTAAAAAAATAAACATTCAGTACACACTTACCACATAATGTCTTCTCTGAGGCAGCAAGAGAAAGGATGAAAAAAACAGCCAATTATTTATGTTTGTTAAATAATAAAGCATTCTACAAACATTTCAAGATTATAATCTATTTAATACACAACGTTAATTGTCTAGCAGTAATTGTGAAATGCAGTGATGGGCACGGAATGGACGCTAGCAGGCATGTGCAATCCAACAGAGTTTGGAATCTTCATAAATCAAGTTTGAGTAATAGCAGCCGAGTCCGGACAATTCCCCCCCCATTCTGTATCCCCAACTTGCCCATTTTTGGCTCTATACTCCAATATGAAAAACTGCCAGTATTGCTCATTATTTTATTACCAATTCCCTAATAGTGCTGCATCCTGGGATATATAACGACTTCCAATAGAACAGGATTCCTGCCGCAGACGATTTAAATGCCCACACTGCAAATGACACGTAACTGGCCTTAACATTGCAAATACTATTTTCATAGGTAGAAATTAGCATAAAGTCTATGTTTAAGGCGTCTAAATCTTTAAACACAAAGTGATGAGACGGTTATTCCATTTTCCCCAGCCATCCCAATTCATTACTCCCTTGTTATATTGCATTGTGAGAGTGTGGGGCTGTCTGGCGCACCGTTTACTTTTATTCAGTGTACAACAGTCGCCTCTCCTTCCTGTCACCCTGTGATTCCCGTGGGGTGATTTAAAACACCCAGAAACCTGAGCTGTGCCCAGGGCAGCGTGGGCTCTGCATGCTATATTATAAGATTTCCGGAGTAAGCACTTTGTGCCGCCAGGATGGGTGTCATGGTACAGTCACCGGCAGCACTTCTTGCATTAATAACAGTCAGGACGGACAAATCCATAAAACGCACACAGTAGGTGCTGTGTACCCTTCACAGGATAATGAGAATGAGTTCTGCTCGCAGGTTAATAATCTGGGTCACAGCGGGATATGAAATCCTTCGCAGCATGAATTGCCCTTCTGGGACAAGAATTCTTAAATCCTCAAAGAGACACTAAACTTTTACATTTAAAACTTCAGACTATTTAACAGAAAGAAAGGAATAAAAAAAAAGATTGCAGATAGTTTTGGGAGTATTAAATAGTATCTGCTTTTTGAAGAACCTCTGTCACCTAATAGTAAGCCTTCCATTCTCTCAATCCGTGTGTTTCAATTCATTGGTTAGTTTTTTCGCTTTCTTATCATACATTAGTTAAAGTAGGGATGTTTGCTGTATTCTCTTCAATTTGACCAAATTTGACAATGGGTGGAGCTTAAATCAAGGATTGTTCAAATGTAGTGAGCAATCCTGTATCTTGGGGTTCAAAACCAAAATCGACGAACCCAAAGGCTCAGTCTTTCCGAACCACTGAGATGGTCACCTGACTGCTGACTGGGTGGCACGCACTCGGAGTCTGAGTCGTGGACATTTACTAGGTTCAGACAGCACATTTATTGCAACGCCAAGGTGACACTGTATAAAGGGACGTTCCGAGAAATATAAGCACTCATTGACTCTAACATAGGTTGTGTGTACAGGGATCCCCATGTATCTCAGAATAGAATGTCCCATCTATATAATGTTTAGAGAAGTGGTAGTCACAAAGAACTTATCTGTCTTAGCATTTATTTGACCTCTGACAGCCATGCTGAGTAAAATCCATCTTACAATAATAAGTAACATGAAATGCAATAAAACACGGTTATTCTGCCCCTTTAACAAGCTGCCGAGGGCTCTGATCCAGTATGGACATGTGTTTTACACAGCGCCGAGTACAGGAAAGTTAGATACTGAGCGTGGCGTGTCAGCGGTACTGGGCCCAAATAGCTAGTGCCAGTTTTGAATGTAACTTGATGCTCTAACCCAGATATAGAGGCTGTTTAGTTGGCACACGCAGAGCTCAGTAAATACATGTCAAACAGAACACTCAGGTAGAAATCCCCAGCAATAAGAAAATATTGGGGATCTCTGTATTGTCACCCAGCATTGCAGGTCACACACAGCAGTTAATAAACCAGGAGCATATTCCAAACACAGACTAATGAACGGTTTTCAGAAACAAGCCTGATGGCGGTGGGATGTAAACTGTATCATGGTCAGTGTGAGCCTCAAAACGGCCTCCCGAGCCGTGCAGCATGAATGTAATACCCCACTGGTACATACAGCTATTTTTAGGATGTTGATCTTTCAACGCAACTAGGGAACAACAGCATTAAATAAACCAGCAAAGCAGGAGGCCGTGTGTTAGATGCACAATCTCACTATAGAAAAAAGAAAGCACTCAGAATTCCCAAATACTCTGCATGCAGCCCTCTCTCTGATGCATGTAACCAGATGTAAGATCCAGAGACAGACATTCTATGGCAATGAAGATGATCTAGACTGCATTCCCAGCCATACGGCCTTCTTTGTGGCAGAAAAGGAAAGCTATCCCGCCTGCACATAGGGTTTGGGGAGATTATAGGAGTTATGGCAAGGAACGATTATCAGCCTTTAACAGGGGGTTCCACCACGCTCAGCACACTGCAGCGGACACGGACTGTCTAATAATGATAGTGAAAATGATGTGCATACAATGCAGCACTCCCAGATGGCCACCAACCTTTACATGGGAAGGTATGTTCCAAAAAAACCTTTCAATCTCCCCTTAATGAATGAGGAAGCCAAGTAAACAGCGGTACTCCAAATCTGGAGAAAGTCAATGTAACCGGCACCCTCACAAAGCACGCTGTGTCATACTATATACGTACAGTCACGGAGCAGCCAAGAACGCAGGATATGGCAGAACATCCTGCAATCAAACGCATTATTATTACAAGTTCAGCAAAGGGCGCACTCCCACAGCCAGACATTATTCAAGCCAAGAAATCCTCTTTATAGCAGTAAGAACTAGCTTACAGTTTTAGGAAAAATATAGAAATGTAATCACTGACCAAATGCAAAACACATATTAAAATTTTATTTTACAATTTAACAGCACTGCCTTTCACACATTGCTCCCCAAGGTTATTCCACGTAACATTAAGCTTTATTAAAAATAAAGACTATCAAAAAACAACAAAACATACACATTATGGGGGAAAAAAATTGAAAATAAACAAAACTCATTACACTATGAAACAGTAGTCTCGGTGCCCACGATATTGCTAGACTAGACATTTCCCAGTCTCTGCGCCCACACTATTGGTAGACTAGAGGCTACTCAGTCTTGGTTCCCACACTATTGGTTAGTTAGACATATCCCGGCCTTGGTGCCCACACTATTGGTTAGACATATCCCGGCCTTGGTGCCCACACAATTGGTTAGTTAGACATATCCTGGCCTTGGTGCCCACACTTTTGGCAGACTAGATGTTACTCAATCTTGGTGCCCACAGTTTTTGTTGATTAGAAATTTCCTGGTGTTGGTGCCCACACTATTGGTTGATTAGAAGTTTCCTGGTGCAGGTGCCCACACTGTTGGTTAATTAGACATATCCCAATCTTGTTGCCCAAACTGTTGGTTAGTTAGACATTTCCTGGTGTTGGTGCCCACACTGTTGGTTAATTAGACATTTCCTGGTGCAGGTGCCCACACTGTTGGTTAATTAGACATATCCCAATCTTGTTGCCCAAACTGTTGGTTAATTAGACATTTCCTGGTGTTGGTGCCCACACTATTGGTTAGACATATTCCAATCTTGGTGCCCACACTATTGGTTAATTAGACATATCCCGGCCTTGGTGCCCACACTATTGGTTGATTAGAAATTTCCTGGTGTTGGTGCCGACACTATTGGTTAATTAGACATATCCCAGTCTTGGTGTTCACACCATATAAACACTTGATATATTTTAATATGAGCCATGGTTCCAAGAAATCAAGTCATAAGAGTAATTGTTATGACTGATCATCAGCATTAGAATAGCTGCAACTAGGAAGGACTACATTTAATGAAAGAGACATACTGTATATAACATGCAGTTGCAGGGATCATGAAAATAGCAGACAGGTCACAAAATGGATTATTCACTTACCAAACCTAAAAAGAGAAGGCGAGAAGGAATCTGCCTCGTCGAAAGTATTGGCCATTTCAATTGGATGCACCAAATCAGAGACTTCGCAGGCTACACAATGGATTAGTAGATGTTACGGGACAATCAACGTAAAATTAATAGGTTAGAGCTGTTAAAATGAATGCATTGGAAAACAAGAAGATAAGGGAAAAAAACATTACATACACAAAAACACACACACACACAAAAACAACATATATATATTGGGAAGTAATTCACTTTGTAGGACCTAGGAACGTCTATAACATTTCAGGATATGCAATGATTGAGTCCTTTTCGGCCAGTGTTGCCAATCGTCATGTGTACGGTATATTGAATGCCAGAGCGTAAAGCACAAATCTGTACGATCTAAACGTAGACATGAGAGCTTTGCTATCATCTGAGGAATTCACACAGTAAGTGCTGTGTCTGTGGATAGGCTATATTTTAAATAGTCACAGCTGCTATGGGCCCCTCAATAAAAGGACGACACACCATAGGAATAATTTCCATTTCTTTCACAATTCATCACGATTTCAGGTTAAGCGAATAGTCCTGAAAGATATTTAACAAGTTTATAACTCATCTGATTTTTTTTTAAATGATGTAAAGTCACTTTTTATGCGGCGGAGCGGCCATATTGGGTCAGACTCTCCTGTTATCGGACCAATTGCTGCTATGATCGCGCGGTGTGAACCTGCAGCAGTACTCCAGTTGAGCAGCAGTTTGTCAGATAACAGTCTGACCCAACATGGCCGCTCAACCAGATTAAAAAAAAAAAAGTAACATTTTATCCAAACTTTTTTTTTCAAAATTCAATATACGTCATCTTAAAAAATATAATGGTTTCATTAAATGCAATGGACCTTTGTTCTTTAAAAAAAAAAAATAATAATAATAATATTTGGCTGCATCTCCTAATTGTGTCTAAATCATCAGCAAACTGGTTTATTTAAAGGGACACAATGGGCACCTAAAGAAAGAGGATTTTAACAGGATTTCACGGCTGAATATTCAAAAGAAAATATCCTTCGATTTGTGTAAAAACCTTCTGTTCTTTAACTTCCCAGCCACCCAGCTTCACGACAGGTACATTCCACAAACTCTTATTTCAATTTAGTTAAAAATATTTTGTGACAGCATAAAGCACAATAATTAGAATTATGGTCAATCGAGCACCCAATACGTGACTTTTACCTTTCTAATACATTATGCCAACACATAAATTCCTAGAGAGGATTAAAGATTAAAATCCTCAGAATAGAACTTGTGGAGCTCTGTGATTCACAGAGCTCCACAACAACTGATCTCATATTAACGTGCAGTGCATACGAGTATCACAGAGCAGCAAAGTAATAACACCCGTATTAATGAGTGTACCAGAGCTCCACAACAATAAAATCCACTTAATGTGCCGTGTGTATGAGTGTATCACAGAGCTCCACAACAACAAAACTCACAGGAATGTGCAGTGCATATGAGTTCCCCAGAGCTCCACAGTAATATAGCCAAGATTAATAACCATGGAGGAGTATCAGAGCTCCACAGCAATAAGACACAGTAATAGTACAAGCGCTAGGAGTGAGTCAAAGAGCTCCACAGCAATAAAACTCACAGTAATAGTACAGGCTCTAGGAGTGTATCAAAGAGCTCCACAGCAATAAAACTCACAGTAATAGTACAAGCTCTAGGAGTGTATCAAAGAGCTCCACAGCAATAAAACTCACAGTAATAGTACACGCTCTAGGAGTGTATCAAAGAGCTCCACAGCAATAAAACTCACAGTAATAGTACACGCTCTAGGAGTGTATCAAAGAACTCCACAGCAATAAAACTCACAGTAATAGTACAGGCTCTAGGAGTGTATCAAAGAGCTCCACAGCAATAAAACTCACAGTAATAGTACAGGCTCTAGGAGTGTGTCAAAGAGCTCCACAGCAATAAAACTCACAGTAATAGTACAGGCTCTAGGAGTGTATCAAAGAGCTCCACAGCAATAAAACTCACAGTAATAGTACAGGCTCTAGGAGTGTATCAAAGAGCTCCACAGCAATAAAACTCACAGTAATAGTACAGGCTCTAGGAGTGTGTCAAAGAGCTCCACAGCAATAAAACTCACAGTAATAGTACAGGCTCTAGGAGTGTATCAAAGAGCTCCACAGCAATAAAACTCACAGTAATAGTACAGGCTCTAGGAGTGTGTCAAAGCTCCACAGCAATAAAACTCACAGTAATAGTACAGGCTCTAGGAGTGTATCAAAAAGCTCCACAGCAATAAAACTCACAGTAATAGTACAAGCTCTAGGAGTGTATCAAAGAGCTCCACAGCAATAAAACTCACAGTAATAGTACAGGCTCTAGGAGTGTATCAAAGAGCTCCACAGCAATAAAACTCACAGTAATAGTACAGGCTCTAGGAGTGTATCAAAGAGCTCCACAGCAATAAAACTCACAGTAATAGTACAGGCTCTAGGAGTGAGTCAAAGAGCTCCACAGCAATAAAACTCACAGTAATAGTACAGGCTCTAGGAGTGTATCAAAGAGCTCCACAGCAATAAAACTCACAGTCATAGTACAGGCTCTAGGAGTGTATCAAAGAGCTCCACAGCAATAAAACTCACAGTAATAGTACAGGCTCTAGGAGTGAGTCAAAGAGCTCCACAGCAATAAAACTCACAGTAATTGTACAGGCTCTAGGAGTGTATCAAAGAGCTCCACAGCAATAAAACTCACAGTAATAGTACAGGCTCTAGGAGTGTATCAAAGAGCTCCACAGCAATAAAACTCACAGTAATAGTACAGGCTCTAGGAGTGAGTCAAAGCTCCACAGCAATAAAACTCACAGTAATAGTACAGGCTCTAGGAGTGTATCAAAGAGCTCCACAGCAATAAAACTCACAGTCATAGTACAGGCTCTAGGAGTGTATCAAAGAGCTCCACAGCAATAAAACTCACAGTAATAGTACAGGCTCTAGGAGTGTATCAAAGAGCTCCACAGCAATAAAACTCACAGTAATAGTACAAGCTCTAGGAGTGTATCAAAGAGCTCCACAGCAATAAAACTCACAGTAATAGTACAGGCTCTAGGAGTGTATCAAAGAGCTCCACAGCAATAAAACTCACAGTAATAGTACAGGCTCTAGGAGTGTATCAAAGAGCTCCACAGCAATAAAACTCACAGTAATTGTACAGGCTCTAGGAGTGTATCAAAGAGCTCCACAGCAATAAAACTCACAGTAATAGTACACGCTCTAGGAGTGTATCAAAGAGCTCCACAGCAATAAAACTCACAGTAATAGTACAGGCTCTAGGAGTGTATCAAAGAGCTCCACAGCAATAAAACTCACAGTAATAGTACAGGCTCTAGGAGTGTATCAAAGAGCTCCACAGCAATAAAACTCACAGTAATAGTACAAGCTCTAGGAGTGTATCAAAGAGCTCCACAGCAATAAAACTCACAGTAATAGTACAGGCTCTAGGAGTGTATCAAAGAGCTCCACAGCAATAAAACTCACAGCAATAGTACAGGCTCTAGGAGTGTATCAAAGAGCTCCACAGCAATAAAACTCACAGTAATAGTACAGGCTCTAGGAGTGTATCAAAGAGCTCCACAGCAATAAAACTCACAGTAATAGTACACGCTCTAGGAGTGTATCAAAGAGCTCCACAGCAATAAAACTCACAGCAATAGTACAGGCTCTAGGAGTGTATCAAAGAGCTCCACAGCAATAAAACTCACAGTAATAGTACAGGCTCTAGGAGTGTATCAAAGAGCTCCACAGCAATAAAACTCACAGTAATAGTACAGGCTCTAGGAGTGTATCAAAGAGCTCCACAGCAATAAAACTCACAGTAATTGTACAGGCTCTAGGAGTGTGTCAAAGCTCCACAGCAATAAAACTCACAGTAATAGTACAGGCTCTAGGGGTGTATCAAAGAGCTCCACAGCAATAAAACTCACAGTAATAGTACAGGCTCTAGGAGTGTATCAAAGAGCTCCACAGCAATAAAACTCACAGTAATAGTACAGGCTCTAGGAGTGTATCAAAGAGCTCCACAGCAATAAAACTCACAGTAATAGTACAGGCTCTAGGAGTGTGTCAAAGAGCTCCACAGCAATAAAACTCACAGTAATAGTACAGGCTCTAGGAGTGTATCAAAGAGCTCCACAGCAATAAAACTCACAGTAATAGTACAGGCTCTAGGAGTGTATCAAAGAGCTCCACAGCAATAAAACTCACAGTAATAGTACAGGCTCTAGGAGTGTGTCAAAGCTCCACAGCAATAAAACTCACAGTAATAGTACAGGCTCTAGGAGTGTATCAAAAAGCTCCACAGCAATAAAACTCACAGTAATAGTACAAGCTCTAGGAGTGTATCAAAGAGCTCCACAGCAATAAAACTCACAGCAATAGTACAGGCTCTAGGAGTGTATCAAAAAGCTCCACAGCAATAAAACTCACAGTAATAGTACAGGCTCTAGGAGTGAGTCAAAGAGCTCCACAGCAATAAAACTCACAGTAATAGTACAGGCTCTAGGAGTGAGTCAAAGAGCTCCACAGCAATAAAACTCACAGTAATAGTACAGGCTCTAGGAGTGTATCAAAGAGCTCCACAGCAATAAAACTCACAGTCATAGTACAGGCTCTAGGAGTGTATCAAAGAGCTCCACAGCAATAAAACTCACAGTAATAGTACAGGCTCTAGGAGTGAGTCAAAGAGCTCCACAGCAATAAAACTCACAGTAATTGTACAGGCTCTAGGAGTGTATCAAAGAGCTCCACAGCAATAAAACTCACAGTAATAGTACAGGCTCTAGGAGTGTATCAAAGAGCTCCACAGCAATAAAACTCACAGTAATAGTACAGGCTCTAGGAGTGTATCAAAGAGCTCCACAGCAATAAAACTCACAGTAATAGTACAGGCTCTAGGAGTGTATCAAAGAGCTCCACAGCAATAAAACTCACAGTCATAGTACAGGCTCTAGGAGTGTATCAAAGAGCTCCACAGCAATAAAACTCACAGTAATAGTACAGGCTCTGAGGTGTCAAAGCTCCACAGCAATAAAACTCACAGTAATAGGCTACGCTCTAGGATGTATCAAAAACTCCACAGCAATAAAACTCACAGTAATAGTACAGAAACAAGGTGTATCAAAGAGCTCCACAGCAATAAAACTCACAGTAATAGTACAGGCTCTAGGAGTGTATCAAAGAGCTCCACAGCAATAAAACTCACAGTAATAGTACGCTCTAAGTGTATCAAAATCAACAATAAAACTCACAGTAATTGTACAGGCTCTAGGAGTGTATCAAAGAGCTCCACAGCAATAAAACTCACAGTAATAGTACAGGCTCTAGGAGTGTATCAAAGAGCTCCACAGCAATAAAACTCACAGCAATAGTACAGGCTCTAGGAGTGTATCAAAGAGCTCCACAGCAATAAAACTCACAAATAGTACAGGCTCTAGGTGTATCAAAAGAGCTCCACAGCAATAAAACTCACAGTAATAGTACAAGCTCTAGGAGTGTATCAAAGAGCTCCACAGCAATAAAACTCACAGTAATAGTACAGGCTCTAGGAGTGTATCAAAGAACTCCACAGCAATAAAACTCACAGTAATAGTACAGGCTCTAGGAGTGTATCAAAGAGCTCCACAGCAATAAAACTCACAGTAATTGTACAGGCTCTAGGAGTGTATCAAAGAGCTCCACAGCAATAAAACTCACAGTAATAGTACACGCTCTAGGAGTGTATCAAAGAGCTCCACAGCAATAAAACTCACAGTAATAGTACAGGCTCTAGGAGTGTATCAAAGAGCTCCACAGCAATAAAACTCACAGTAATAGTACAGGCTCTAGGAGTGTATCAAAGAGCTCCACAGCAATAAAACTCACAGTAATAGTACAAGCTCTAGGAGTGTATCAAAGAGCTCCACAGCAATAAAACTCACAGTAATAGTACAGGCTCTAGGAGTGTATCAAAGAGCTCCACAGCAATAAAACTCACAGCAATAGTACAGGCTCTAGGAGTGTATCAAAGAGCTCCACAGCAATAAAACTCACAGTAATAGTACAGGCTCTAGGAGTGTATCAAAGAGCTCCACAGCAATAAAACTCACAGTAATAGTACAAGCTCTAGGAGTGTATCAAAGAGCTCCACAGCAATAAAACTCACAGTAATAGTACAGGCTCTAGGAGTGTATCAAAGAGCTCCACAGCAATAAAACTCACAGTAATAGTACAGGCTCTAGGAGTGTATCAAAGAGCTCCACAGCAATAAAACTCACAGTAATAGTACAGGCTCTAGGAGTGTATCAAAGAGCTCCACAGCAATAAAACTCACAGTAATTGTACAGGCTCTAGGAGTGTGTCAAAGCTCCACAGCAATAAAACTCACAGTAATAGTACAGGCTCTAGGGGTGTATCAAAGAGCTCCACAGCAATAAAACTCACAGTAATAGTACAGGCTCTAGGAGTGTATCAAAGAGCTCCACAGCAATAAAACTCACAGTAATGTCTGTATTTGAGTATTGCAGAGCTCCACATCTCTGTTGTTGGCTTATATCCAACTGTGGAAAATTGCAACAACTAGCAGTGTACGCCACACGCTCCCGCACGTACAGTTAGCTTTCTACTAATACAGAGAGCACAATATACAAATCAGTATGTCTGTTTCTGGGCTATTGTAGTATAATTACACAGACACCAATCTGGGGACAATGAAATGCCTGTAAGCTTTACGTTATTCTTAGAACAAAGCTCTCCCTGTTTGCGGAATTTGGAATTCTTTTTAGCTCTTATCAACAAACAAGAACAAACGTCTAGGTTTTCTTACAAACAATAGCTATCTGTGATACGAGCTAATTACTCCGTATTGATCTGTCAATAAACAGCTCCCAAAGAAATAGAGGATTTGCCAGTTAGTCAGCTCCATACACACAGGGATTTCGAATTTCATTTACAAACCAGAATCATTAAAACCGAGAAAGAAGATATACAAAGTATTTTTACAACAAATTCCCTCAGCCCTCTTTCACCTCCAGCTAGGACAAATATGAGATCATTGTATAAAAAGCAATTACGGAGCAACGTTTAGAAACTGGAGAAGTCACCATGGAAAACAAGAGAATGTTCCTGCTGATTGCTCTACAGCTGAAACAATCACCATGGAAACCAATGGAATGTTCCTACTGATTGCTCCACAGCTGATACAATCACCATGGAAACCAATGGAATGTTCCTGCTGATTGCTCTACAACTGAGACAATCACCATGGAAACCAATGGAATGTTCCTGCTGATTGCTCTACAACTGAAACAATCACCATGGAAACCAATGGAATGTTCCTACTGATTGCTCTACAGCTGAAACAATCACCATGGAAACCAATGGAATGTTCCTGCTGATTGCTCTACAGCTGAAACAATCACCATGGAAACCAATGGAATGTTCCCGCTAATTGCTCTACAGCTGATACAATCACCGTGGAAACCGATGGAATGTTCCTGTTGATTGCTCTACAGCTTAAACAATCGCCATGGAAACCGATGGAATGTTCCTGCTGATTGCTCTACAGCTTAAACAATCGCCATGGAAACCGATGGAATGTTCCTGGTGATTGCTCTACAGCTTAAACAATCACCATGGAAACCAACGGAATGTTCCTGCTGATTGCGCTACAGCTTAAAAAAAAATGGATGTGAATTTTAGTACATTGTTCTTTATATACATATATGCAATGGCTATTCTTGGCACTGCAGATATCTGAACCATTTTGTTGACTGACAATTTCAGTCGACTAAAAGTTTTGAGATTTAGTCGGCTAAAGCAATTCAGATGACTAAAACAGCATTTTAGTTAAAAGACTATGACTAAAACTAAAATAATATTTGCTGCAATCTCCCCCTGAATCTCTACAGGTGTATAAAGGTTTAAGTAAAACAAAAAGCAATACTTAATCTCCAGGGAAGAGTCTTCCATACATAGATCTCTCAAAGCATGTAGGAAAAAAAACATAAAAAGAGCAAATAATAGTGCAGATTGTATTAAATGTATTCCCAGATATTGCACCCCAAACATAGAGGGCTAAGGAAATACCATAAAGCAGTGTCTTAATTCTAACAAACTTTAGGTAAAGGATTTATTATCACATGTATTTATAACATGCAATAAAAATACATAGAAGCAGGTTTACAAAAACACATAGCTAGAACTGCTAACAAACTGACTCTTACACAAAACGTCCTGAGGAAGCCGGGTATCCGCAGAAACGTGTAGACGTTGGCACCAGGGGGCAAACTGTACCTCGCACAAACACGCTGGATTCCAGCTCTGGGAAGCCTGCACTTGGGCTCCAGCCACATCCTTTGAGGACAGCCACCCCAGCACTTTATTGATTACGAGCCTGGCAGTGAGTAACGGCGGAAGCCGTGCCTTACTCACAACTCTTTTGTGTAAGAGTCAGTTTGTTAGCAGTTCTAGCTATGTGTTTTTGTAAACCTGCTTCTATGTATTTTTATTGCATGTTTTAAATACCTGTGATAATAAATCCTTTACCTAAAGTTTGTTAGAATTAAGACACTGCTTTATGGTATTTCCTTAGCCCTCTATGTTTGGGGTGCAATATCTGGGAATACATTTAATACAATCTGCACTATTATTTGCTCTTTTTATGTTTTTTTCCTACATGCTTTGAGAGATCTATGTATGGAAGACTCTTCCCTGGAGATTAAGTATTGCTTTTTGTTTTACTTAAACCTTTCTACACCTGTAGAGATTTAGGGGGAGATTGCCTAAATTGTCACTTTTCAACAAATTGCTCCACTCTTATTCCTCTTTTTCCTTGTTCACTGCATTGAGTATGGTGTGTTTTAAGGGTACCACACCTCGAGTGTTTGAAGCAGTAATTTAAAGCGGCACTGTCATGCCGAATCCGTTTTTGCTTTTTTTTTAACCCCCCCTCCGGGCTCCACTACATCTAACTAACACCCTAGGCATCCCCAAATGCCCCTAAGCCCCCCACATTACCTATTTTTTAATCCTTATTTTCTGCCCCGATCTATATCCAGGGCGCCGCCATCTTTGTGTGGGTAGGTGAAGTCCCTGTGGGACACGTCACCTGCCCACACTAGATAGCCTGTGAGATTCCCGCACATGCCCAGTGAAACACCTGGACATGCGAACGGGAATTTCATCTATTCATTCATTCATCAGACAGACGAATGAGTGAATAGAAATAGCAGCCGAACAAACAAACACAATGTATCAGTGTATCTGAGTATCAGTGTTTGTTTGTTCGTGCAGTTTATTACAAGGAGGGAGCTACCGGCATTCAGCTCCCTCCTTGTAATATGTAACGATAGAAGCGGCAGGGAGTGCTCCCCGCCACTTCATAAGCCCCCCCAGGTCCCCCTCTCACTATATGGGGGTCAATATGACCCCCATAATAGCACAAGGGGGATTAAAATCTCCCAAATGCCCCTACTCGCTATACTGCGAGTAGGGGCATGTCTACTAAACAGTGAGCAGCCTGTGGCTGCTCACTGTTGAAAAAAAATTACATAAATTACAATAAGGGGGAGGCGGACCTATTGTCCTCCCCCCTCCCCCACCCTGAGCGGCGGGTGGGGGCCATGAAGATAATGAGGGGGGGGGGACCTACTGTCCTCCCTCCCGGCCCCCACCCCTGAGCGGTGGGTGGGGGCCCTAATAAAACAATAAGGGGGGGGTACCTTCTGTCCTCCCCCCTGGCCCCCACCCCTGCGCGGTGGGTGGGGGCCCTAATAAAACAATAAGGGGGGGGGACCTACTGTCCTCCCCCCCTGGCCCCCACCCCTGAGCAGTGGGTGGGGGCCCCAATAAAACAATAAGGGGGGGGACCTACTGTCCTCCCCCCCCTGACCCCCACCCGGAGGGTGGGGGCCCCAATAAAACCACCCAATCAGAGTGCTCTTGAAAGCCACCCAATCAGAGTGCTCTGTCTCATTTTACACAGCGTGGGAAAGTTCTTTTGAATTTTCCCACGCTGTGTAAAATGACTCAGAGCACTCTGATTGGCTTAAACCCACCAATCAGAGTGTTCTAAGCCTAATTGCAGGGCGGGGCGAGGCTTTATAAGCCTTGACCCGCCCTGCGGAGCTCAGTACGCGGCGTGCCCTCGAAGGGCGAACATGGATTAATTTTTTTTTTGCGCTTTTTTTTTTTTAAAGTGCGACGGGTATGATGGATTTTTATTTGGCCTTTTTGGGGGCTGAACAAAGAAGATTTTAGAAAAAAGAAGACGTCAAATGGTAAGTTTAATTTTTTTTTTTTTACAGGTTAGTTATTTTATTCCCCCCTCACTATTTTTAAGGTGAAGCGGGTAGGTAGGGGATAGGTTTTTTTTGGGTGCCCCCCCCTTATTGATTTATTAGGGCCCCCACCCACCGCGCGGGGGTGGGCGCCGGACAATAGGTCCCCCCCCTTATTGTTTTATTGGGGCCCCCGCCCACCACTCAGGGGTGGGGACCAGGGGGGGAGGACAGTAGGTCCCCCCCCCTTATTGTTTTATTAGGGCCCCCCACCGCGCAGGGGTGGGGGCCAGGGGGGGAGGACAGTAGGTCCCCCCCCTTATTGTTTTATTAGGGCCCCCACCCACCGCGCAGGGGTGGGGGCCGGGGGGGGCCAGAAGTTCCCCCCAATATCTTTATTTAGGGCCCCCACCCACCGCTCAGGGGTGGGGGCCGGGGGGGAGGACAGTAGGTCCCCCCCCCCTTATTGTTTTATTAGGGCCCCCACTCACCGCGCAGGGGTGGGGGCCAGAAGTTCCCCCCCATATCTTTATTTAGGGCCCCCACCCACCGCTCAGGGGTGGGGGCCAGTAGGTCCCCCCAATCTTTATTTAGGGCCGGCATGGGGGGGGGTTATTAGTAGTTTTTTTTTTGTTTTTTTTTTACAGTGAGCAGCTATAAGCTGCTCACTGCTTACTACACATGCCCCTACTCGCGGTATAGCGAGTAGGGGCATATTATTTAATAATACTAAGTAATCTTTACTTAGTATTACTAAAGTTGGCTGTTAGACCAATTTAGGTCTTTCAGCCTTTTAGTAGATAGCTGATACCGTGGGAATTAGGGAGTTATCTACTAAGCGGCTGCAAGATGCAGCCGTGGCAATGAATAGGATCGCAGTTTCATTCATTAGACTGAAATTCCGATCCGAATAAAGTGCCGAATTGCGTTCTAAAAGAAACGAACATACTGTTCTCATTCAGTTAGAACGCAATTCGGTAGTTTTGTGTAAAATGACAGGAAGCATCGTGGGAATACAGAGGGAAGGTAAGGATCATGGGAAAATTGCTCTGACCAGTGGAAATGAAGCACACTTTGCTCCTCCGCTGGTCAGAGCTGGTCAAGCGGAGGAATCCTCCATAAGGCAAAGAGTCCCTACTTTGTCTTATGATTTTAAAGAAAACAGGAAGAAAAGAATAACAGATCCTGAGAGAGGGGGAGAAGAGGAAGAGATTGAGGAAAGGTAAGTTCGCATGACAGTGCCGCTTTAAGTTATTAGCTCTAATTAGACTTTTTCACCTATTAAATAGGCGCTCCAAATATTACCATTTTAAATTAATATTTGCTGCCAAAATGAACACTGGTCTAAAATATATTTCCCACGATTCTCATCTAACATCAAATAATATATAATACATGAGTATGTAAAATTATAGAGTGGACCTAAAATTGAGTTGTTTATTCAGTAAACATTGAGCTAGGCTGCTATCAAGCACTAATAATATGTACATTCTGAATGGTTATCACTTTAAATACACTAGCCATATTTAAAGAGTTAAATCCAGCCCTTTGTATCTTTGTTGTTGGTATCAGGGCACAGAGAAAAGGCAATGCATTCAGGACTGAAGGATTAGAAAGCAATATTATCCAATTTGGCCAATTGCTAGTGGAAATTTTGAGACCTGGTTTAAATATGCATGCTCAAAAAAGGGCAATGAACAGATCTTTATATACCACTGAGATTCTTATTTTAATTCTACGAAATGCCAAGTTAAAGGGACACCAAGTCAGGGCTTGACAAATCTGTTTGAAATCTAGGGTCCAGATTTAAAAAAAAGTTAGGAGCCAGTTTTTTTTTTAAAACAAATTTTAAGTTTAATTTTCAATTAGAAAAATACAATTGCAATGGTTGCTAAAATTTCATGCATGGATGTTGACATATGAAGAGTGCATGAAAACGGTCTTTTGGAGAAAAAAAAAGAAAAGAAATTATTTTACAAATCAAACATTAAACTAAGAAATTAATATGCACATAAATATTACCAAATGATACCAACTGGAATTGAAATGGTCAAAATGAAAGGCAGTACTTTGATGGAACAGTGAATTAGAAAGAAAAAAATTAATTCGATTTGGAAAGATTGTCTAAAACTGGTATTTGGTCTAAATTTTGCATTGCTGTACGAGTACCAATAACCTACCAAGCTCCTGGTATCGCTGTACGAGTACCAGGCGCCGGGCATCGCTGTACGAGTACCAGGCGCCGGGCATCGCTGTACGAGTACCAGGCGCCGGGCATCGCTGTACGAGTACCAGGCGCCGGGCATCGCTGTACGAGTACCAGGCGCCGGGCATCGCCGTACGAGTACCAAGCTCTGGGCATTGCTGAAGACTGTGACAAGGCCATGATCTAGCTGTGGTTCCAATAAAATTGGCAGAGTCCACATCTTGCAAAGCATGGATTTAACACTGTGAAAAGGACTCAATGCATTGCAACCTCCTGACTGACCGTGTAAACATAAATCTTTAGTACATAAAATCACACCTTATAAAACAAGCACAAAAAAACAGCAGGCAGTGTATAATGAATTAACGGTTTGAACACCAGCGAGGCCCTCATGTTGGCACTCAGACGTCTGCCTGTGAGATGCAGGTTGTTCATACTGAGCTGGCATGCTGGGGTGTTTATACAGAAATAGCACTAAGCAGGGGAAACTGGGGTCAGCGTGGGGAATGTGTTATACAGCCAACAAAACACTGTGGGGGTGGGGGAGCGCTCAAAATCCCACCCAAACTGTTGAAGGACTACATCTCCCATATTGCATTGCTGTCTGTAAATGGCACAGATAAAAGGGATGAGTAGTCCTACAAATGTATGTGTTATATTACACATCCACTCCATCAATGCTAAAGGGGGTATGTAAGGAGGATTGTTAGTTACACAGAGAGAAGACTACTTACTTATACAAAGGCAGTGCTATTAATACTGAGAGATGAAACATTTATAAAGCTAAAGGACTTCACACAGACAGTGAAGGAGGTCGCATTAATTACAGAGATTAGCTAGCAGAGAGGACTAGTAATAAGGCAGTAAGGCAAGTTATACAGGGCTTACTGATGCAAAAGGGTAAAGGGAATAGGGGTAATAGGGTGCTGAAATACCCACCCTGCAGGCAGTGAACGGGTATCAGAATGCAATCATATCCATGCCAGGAGAGGTTGATATACAGGGGTAGAGTATGTGATGTTATACCGATAGATGTAGGTAGTGTTACATAAGGTAGATAGGTGGTTTTACACAGAGAGGTGTTCTATAAAGAGAGGTAGGTGGTGTTATACAGAGGGAGGGAGGGGGTGTTGTTATACAGAGGGAGGGGGGTGTTATACAGAGGGAGGGGGGTGTTATACAGA
>OW240923.1:3590346-3606375 GCA_933207985.1 Pelobates cultripes | reverse complement strand
GGGATATAACACTGTGTGACACGGGGGGATATAACACTGTGGGGGGGGATATAACACTGTGTGACACGGGGGGATATAACTGAGTGATGTAGATGCTGAGGTGGGTTGCTGGGGATATAAAGCACTGTTCATGTATAAATGTCCTCAGGCTGTGTCTGGTGTCCATGCTGTCTGATAACGTGTAGAAACATCTCTTAAACCCTGTTCTCGGCGTGTGTTGGCAGCTTGGGTTAAACAAACATTGTCCGATAACATCCTGCTATATCACGGATATCACCATATAAACAGCACAGTTAGAGAAACCCAACCCCAGCCTTGCTTTACGTTGTCTATAATGGTGTAAATGTCCCAGTTTACAGGTGATACTCAAAAAATTTGAATATCGTGCAAAAGTTCATTTATTTCAGTAATGCAACGTAAAAGGGGAAACCAATATATGAGAGAGACGCATTACATGCAAAGCAAGATAGTTCAAGCCGTTATTTGTCATAAGTGGGATAATTATGGCTTACAGCTCATGAAAACCCCAAATCCACAATCTCAGTTAATTAGAATATTACATGCAATCAATAAAACAAGGCGTGTACATTGAACAATGTTGCACCTCTGAAAAGTATACGCATGCATATGGACTCAGTACTTGGTTTGGGCCCCTTTTTCCGCAATTTCTGCCTCAATGCGGTGTGTCATGGAAGCTATCAGCCTGTGGCACTGCTGAGGTGTTATGAAAGACCAGGATGCTTCAATAGCGGCCTTCAGCTCTTCTGCATTGTTCGGTCTCATGTCTCTCATCTTTCTCTTGGCAATGCCCCATAGATTCTCTATGGGGTTCAGGTCAGGTGAGTTTGCTGGCAAATCAAGCACAATAATCCCACGGTCATTGAACCAGGCTTTGGTGCTTTTGGCATTGTGGGCAGGTGCCAAGTCCTGCTGGAAAATGAAGTCAGCATCCCCATAAAGCTCGTCTGTGGAAGGAAGCATGAAGTGCTCCAAAATCTCTTGGTAGACAGCTGTGTTGACCCTGGACTTAATGAAGCACAGTGGACCAACATCAGCAGATGACATGGCTCCCCAAATCAACACAGATTGTGGAAACTTCACATTGGTCTTCAAGCATCTTGCAGTGTGTGCCTCTCCATTCTTCCTCCAGACTCTGGGTTCTTGGTTTCCAAATGAGATGCAAAAGTTGCTCTCATCAGATAAGGACTTTGGACCACTGAGCAACAGACCAGGTCTGTTTTTCTTTAGGCCAGGTAAGACTCTTCTGATGTTGTTTGTTGTTCAGGAGCGGCTTGACAAGAGGAATGTGACATCTGAAGCCCATATCCAGGATCCGTCTGTGTGTGGTGGCTCTTGATGCACTGACTCCAGCCCAGTCCACTCCTTGTGAAAGTCCCCAACACTTTTGAATGGCCTTTTCCTGACAATCCTCTCCAGGCTGCAGTCATCCCTGCTGCTTGTGCACCTTTTTCTTCCACACTTTTCCCTTCCATGTAACTTTCTATTAATGTGCTTTGATACAGCACTTTGGGAACATCCAACTTCCTTCGCAATTAACTTTTGAGGCTTTCCCTCGTTATGGAAGGTGTCAATGATGGTTTTCTGCACAACTGTCATGTCAGCAGTCGTCCCCATGATTGTGATTCCTACTGAACCAGACTGAGAGACCATTTAAAGGCTCAGAAATCCTTTGCAGGTGTTATGGCTTACTGAGCTGATTAGAGTGGGACACTGTGAGCCTAGCATATTGCACCTTTTCACAATATTCTAATTTACTGAGATTGTGGATTTGGGGTTTTCATGAGCTGTAAGCCATAATCATCGCAAATATGGCAAATCACAGCTTGAACTATCTTGCTTTGCATGTAATGCGTCTCTCTCATATATTAGTTTCCCCTTTTACGTTGCATTACTGAAATAAATGAACTTTTGCACGATATTCTAATTTTTCGAGTATCACCAGTAGTTATGTACACTGTAATATTTGTCAAGCTGTAATGTTTTTTTTTGGGTTTTTTTCATCTTTCCCTGTACCTTGATGATTATACTCCCCTCTATTTGTTATCTCTTCTTCTTTATTCTGGATATTAATACCTGGGTGTTGTTCTCCTTTGTCCACGACGTCTGCAGTGTGCATTCCATGGCATCGTTTTCTCTTAATGGATTGTGGAGAAATTTGACTGGCAACTGAAATAGAACTTTGCCTCCATCGAGACCATCCATCGTCAGATCACGATCTCTGTGAGAAAAAATTAGTCCCTGCTATATCTTATTTATAAATAATAAATAAGGTGAAATTGTAAAAAAGAAAAGAAAGAGGAACGGAATTTGACTGGTTTAAAACCACACCGTGCAAAGTGACCATGACGTTTTAAGGTGTGGATGGCTGTGGGTAATTTCCCGCCATGTCTGCGGCGTAACTCGCTGTCGCACCGTCTCTCTCTAGTTTCCGTGGCTGAGTGATAGCAATGAGTTTTCAAATGACTGCACTATACAAAGAATACATGTCACCACGTCACCTCACACCCTAAATACTGACCAAATATTGCTTTACCTGAACCCTCGCCACACTGCCAGCAGAATGGCTTAATGTGCGCAGGCGCTCTGTTATGGGGTGCCATGTTTGTATATAGCGCTAGCCAGAGCACCTTGTACATCAATGTTTTACAAATGGGTTTCTTTTGGAAACTCAAAAGTGGTGCTTGCTTTACGCTCTAAATGTTTTATTCATACCAGAAAATCATCGTACATCTGAATTTGTTCCCCTGGGATTTAAACTGTGTTTGACGGCAGCCGGGAACGAGGAACCTTTGTCTATACCTCAAGGACTGTAAAACATTTCATTATGTTTCTGCTGACCTTACAATGTTTATTATATTTAAAGCCTCATCAACTCTTCAAACCTAATTCATTTCATGGAGCGATGCGGCGAGCATAAAATGAGAATCATTTAAAATCTATATAATGTGCTGCGCCGTGCATGTTGGGTGTCATCACGTTGCAAGGCAATGCATTCCGTGCAGACACCCTCTATCTCCCCAACTTACTGGAATAGCCGTTTATAGGGGTCTAATGACGCTGTGGGCAGGTCTGCAGTATGTGGGAATGTTTCATGACTCTCCAATGTGGAAGATATAACTATTATTTTAATATATATATATATATATGTATATGTGTAAGGTCTGATTTACTGCTCAGGTTATATCTAATTAGTCGTTATGTCATCGGAGTCTTCTAATCCTACAGTAGTGATGTCACACTTGGCCTGTACCACCTTCACCTACGTGGACAGTAGTGATGACACATATGGAATGTACCACCTCCTTTAACATGCATACGTGTTGTCAAAAATGGCCTGTACCACCTTCTCCTTAGCAGATATCAGTGATGTCAGATGTGGACTGTACCACCTTCTCCTTAGCAGATATCAGTGATGTCAGATGTGGACTGTACCACCTTCTCCTTAGCAGATATCAGTGATGTCAGATGTGGCTGTACCACCTTCTCCTTAGCAGATGTCAAATGTGGACTGTACCACCTTTCTCCTTAGCAGATATCAGTGATGTCATATGTGGACTGTACCACCTTCTCCTTAGCAGTGATGTCAGATGTGGCTGTACCACCTTCTCCTTAGCAGATATCAGTGATGTCAAATGTGGACTGTACCACCTTCTCCTTAGCAGATATTAGTGATGTCAGATGTGGACTGTACCACCTTCTCCTTAGCAGATATTAGTGATGTCAGATGTGGCCTGTACCACCTTCTCCTTAGCAGATATCAGTGATGTCATATGTGGACTGTACCACTTTCTCCTTAGCAGATATCAGTGATGTCAGATGTGGACTGTACCAACTCATCCTACTCAGATAGTAGTGATTTTTTTTACTTCGTTCCAATTTAGTTGTGTTCCTTTAACAATGTCCATTTATTGCAGCTATCCATGGCCCGGTGGATAGGATGTGCTGCTTCCAAACCACCTTTGGGTTCAGAATCTAACCCTAACCCTAACTTTCCTATGTAAATCTCCAGTTGGTGTCTCCCCAATCCAAAACCCTAACCCCAACCATTACCCTAACCCTAACTTTCCTATGTAAATCTCCACTTGGTGTCTCCCCAACCCTAGAATCTAGCATTCTAGAGACATGGTCTGGTCACATGCTGCCGTTACCTTGAATTATCACTCTTTACAATTCAAAGCTAATGGCAGGAGAATGATCTAATGTGGGTTAATTTTATTGAAATGGAATGGGAATTAAATCCAAGCCAAGCGTAAATAATGTGGAAAACCAATTATGTGACTGGCATCAAAATGAATGAAATCTTTCATTTTTTTTTTTTTTTTTTTTTATATATTTCACATTTATTTAATAATCCTACAATTCAAAAGCAATCATCTAATTGTCAGCCTGTAGTGTGTTTCCTGTTTGGATGACATATTCATTTGCTTTGTTAAGTTAATTTACAGTTCTGTAACTATAGAATTGAAAGCAGTTAATTACTAAAATTTGCAGATTTATATTGAGTATCATTATTATTATTTATTATTATTATTATTATTATTATATTTATATAGCGCCAACAAATTCCGTAGCTCTGTACAATGGGTGGACTAACAAACGTAATTGTTTGACACACAGTAACAGAGGGATTGAGGGCCCTGCTCAGTGAGTTTACGTTAGAGGGAGTGGGGTATAGTGACACAGTAACAGAGGGATTGAGGGCCCTGCTCAGTGAGTTTACATGTTAGAGGGAGTGGGGTATAGTGACACAGTAACAGAGGGATTGAGGGCCTGCTCAGTGAGTTTACATGTTAGAGGGAGTGGGGTATAGTGACACAGTAACAGAGGGATTGAGGGCCCTGCTCAGTGAGTTTACATGTTAGAGGGAGTGGGGTATAGTGACACAGTAACAGAGGGATTGAGGGCCCTGCTCAGTGAGTTTACATGTTAGAGGGAGTGGGGTATAGTGACACAGTAACAGAGGGATTGAGGGCCTGCTCAGTGAGTTTACATGTTAGAGGGAGTGGGGTATAGTGACACAGTAACAGTGGGATTGAGGGCCTTGCTCAGTGAGTTTACATGTTAGAGGGAGTGGGGTATAGTGACACAGTAACAGAGGGATTGAGGGCCCTGCTCAGTGAGTTTACATGTTAGAGGGAGTGGGGTATAGTGACACAGTAACAGAGGGATTGAGGGCCCTGCTCGGTGAGTTTACATGCTAAAGGTAGTGGGGTATATATACATGAACGGGTGATGTCCGAAATGGACGGTACCACCTCATACATGAACGGGTGATGTCCGAAATGGACGGTACCACCTCATACATGAACGGGTGATGTCCGAAATGGACGGTACCACCTCATACATGAACGGGTGATGTCCGAAATGGACGGTACCACCTTATACATGGACGGGTGATGTCCGAAATGGACTGTACCACCTTATACATGGACGGGTGATATCCAAAATGGACTGTACCACGTCCGAAATGGACTGCCCCACCTCATACATGGACGGTTGATATCCAAAATGGACTGTACCACCTTATACATGGACGGGTGATATCCAAAATGGACTGTACCACCTCATACATGGACGGGTGATGTCCGAAATGGACTGCACCACCTCATTCATGGACGGTTGATATCCAAAATGGACTGTACCACCTTATACATGGACAGGTGATATCCAAAATGGACGGTACCACCTCATACACGAAAGGGTGATGTCCAAAATGGACGGTACCACCTCATACACGAAAGGGTGATGTCCAAAATGGACGGTACCACCTCATACATGAAAGGGTGATGTCCAAAATGGACGGTACCACCTCATACATGAACGGGTGATGTCCGAAATGGACGGTACCACCTCATACATGAACGGGTGATGTCCGAAATGGACTATACCACGTCCCAAATCGACTGCACCACCTCATACATGGACGGTTGATATCCAAAATGGACTGTACCATCTTATACATGGACGGTTGATGTGCGAAATGGACTGTACCACCTCATACATGGACGGGTGATGTCCGAAATTGACTAGTCCACATGTGGACTGAGAATATTTTTTTCCATTTTATTTCGAATTTTGTTTTATTTTATTTTATTTTTTTACTTTGTTATTCAGGAATTAAAAATCAACTCTCACTCTTCTAGTCAGACTTTAAAAGTTACTTGCCACTGAAAGCCTGGAGAGTGCATTGCACACTCACCAGGGGGGATGTTCTACTTGTCAAGGCTGCGTTTTCACTTGCCAATATCTAGTGTAAAGTGGACATGTTAAGCCTTGCATTATGGACTATACACTAACCACAACATTAAAATCACTGACCGGTGAACTGCGTAACATTGATTATATTGTTACAATGGCTCCTGTAAAGGGGTGGGATATATTAGGCAGCAAGTGAACAGTCCCTTATTGAATTTCATGTGTTGGAAGAAGCGCATATGGGCAAGTGAAGAGATCTGACTTTGACAAGGGCCAAATAGTGATGGCTAGACAACTGGGCCAGAGCATCTCCAAATAGCAAGTCTTGTGGGGTGTTCCCAGTATGCAGTGCTTATTACCTATCAATAGTGGAGCAAGGAAGGATAACAGATGAACCGGCGTCAGGGTCATGGGCACCCAATGCTCATTGATGCTTCTGAGATGTGAAAGCTAGTCCGTCCTGGTCTGATCACACAGAAGAGCTACTGTAACTGAAATTGCTAAAAACCTTAATACTGGTCACGAAAGAAAGGTATAAGAACATGCAGTGCATCGCAGTTTGCTGCGTGTGGGGCTGCGTAGCCGCAGACCAATCCAAGTGCCCATGATGACCTCCCCCCAAAAAATGTTTAGACAAAATCTAGAGCGACGGCAGCCATAGCTTACCATTGCAACTACAATAAGCTGTAATTCTACATTGAGCTGTAATAATAATAGGCTGTAGTAGTTGTGGTGGTTTAGTGTCACCCAAAGCCACACATTACTTGATACTATGGCATAGTAGGATAGAGGAAGGAATTTAGAAATGCATGCCTCACCTTATGAAATGTTACCCAGCCAGGTTTCACTGTGTACATACAGGTAACGTTCTGTGCTTTACTGAGCAAATATTTACATATGGGACTATCTACACTATAAGAAGTACGCCTACAGCTTAACACAGGAGGGGGGATTGTCACACCTCTGTGTGAGTTTCCTGCGTAGCCATGCTAATCATTGAGCGATTGTCCAAACTGATTAAAGGGTTTTTTAAAAAATATGAGTGGTCTGAAACCCCAAGTTGATACCTAGTCAGCAGTACGTAGGCCGACTGTGACTGATGAGCAATTTGGAGAATTTGGGGGTTTCACACCATGTTTGCCGCTGATTATATATTATGCCTATTATTTATATATGTTTCTGTTTTGTCCATTTAGGAAATGAGTTGAAGATATTTTTGGCAGACCTAAAGGCCACCCCTTACTTTAGCCCTAAAGTACGTCTTCCGTTGGGGTAAGTATCTCCATATATTTCCTATTGAAAGCGGCTACAAAGTTGTTTGTAGAATAAAGAATGGTCTTTAACTGATTGTGGGACAGACTGCCTTCACGGGTCTTTTGGGTTTAAAATGTTAGATAACTCCTCCTCTGCCCAACTCCAGCTGTGACTGAAATGTCTCCCCTTTTCGTTTTAGGGATGATGTGGTGATAACCAGCGTTGTCCCAGGGGATTTCAATGGCGACTCTCAGATGGACGTGCTTCTGACCACCGTCCCTAAAGGTCATGCCGGCACAGAGTCCCCGCTGTCAGCTGTTATTTACTGGGCAAAAAACCAAACCCTGGGTGAGCCGTCTCATAATCTCTGACTCCAACCAGTAATCACTGGGCAGGTTTTGTGGACCTTGGGCTGGTTGTTTAGATCAGGTAGAGCTCCATTACAATCAATCTCAGCCTTATCTATGCATTAACTGATAAACTGAACATAATCAGATTTCCCTGAGTCTGTTTGATCTAAAGCAGCAGGATTTTGGGCAGAAACTCAATAAGCACAAATTGACTTTGTAGTTTGGAAGTTTGAAACAGAAGAATATTCAATATTGAGTTTATATTGCTTTGCTTATTGTGCTGTGTTTCTTTTCTGTTGGTTAACATTGATATAGAAAGGGTAGTAGATACCTGGAATAGCCTTCCAGTGGGAGCAGTAACAGTGATATAGAAAGGGTAGTAAATACCTGGAATAGCCTTCCAGTGGGAGCAGTAACAGTGATATAGAAAGGGTAGTAGATACCTGGAATAGCCTTCCAGTGGGAGCAGTAACAGTGATATAGAAAGGGTAGTAGATACCTGGAATAGCCTTCCAGTGGGAGCAGTAACAGTGATATAGAAAGGGTAGTAGATACCTGGAATAGCCTTCCAGTGGAAGCAGTAACAGTGATATAGAAAGGGTAGTAGATACCTGGAATAGCCTTCCAGTGGGAGCAGTAACAGTGATATAGAAAGGGTAGTAGATACCTGGAATAGCCTTCCAGTGGAAGCAGTAACAGTGATATAGAAAGGGTAGTAGATACCTGGAATAGCCTTCCAGTGGGAGCAGTAACAGTGATATAGAAAGGGTAGTAGATACCTGGAATAGCCTTCCAGTGGGAGCAGTAACAGTGATATAGAAAGGGTAGTAGATACATGGGATAGCCTCCAAGTGGGAGCAGTAACAGTGATATAGAAAGGGTAGTAGATACCTGGAATAGCCTTCCAGTGGGAGCAGCAACAGTGATATAGAAAGGGTAGTAGATACCTGGAATAGCCTTCCAGTGGGAGCAGTAACAGTGATATAGAAAGGGTAGTAGATACCTGGAATAGCCATCCAGTGGGAGCAGTAACAGTGATATAGAGAGGGTAGTAGATACCTGGAATAGCCTTCCAGTGGGAGCAGTAACAGTGATATAGAAAGGGTAGTAGATACCTGGAATAGCCTTCCAGTGGGAGCAGTAATAAGACATGACAGTAAATACCTGGAATTGCCTTTTGAGAATTATTATTATTATTATTGCCATTTATATAGCGCCAACAGATTCCGTAGCACTTTACAATATTATGAAAGGGGATTTAACTATAAATAGGACAATTACAAATAAACTTACAGGAACAATAGGTTGAAGAGGACCCTGCTCAATCGAGCTTACATTCTATAGGAGGTGGGGTGTGAAACACATTAGGACAGGAATGTGCAATCAAATAAGGTGGGCTGCCCTTTAGGAGAGGGCAAGAGACGGGTATGTGAGGTAGGGGTTAGTCTTGGAGGCCATAAGCTTTCCTAAAGAGATGGGTTTTAAGGCACTTTTTAAAAGATGCAAGACTAGGGGAGAGTCAGATGGCGGTAGGCAGGCTATTCCATAGGAAGGGAGCCGCCCGCGAGAAGTCCTGCAAGCGCGAGTTGGCCGTACGGGTGCGGACAACGGACAGGAGGTGGTCACGGGTAGAGCGGAGAGACCGAGAAGGGACATACCTGTGGATCAGTGAGGAGATATAAGAGGGGCTAGAGTTGTTCAGTGCTTTATAGGTGTGAGTTAGTGCCTTGAATTGACTCCTATAGCACACAGGAAGCCAATGTAAGGACTGGCAGAGGGGTGAGGTGTGAGAGAACCGAATAGAGAGGAAAATCAGTCTAGCAGCAGCATTCATTACAGACTGTAGGGGTGCAGTACGGCTTTTGGGAAGACCAAGCAGGAGAGAGTTACAATAATCCATGCGTGAAATTATTAGAGCATGGACAAGCTCCTTGGTAGTATCTGGTGCAAGAAAGGGGCGGATGCGGGCTATGTTTTTAAGATGGAATCTGCAGGATTTGGCAACATGCTGGATGTGAGGCTCAAAGGTGAGACCAGAGTCAAGTATGACGCCAAGACAGCGCGCTTGCAAGGATGGGCTGATGTTGGTACCACAAACTTGAAGGGAGAGCGAGAGAGGAGGATCAGTATTAGGAGGAGGAAAGACAAGGAGCTCAGTTTTTGAGAGATTGAGTTTCAGAAAGCTGGAGGACATCCAGTCAGAGATGGAAGAAAGGCAAGCAGTGACACGTTGCAGGACAGCAGGGGAGAGGTCCGGGGAGGAGAGATATAGCTGGGTGTCATCAGCGTACAGGTGGTAGTGGAATCCAAATGAAGTAATAAGTTTGCCAAGAGAGGCAGTATAAAGAGAAAATAGAAGGGGACCAAGGACGGAGCCTTGGGGGACTCCAAGCGAGACAGGGCGAGGGGAGGAGGTATCATTGGAAAAAGAGACACTGAATGAGCGTTGGGAGAGATAAGAGGAAAACCATGAGAGGACAGAGTCACAGAGACCAAGCGATTGCAGAGTTTGAAGAAGGAGAGCATGATCAAGAATGTTTGAGATGTGGATAAAGTTATAGAACTAATTAGAGCCATCATTGTGAGACTCCATAATGGGTTAACTTAATGGGCAAATTGTCTAATTATCATACAGCACAATATGTTTTCTCCTGTACAGCTTGGGACTGATGGGGATAAAGTGTGTTCTTTCACAGATAAAAGAGGTTCAGTCACTCCCAGCTGGGAGCAGTATTTATTTTATTTTAAATAATCTAAAAAAATAAAAAGTTGGGGGTTTTTTTGCAGTAAGTGTCCTTCTGAGACAATTCCCTTTATGTAACTACAATGCATTTCCATTTATTTATGCAGATATTATTCATAATGATTATATCTGCTGGATGATTACAAGCAGAATAAAATTTAATTAATTATCCTGTGCACCTCATTAACATATTCAATATTCCACTTGGAAGAACACAGAACGGCTTCTCGCTTTGCAAAGTCGGAGATACGGCCCTTTGAAAAATGTTCCTCTCGTCTGCGACCTGCATTGGCTACAACGTTGCTACGGTAACTACTATGATGTCATAGATTTTAATATTCAACAGCTGGAAAAAGCAATCGAAAAAAAGAGAACATTTAAAGTATTAAAGGAATAAGAAGAAAAGAAGTGAGCGGAGATTTGTTGGTAAATAATCTTTCTGTGGAATATGTAACAGCAATAATTAAAGGGATCATTCTGTTCTCTTATGTCAGTTACAAATCCTGAATGTCTCCCCAATACTTTGAGAAGGAACGTAAAGAAAAACAATCTATTGATACATTTTAACATATATTAATTTAGCTGACTACGCACCGCAGGGATATCGTGGCGGCAGCCCTATGGTGTAAAAGATATTGGAGGTTTATCTCCCCAATCCAGCACGTCCCCCCACTCCCCACATCTCTTTTACACTAAAGGGATACGGACATTACAATGTAACCGCTGTCTGTAGAATACTCAGGGAACACAGCAGCTCACACTGGGGGGGCAATTAACCAAACTCCCCACATCTCTTTTACACTAAAGGGATACGGACATTACAATGTAACTGCTGTCTGTAGAATACTCAGGGAACACAGCAGCTCACACTGGGGGGGGCAATTAGCCAAACCCCCCAAATATCTTTTACACTAAAGGCATACGGACATTACAATGTAACCGCTGTCTGTAGAATACTCCGGGAACCCAGCAGCTCACACTGGAGGGGGCAATTAACCAAACCCCCCAATATCTTTTAAACTAAAGGGATACGGACATTACAATGTAACCGCTGTCTGTAGAATAATCAGGGAACACAGCAGCTCACACTGGGGGGGCAATTAACCAAACCCCCCAATATCTTTTACACTAAAGGGATACAGACATTACAATGTAACTGCTGTCTGTAGAATACTCAGGGAACACAGCAGCTCACACTGGAGGGGGCAATTAACCAAACCCCCCAATATCTTTTACACTAAAGGGATACAGACATTACAATGTAACCGCTGTCTGTAGAATACTCAGGGAACACAGTAGTTCACACTGGGGGGGGGGCAATTAACCAAACCCCCCCCAATATCTTTTACACTAAAGGGATACGGACATTACAACAAAACTGTAGAATACTAGGAACACAGCAGTCAGTTACCTGGAGGGGCAATTAACCAAACCCCAATATCTTTACACTAAGGACACAGACATTTACAATGTAACTGCTGTCTGTAGAATACTCAGGGAACAAAGCAGCTCACACTGGAGGGGGCAATTAACCAAAACCCCCCCAATATCTTTTACACTAAAGGGATACAGACATTACAATGTAACTGCTGTCTGTAGAATACTCAGGGAAAACAGCAGCTCACACTGGAGGGGGCAATTAACCAAAATCCCAATATCTTTTACAGTAAAGGGATACGGACATTACAATGTAACTGCTGTCTGTAGAATACTCAGGGAACACAGCAGCTCACACTGGAGGGGGCAATTAACCAAACCCCAATATCTTTTACACTAAAGGGATACGGACATTACAATGTAACTACTGTCTGTAGAATACTCAGGGAACACAGCAGCTCACACTGGAGGGGGCAATTAACCAAACCCCAATATCTTTTACACTAAAAGAATACAGACATTACAATGTAACTACTGTCTGTAGAATACTCAGGGAACACAGCAGCTCACACTGGAGGGGGCAATTAACCAAAACCCCCCCAATATCTTTTACACTAAAGGGATACATGATTAAGTAAATGCAAACTGTCTGTAGAATACTCCGGGAACACAGCAGCTCACACTGGAGGGGGCAATTAACCAAACCCCCCCAATATCTTTTACACTAAAGGGATACGGACATTACAATGTAACTGCTGTCTGTAGAATACACGGGGAACACAGCAGCTCACACTGGAGGGGGCAATTAACCAACCCCCAATATCTTTTACACTAAAGGGATATACATTACAATGTAACTGCTGTCTAGAATACTCAGGGAACACAGCAGTTCACACCGGGGGCAATTAACCAAACCCCTATTAGCCTTTACACCAAAGGATAATGGATTACAATGTAACTGCTGTCTGTAGAATACCCAGGGAACACAGAAGTTACACTGGGGGAGAACCAAACTCCCCAAATATCTTTTACACTAAAGGGATTACGACATTACAATGTAAGGTCTGTAGAATACTCAGGAAATTCAGCAGCTCACACTGGAGGGGCAATTAACAAACCCCCCAATATCTTTACACCAAAGGGATACAGACATTAACTGCTGTCTGTAGAATACTCAGGGAAATCACAGCAGCTCATACTGAGGGGAAGAATCCAAACTCCCCCAATATCTTTTACACTAAAGGATGGATGTAACTGCTGTCTGTAGAATACTCAGGGAACACAGCAGCTCACACTGGAGGGGGCTATTAACCAACCCCCCCAATATCTTTTACACTAAAGGGATACGGATATTACAATGTAACTGCTGTCTGTAGAATACTCAGGGAACACAGCAGCTCACACTGGAGGGGGCAATTAACCAAAAAAAAAACAATGTCTTTTACACTAAAGGGATATGGGCAATAGAGTGTAAAAGCTAACTGACATTAAATGCTTGCTTCTTTTTTTTTTTTTTAAAGTTTATTACATTTAATGAAACTCAATTATCTATTTTTAAATTATATATTAATTTTTGTGATAATGTCACTTTTTATCAGGCTGAGTGGCCATGTTGGATCAGACTTTCCTGTTATCTGATCAGCTGCTGTGATCGCTCTGTGTGAACCTGTAGTAGCCAGCGAGTTACGTTGAGCAGCAGTTGAGTGAAAGTGAAGTGATTATGGTGAATTCTTTCTTCTTTTTGACAGATATTTTTTGACAGATAGCAAAAAAGTAGGGAATATACACACTAAAGATAACAATATTAAATACATTAGACTAAATGTGCTCCCAGGTGTACATCACAGACGAGGACATCCAGTATCTTTGGATAAAACACACGGACATCGGAAAAGGAGGAAGAGGCCAAGGAGATCCTTAGGGCACCCCTAACTTTTATTCAGTAAGGCAGAGTAGGCACCTGCTTACGCCAGACACTAGGTGCCTACTGTCAGGGCCGGTGCTTGGATTTTTAGGTACATAGGCGAAGATGCCTTTTTCCGCCCCCCGCACCCCCCCCGAAAAAAAACATCTTCATCTATGTGCCTCTTAACCAGCCCCTCTCCCCTCCCTGACCATTAGTAGTCCCTTCCCTTCCCTGTCCCTTAGTGTTCTTCTCCCCTCCCCCCTCTTTTTCCTGTCTCTTGGTGTTTCTCTCCCATTCCCTCCCTGTCCCTTGGTGCACCCCACACCCCTTTAGTGGTCACACTCCCCTTCCTGGTGTGCCTCCTACCTCTATTGTTGCATTTCCGAGTGGAGCAGATCCCCTAAAGGAGCTTCAGTTTTCTGTACCCGGCCGGACTGACAGGGAGTGCTCTCTCTGTGAGCACCTCCTGTCAGTCTGGCCAGGTACAGGAAACAGAAGTCCCTGTACCGCGCTCTGCTCCGCTACACTCTATACACACTGACAGTCACACACTCAATGACAAACACACAGACGTCACTGACAGACACAGAGTCATTGATCTGACACACACTCATTCATTGACACTGACAGACCCACACTGATTGACACTCATTGACAGACACACTGATAGTCACACACAGACTCAATGACAAACATACTCTCACTGATTTGACAGACAGACACACTCATACACTCGCACACACACTCATACAATCACTCACAGACACACACACTGTCACTCACAGACACACACACTTTGTCACTTACACACACTTTGTCACTTACACTCACAGACGTACACACTTTGTCACTCACACACACTGTCACTCACAGACGTACACACTTTGTCACTCACACACACTGTCACTCACAGACGCACACACTTTGTCACTCACACACACTGTCACTCACACACACTGTCACTCACAGACACACACATTGTCACACACTGTCACTCACACACACTGTCGCTCACAGACACACACACACTGTCACTCACAGACACACACACTCTGTCACTCACAGACACACACACACTGTCACTCACAGACACACACACTGTCACTCAGACACACACACTCTGTTACTCACAGACACACACACACTGTCACTCACAGACACACTGTCACTCACAGACACACACACTGTCACTCACAGACACACACACACTGTCACTCACAGACACACACACACAGTCACTCACAGACACACATCACATACATTCACTAATTATTTTTATAACTACATATTTTCCACCCAGCCTCCCTACCTGGAGAGCTGGTGTGGATTATGGATCGGTCCCTGGGGCTGCTGGGAGGCGTGCGGCAGTGCTGTGAACAGGCGCGGCGAGGGAGCTCTAATCTCCACCCTCTGCTCCCTTGCGGGCTGCCTACTGATGCCGCGGGAGCCGGGTTGATGACGTCATATTCCGGCTCCCGCGGCATCAGCAGGCAGCGCGCGAGGGAGCAGAGGGTGGAGATTAGAGCTCCCTCGCCCGCCTGTTCACAGCACTGCCGCGCCGGGGGTCGAGATGGTGGCCTGGCAGGAGGGAGAGCTTCCCTCCTGCCGGTCACTGAAATATTGCGCCCCCAGAGCCCGTGCGCCCTAAGGCGGCCGCCTGTGCCGCCTTATGGACGCGCCGGCCCTGCCTACTGTGCCAAAATATACCGGGGAGGAGAGAGGCAGGAGTCATGTGGCAGCGAGAGAAGGGCTGATTTTCTCCCAGTTTTCTCCCTGTGAGGGAGCATTGAGGAACTGGAAGAGTACAGGACCCAAGGTAGAAGATCCCCACTGGACCCAAGGTAGAAGATCCTCACATCAGCTCTCCGAAAGGTAGGGAGGCTGGATGGGCCTAAAAAAATAAAACCACTATAAATAAAATTAATTTGTGAATGTGTGCAATAATGTGTAAATGTGTGAGTGTGCCTTGCAGTGTGTGTCTGTTAGTGTATGTGTGTGTGTCTGTCAGTGTAGGTGTGTGTCTGTCAGTGTATGTGTGTCTGTCAGTGTTTGTGTGTGTGTCTATCCGGGTATGTTTATGTGCCTGTCAGTGTATGTGTGTGTGTCTGTCAGTGTATGTGTGTCTGTCAGTGTATGTGTGTGTGTCTGTCAGTGTATGTGTGTGTCTGTCAGTGTATGTGTGT
>OW240923.1:3485054-3590246 GCA_933207985.1 Pelobates cultripes | reverse complement strand
AAAGGGTAGTAGATACCTGGAATAGCCTTCCAGTGGGAGCAGTAACAGTGATATAGAAAGGGTAGTAGATACCAGGAATAGCCTTCCAGTGGGAGCAGTAACAGCGATATAGAAAAGGGTAGTAGATACCTGGAATAGCCTTCCAGTGGGAGCAGTAACAGCAATATAGAAATGGTAGTAGATACCTGGAATAGCCTTCCAGTAGGAGCAGTAACAGTGATATAGAAAGGGTAGTAGATACCTGGAATAGCCTTCCAGTGGGAGCAGTAACACTGATATAGAAAGGGTAGTAGATACCCGGAATAACCTTCCAGTGGGAGCAGTAACAGTGATATAGAAAGGGTAGTAGATACCTGGAATAGCCTTCCAGTGGGAGCAGTAACAGTGATATAGAAAGGGTAGTAGATACCTGGAACAGCCTTCCAGTGGGACCAGCAACAGGGTTATAGAAAGGGTAGTAGATACCTGGAATAGCCTTCCAGTGGAAGCAGTACCAGTGATATAGAAATGGTAGTAGACACCTGGAATAGCCTTCCAGTGGAAGCAGTAACAGTGATATAGAAAGGGTAGTAGATACCTGGAATAGCCTTCCAGTGGGAGCAGTAACAGTGATATAGAAAGGGTAGTAGATAACTGGAATAGCCTTCCAGTGGGAGTAGTAACAGTGATATAGAAAGGGTTGTAGTACACAGATAGCCTTCCAGTAGGTACTTGGCCAACAGTGATATTATAGAAAGGGTAGTAGATACCTGGAATAGCCTTCCAGTGGGAGCAGTAGCTGTGATATAGAAAGGGTAGTAGATACGGAATAGCCTTCCAGTGGGAGCAGTAACAGCGATATAGAAAGAGGTAGTAGATACCTGGAATAGCCTTCCAGTGGGAGCAGTAACAGCGATATAGAGAAAGGGTAGTACGCAGGGCAGCATTTCCAGTAGAGACGTAACAGTGATATAGAAAGGGTAGTAGATACATGGAATAGCCTTCCAGTGGGAATTTATTAACATTGATATAGAAGGGTAGTAGATACATGGAATAGCCTTCCAGTGGGAGCAGTAACAGTATAGAAAGGGTAGTAGATACCCGGAATAGCCTTCCAGTGGGAACAGTAACAGTGATATAGAAAGGGTAGTAGATACATGGAGTAGCCTTCCAGTGGGAGCAGTAACAGTGATATAGAAAGGGTAGTAGATACCCGGAATTGCCTTCCAGTGGGAGCATTAACAGTGATATAGAAAGGGTAGTAGATACCTGGAATAGCCTTCCAGTGGGAGCATTAACAGTGATAGAGAAAGGGTAGTAGATACCTGGAATAGCCTTCCAGTGGGAGCAGTAACAGTGATATAGAAAGGGTAGTAGATACCTGGAATAGCCTTCCAGTGGAAGCAGTAACAGCGATATAGAAAGGGTAGTAGATACCTGGAATAGCCTTCCAGTGGGGGCAGTAACAGTGATATAGAAGGGTAGTAGATACCTGGAATAGCCTTCCAGTGGGAGCAGTAACAATGATATAGAAAGGGTAGTAGATACCTGGAAAAGCCTTCCAGTGGGAGCGGTAACAGCGATATAGAAAGGGTAGTAGATACCTGGAATAGCCTTCCAGTGGGAGCAGTAGCAGTGATATAGAAAGGGTAGTAGATACCTGGAATAGCCTTCCAGTGGAAGCAGTAAAGGCTAATGGTGATATAGAAAGAGTAGTGTATATCTTGAATAGCCTTCGAGTGGGAGCAGTAACAGTGATATGGAAAGGGTAGTAGATACCTGGAATAGCCTTCCGGTGGGAGCAGTAACAGTGATATAGAAAGGGTAGTAGATACCTGGAATAGCCTTCCAGTGGAAGCAGTAACAGTGATATAGAAAGGGTAGTAGATACCTGGAATAGCCTTCCAGTGGAAGCAGTAACAGTGATACAGAAAGGGTAGTAAATACCGGGAATAGCCTTCCAGTGGGAGCAGTAACAGTGATATAGAAAGGGTAGTAGATACATGGGATAGCCTCCAAGTGGGAGCAGTAACAGTGATATAGAAAGGGTAGTAGATACCTGGAATAGCCTTCCAGTGGGAGCAGTAACAGTGATATAGAAAGGGTAGTAGATACCTGGAATAGCCTTCCAGTGGGAGCAGTAACAGGGATATAGAAAGGGTAGTAGATACCTGGAATAGCCTTCCAGTGGGAGCAGTAACAGTGATATAGAAAGGGTAGTAGATACCTGGAATAGCCTTCCAGTGGGAGCAGTAACAGTGATATAGAAAGGGTAGTAGATACCTGGAATAGCCTTCCAGTGGGAGCAGTAACAGTGATATAGAAAGGGTAGTAGATACCTGAAATAGCCTTCCAGTAGGAGCAGTAACTGTGATATAGAAAGGGTAGTAGATACATGAAATAGCCTTCCAGTGGAAGCAGTAACAGTGATATAGAAAGGGTAGTAGATACCTGGAATAGCCTTCCAGTGGGAGCAGTAACAGTGATATAGAAAGGGTAGTAGATACCTGGAATAGCCTTCCAGTGGGAGCAGTAACAGTGATATAGAAAGGGTAGTAGATACCTGGAATAGCCATCCAGTGGGAGCAGTAACAGTGATATAGAAAGGGTAGTAGATACCTGGAATAGCCTTCCAGTGGGAGCAGTAACAGTGATATAGAAAGGGTAGTAGATACCTGGAATAGCCTTCCAGTGGGAGCAGTAACAGTGATATAGAAAGGGTAGTAGATACCTGGAATAGCCTTCCAGTGGGCGCAGTAACAGTGATATAGAAAGGGTAGTAGATACCTGGAATAGCCTTCCAGTGGGAGCAGTAACAGTGATATAGAAAGGGTAGTAGATACCTGGAATAGCCTTCCAGTGGGAGCGTAACAGTGATATAGAAAGGGTAGTAGATACCTGGAATAGCCTTCCAGTGGGAGCAGTAACAGTGATATAGAAAGGGTAGTAGATACCTGGAATAGCCTTCCAGTGGGAGCAGTAACCGTGATATAGAAAGGGTAGTAGATACCTGGAATAGCCTTCCTGTGGGAGCAGTAACAGTGATATAGAAAGGGTAGTAGATACATGGAATAGCCTTCCAGTGGGAGCTGTAATAGGGATATAGAAAAGGTAGTAGATACATGGAATAGCCTTCAAGTGGAAGCAGTAACAGTGATATAGAAAGGGTAGTAGATACCTGGAATAGCCTTCCAGTGGAAGCAGTAACAGTGATATAGAAAGGGTAGTAGATACCTGGAATAGCCTTCCAGTGGGAGCAGTAACCGTGATATAGAAAGGGTAGTAGATACCTGGAATAGCCTTCCTGTGGGAGCAGTAACAGTGATATAGAAAGGGTAGTAGATACATGGAATAGCCTTCCAGTGGGAGCTGTAACAGGGATATAGAAAAGGTAGTAGATACATGGAATAGCCTTCAAGTGGAAGCAGTAACAGTGATATAGAAAGGGTAGTAGATACCTGGAATAGCCTTCCAGTGGAAGCAGTAACAGTTATTGATATAGAAAGGGTAGTAGATACCTGGAATAGCCTTCCAGTGGAAGCAGTAACAGTGAAATAGAAATGGTAGTAGATACATGGAATAGCCTTCCAGTGGAAGCAGTAACAGTGATATAGAAAGGGTAGTAGATACCTGGAATAACCTTCCAGTGGGAGCAGTAACAGTGATATAGAAAGGGTAGTAGATACCTGGAATAGCCTTTCAGTGGGCGCAGTAACAGTGATATAGAAAGGGTAGTAGATACCTGGAATAGCCATAATTGCACCTACTGAGAGGGTAAACTTGATATAAATAGTGTAAGATTTCAGGATCATTTACTGGAATGTGCACAAGACTATAAAGAAGAAAGATTTACTCGGGTGAAAGAGAGTGATCACGATGTGCACACTCTAGTGCAGGTTTGTGAGTTCTGTGAACGTTTTACAGAAAAGTGTTTGCTTGAGAAACGTGGTGTTACTGTGACACCATTTGTGTGTAAAATGAATACAGGCAAAAGCACTGAACTGTGTAAAAATAGTGTCATCTGATTGTCAATGATTTTGCTCTGCAGTTTGTCACCTTTCTGTTTCTGACATTTGCCCTGGAGGAGTAATCGCCATTGTGTCACTTTTGCTCGTATTTATTTTGTAGTGAGCGAACAGAAAAGGAAATTATGACAAAATAGACCATACTTTGTATTAGAGATTGCACTGTTATTTTTTTATTATTGTGAAATACTGTCTTATTTGTTTCCCCCCAGATATTAATTACAAGACGTCATTAAATGCAACTTATTCAGATGAACCGCTAATCATGGAGTAAGTATCTTTTTCCATAACAGTTTAACTCTTTGTAGTCATTGCCATTTGAACACATTAGAATTCACACAAATCTCTGTTCTCTTATTCTTACATTTTTAGAATGATTGATTTATTTATTTATGTTTTAAACTTTTCTGTATCAGTCATGTTTGATTTGTGTAATGTTTCTGAAGCTTGTGTTGTGTTTCAGCTTTAACGGAGACATGATTCCTGATATATTTGGTGTCCCCAGCGGAAGCACAGTACCCCTTATAATCTATGGCGGGTAAGAATTCACAGTCCTTGTTAAATTGCAGTGTGTGTCCTGATACTAACGTCTCAATGTCACATTGAATATTTTCTACTAGATGTGATTTCACGCCTCGTTCATCTTGTGGGCCAGCATCTTTCACTCTGGCACACACCTGTTACCCTCAGGATCCAACGTGAGACAGGAGAAATAGAATGGAGAGGGTTATCCTCTCTCTATTTATTAATTATACATGTTTCATTTACTTTTTTAAGGTAATGGTTGATATTTCAATAGCCTTGTGATGTAAAGCCCATTCAATAGATCTGGGTAAAGATGGCTGCATATAATAAAAAGCTGTGTTATACGGAAGGCCATTGCCAATAGTCTGCATAAAAGTAAATAATGTCTGCTCTTATTTGTATCTGTTTCATGTTGTGCACATCCAGTCATTCAGGGCTGCTGTCCCTGACGTAAGTTTATATTTATACAATTGTAGATTATGCTAGCTTTAGTGTACCTATAATCTTAATTTTATTAATGACAGAAGGCGAATATTTGCTTTAGTCTATCTTTACTAGAACTCCACAGCAGCACAGAAAAACAACCAATCAGAAAAAAGTTAGGTACTATAAAACTCCCCTCCCATGCATCATTTCCTCTTTCAAGCTGCGACAAAAACAGAACAAAAGGCCAAAAATATAATGGGGAAGAAACGAAGTCCTAGATACGATGAATACAACAATGTCCACCATCCGAGAGGAACTGCCAAACCAGATAATGTTGATGGACTGTAAGCTGAAACGAGAGAAAAACAGAATCGAACAGGTTGATTATCCAATGAAATGTACCCTGTACAAAACATGTAGGCACCCAGTGAAATAACCAGAAATACCATAATATGCATAGATCCCAACCCTTACTTAGGAACAACGAACATAAGAACAAGAGACAGGTAGCAGAGACAACAAGCAGAGTTGCATACCTACCTGATAAACCCAAACTATAAAATTTAAACAAGGGAGGGATAAGAATGGGAGGGAAATTTTCGCCTCCTGTCATTTATAAAATTAAGATTATAGGTACAGTAAAGCTAGCATAATCTACAATTTTATAACATGACAGGAGGCTTCGTATTTGCTGTTTTAACGCTCAGATTGGGATTGTGACCATTTTCCTGGAAGACCGTCCATGATCTGCAAGGCCAATCCATTGACCATTTACCACAGGTGCAAATTCCGAAGATCATAAGCGGGTTTGGAACCGCGAGAAAAACTGCCACCAGGCCTAGCCCTTGATGTGGAAAATGGCTCCTCCGATCGAGCCAGGGTCACCAGGTGATGTGGCTGTGCAAGCAAATCTCCAACTTCAAGTAATGCATCTGAGTCCACCACCAATTCCGTAACACCAATTTTGTAACGTTTCTTCATGCCCTACCAGGCAAGTGAACTCTTCTGAATATAAATCTATTATGCTGGCAAGAGTGCGGGCCAAACTCGTCGTATACTGAGTGTTTCCAGTACTCCAATTGGACTGCGGAACCTGCGCCAGTGGTAGGCAAAGTAATCCCAAGGGACGTCCAATCAGGGTTCCAAACTGAATTTGTGTAGCGAAACTGTGATCCAGTACTGGGAGATTGTGAAACCTGGAAATACCAAATGAGGGAACGTAAATAGAGGTCGAGATATTCACAGTCCTTGTTAAATTGCAGTGTGTGTGTCCCGGGAAACGTGTAACTATGGTGCGAAATCTCCCACTGATACCTCAGTGACTGTGTCCTGAGTGGGGATACAGTGGTATGGATCCAGCAGACCAATATAGGAGTTGTAACGGTGCAAAACCAGTCGAAAACCTGTAATACCCTGTCCGATCAGGTGGTACCTATATAAAGAAATTAAGTAGTAGCACTGTTGATGGCTCGAATGGAGGGGTTCTTCCGTTTACCCAGTCGCTACGAAGCAGTGTCTCCTAGACCTACCGGTGAGGTAGTCATTGCCCTTGTTGCAAGAGCTGTAGCATCCGTGTCCAAAAACCTGCATGTAGCATAGACCTCCATATTGCGATGAACGCAGGAGGGATGCCCCTCTACGAAGGTCTCGGTGTCCTGTACTGGCATAGGCTTGTAAGATGAACCAAGGCCACGGTAGCAGGGCAAATAATCATGTTGGGCAGTGTTGAGGGAACAGTAAAAGCCGTCCTATTGGGCTGTGCATCTGAGGGGAGCTCAGTAGCGGGTTGAATGTATGAGAGAGCCGCACTCTCTAATCATGAAATCCGCATCCATGCCAGCATCAGGCTGACTGTATGAGCGGCCATATCCGCTAATAGTAATTTAGTGCCGATATCAGTGTCTGGCTCCTTAGATGAGGGTGGATCACACTCAAAACCTGCAATTTACATGCATATTGGCAGCGGGCCGAGGTTATGGGAGGGTCGCGCCCTCTAATAATAAAATTGTCAGGTCCAGTATCTATGAGAGGGGTCACCCCCAAATCATGTAAGTTGGCCTCAGGTTAAGGTGAGGTTATGGGAGGGCCGCACCCTCTTACATTATGAACCTGAGTCCATATCAGGCTCAGACTGACTGCATGCGAGGGGCTCGCTCCTTAAAATACATGCGATGGGCTGAGGACCTGAGAGGGGTTCCCCTCTAATCATGAATCACTTTCTGTCTCAGTCATATGAGAGGTGGACTCAATCCGGGGGTGGATAATACTCATAGTAGTCGTGGTAATAATTCAACCTATGGCAGTGTCCGTGACTCTAATATTGGAGAAAAAAGCAATAGCTAGAAAATTACGGGATCAACAGGCGGCCTCCTGGGTCCCGCGCCAGTGCGCAGTACCCAAGATGGCCGCCAGTAGCCTGAGGAAACGCTGGAGACTTACTCCGCGATCCACGAAAGCCCGGGGAGTCGGAGGAGGCCAATCCAGGCCTCTCGACGTCCCGATTGAAGGAAAAAATAAAAGAGCTGAAACAAGGAAACGACAGACTAAATAAAAGTACAGATAAAGTGCCGTTCATGGCACGAGGCTCAGGGCCTTACCCTTCCAATAACACTAGGTGTACGTGTCTGGTCTCCTTCTGGCGAGTCAAAGTTCTGACTCTACTTGCGCGCACGAAGTCCCCGTTGTGCCCCTGTATTGAGGCACCAGTGGGAGGCTCACGACAGCGCTCTTTCAACAGAGGCGATCACAGCCGCATCAATCCTTGTCTGTAGGCTTCCCTGGATCGGTATGGCAGCAGTGCTGACTTGGACACATACATATCTTAGAGTCTGTAGTGAATATGGGGTTCTCCCCAGCATTATACCCCAGGCCTGTGGCCAAAGGGGGATTGGGCACAGACAGAGCAGGCCTCTCAAATGGGCACAGACAGAGCAGGCCGCTCAAATGGGCACAGACAGAGCAGGCCGCTCAAATGGGCACAGACAGAGCAGGCCGCTCAAATGGGCACAGACAGAGCAGGCCGCTCAAATGGGCACAGACAGAGCAGGCCAATCAAATGGACACAGACAGAGCAGGCCAAAATGGGCGCTATATATGGCAGCAGCTACAGACCCTTGTGTGTGAGAATAGAGTGCCAGAATTATTCATAAATCCTCAGTGGGTAGTGTCCCTTATATATATGGAGATAGAAACCTTGGGGCACCATGTGGTTAGAAGACATCATGTTGATAAAAAAGGACCCCAAAACACAACAGTCTTCTAGACAGTCTAATAAAGCGTGTACACAACTTAAACAGATATAAAACAAAATATAAATACTGTATATAAGCAATAAATCCCAAAGCCCCCCACTATAAGCAGGAGGCAGTGGTACTCTGACCTGTACTGACTGCGGAGCAGCAAAGAAAGGGGCAATGATGCATGGGGAGGGGGTTTTATAGTACCTAACTTTATTCTGATTGGTTGTTTTCCTGTGCTGCTGTGGAGTTCTAGTAAAGAGAGACTTAAGCAAATATGAAGCCTCCTGTCATGTTATAAAATTGCCCCCCTGTGTGCCGATATTGTGCAACGGAATGTATTTCATCCAAAAGGGAGCTCTATTTAGCCATTGCTGTATTTCAATGCAGAGTCACAGCTCTACTTTAATGATATATAATAAATGTAAAGCAGGATCCATCTAGCTGTAATACACCCCTCGTGTTTTAATATTGTCTGATGGGCTTGTGCTGTATTTGGAAGGATACTCATTCTTCCTTTTTGAATATGGACATGTCATTTATATAACAAACCATTTTGTAGGATTTCAAACAGTTATAGCGAGCCTGGAAGGTATAATTGTTCCTAATTCAACACTGTCAGGAAACCGTTCATAGTTTGCTCCAGAGTAGATACATCGATCACATGGCTGAGTGTTACCGAGTATCTACATAATAATTTATTGTAGAAAATGTTATTTGATAGTGGAACCAACAATTCAATCTCATAGGAAATACAGATCGATAAACATAGAAGATTAGAGAGGTTTAGATCACCCTTGCTTTCGGATTCCTGGAAATTGAGAAGCAGTTGATTAGTTAGTGTGCATTTTGCAGCTGAGAAACAAACGGAGATTATGTGTGGGGAACTGATGGCCCCACATTGTATCCATGAAGCATCTTAGCGTTGGTTCCTCGTTACGTTGATAGGTGTGTATATATCACACATCGTTACAGTCCGGCCTCTATCTATTTACAGAGGACATTGTTACAGGAAAGAGGGAACTAGTTCTAAAAATGCTATTTTATATTTAATTAGTGTAAATTAATTTTATTACATGAAATTTAGGTCTTTTCTCCCCTAGTATTGTCAAGGCACATTTTCACATAAAACAAACTCGCGGAGAGAAACCAGTTTGAAGCCCTCCAGTTTCCTTTATTCTGGCAATTCAAATAAGCGCTACAGAATCTGTTGGCGCTATATAAATGGCAATAATAATAATATCTCCATGGCAACTATCCTTGCCCTGCGCATCGTTCCCTCTGCGGAAGGACGTAGGGAGACGCATCTCTGTTCTCAATGTAAAATAAACATAAAGATTTACGAGTAAACGATAGCTCTCGTACTCTCCCTCGCCCTTTGCTGTTTGTTTAGGCTGAAACAACCTGTGCCAATGATTGCTAACTTGGCACTCCAGATGTTTCTGAACTACCATTCCCATGATGCTCAGCCAGATTTAAACTATAGAAATCACTGGCCTTTAACGCAACATTTCCAAGCACAATCACCACTGCAGCCCACTGTACTGGTACCAGGAGTACCCTCACAGTAAGCAGTCACTGACCTGTGGTGTCTGGGAGCCTGGAACCTCCTGCACTGCGTTCAGCCTGTTGGTGCAGTGAGAGCAATCAGCAGACACCCTCAGCCAGGCAGGACTCCAGCCGAGGTGGCTCCAAGCTTCACTATGTACTGTAGGAGGGTGCTCCTACCATAACCACTACTTCGGGCTGTTGTGTTTATGGTTGGAGTGTTTCTTTAACATTAAGACATTTCACTTCAATTAATAAGGAAACTAGTATCACAATTTTATATTATGTTCAGATCCTTATTTGTTTATGTAGTTGGCTATCCATGCAGGTTGAAGGGCCCTCTTTGTTTTCATTTGGAGTGAAAAGTTCACTATGAGAGTGATTGATAGATTTTCATTATCAGTATTCTAACCATTTCAGAGAGAACTCCCATCTCTCCTATTAGAGCTCAGAGCACACCTGCTGAATTTAACCTACAACTCCTGTTAACCAAAGCACCCCTGCTGACCTTTAACCTCCAATCCCTGTTACCCAAAGCACCCCTGCTGACCTTTAACCTCCAATCCCTGTTACCCAAATCACCCCTGCTGACCATTAACCTCCAATCCCTGTTACCCAAAGCACCCGTGCTGACCTTTAACCTCCAATCCCTGTTACCCAAAGCACCCCTGCTGACCTTTAACCTCCAATCCCTGTTACCCAAAGCACCCCTGCTGACCTTTAACCTCCAATCCCTGTTACCCAAAGCACCCCTGCTGACCTTTAACCTCCAATCCCTGTTACCCAAAGCACCCCTGCTGACCTTTAACCTCCAATCCCTGTTACCTAAAGCACCCCTGCTGACATTTAACCTCTAATCCCTGTTACCCAAAGAACCCCTGCTGACCTTGAACCTCTATCCCGGTTACCCAAAGCACCCCTAATGACCTTTAACCTCCAATCCCTGTTACCCAAAGCACCCCTGATGACCTTTAACCTCCAATGCTGTTAAAGCACCACAGTTGACCTTTAACCTCCATCCCTGTTACCTAGAACACACCTGATCACCTCTGACCTGTATTACCCTAAGCACCCCTGCGACTTTTGCCCTCCAACCCCTGTTACCCAGAGCACCCCCTGTAGTACCATAGAATATCTGTGCTCCATGTACTACAGCTCTCTGAGGGCAGATCTAGCAATACTTGGATACAGGGATTGATAGACAGGAAAGGGCAACCGTTTAACCACTTTATATAGAAGATCTCGAATTTTAAATTGAATTCTTTAAGACAGAGATAACCGGTTTCCCAGCTTTGCGGAGGAGCATCGTTAGAATTGCAATGAGACGGATCAATGAGCCTACTAGTCAGACGTTATTGATTGAAAAGGGAGAGTGTTGTTAAGATTGGGCTCATTGTGGCTGGCATGGGTTGTGAGCTCAAATGAACGATTTGAATGATTCCTGGGTGAGAAAAGGCTCCAGTGATTGCAGCTGTAGGTGAAATTGGATTTTCTTGGATATAAAACTGAGGAAATAATCACGGATGACCTGAATTTCTGATGCTAAGTGTCTGCAGTAACAAACAATTAGCAGTGGTATTCGGACATAGTTTGGCAAATGTGTCCACTGTGGAGGTACTGACCTCCTATCACAGCCATAGAGTTCAGCATCAAATCGAGCTCAGTCATTGTGTATCTTTCCAAATGCCCTGCTAATATATCCTCTCTCCTTCATTCATTCCTTGACTTTTTTTTATCCGGCTGTACATTATATAATTCAGGGTGCAAAGTATTACTACACCAATCTACTGTCTCAACTCCTCATGTGGAATACTCTCCTGAGATATTATACACTGTGTCCCCCCATTTCCTCTCTGGAGTATTGTCATTCTGTCTCCCCCCACTGCCTCTCTGGAGTATTGTCATTCTGTCTCCCCCCCATTCCCTCTCTGAAATATTGTCATTCTGTCTCCACCCATTTCCTTTCTGGAGTATTGTCATTCTGTCTTCCCCCATTCCCTCTCTGGAGTATTGTCATACACTGTCTCCCCCCATTTCCTCTCTGGAGTATTATTATACACTGTCTCCCACCCATTCCCTCTCTGGAATATCTCCCTGGTTTTATCTTTCCGGGCTATGGTTTCTCACTGTCTCCCTGGTTCCATCTTTCCGGGCTATGGTTTCTCACTGTCTCCCTGGGTCCATCTTTCCGGGCTGTGGTTTCTCACTGTCTCCCTGGTTCCATCTTTCCGGGCTATGGTTTCTCACGGTCTCCATGGTTCCATCTTTCCGGGCTGTGGTTTCTCACTGTCTCCCTGTTTCCATCTTTCCGGGCTATGGTTTCTCACAGTCTCCATGGTTCCATCTTTCCGTGCTATGGTTTCTCACGGTCTCCCTGGTTCCATCTTTCTGGGCTATGGTTTCTCACTGTCTCCCTGGTTCCATCTTTCTGGGCTATGGTTTCTCACTGTCTCCCTGGTTCCATCTTTCCGGGCTGTGGTTTCTCACTGTCTCCCTGGTTCCATCTTTACGGGCTGTGGTTTCTCACTGTCTCCCTGGTTCCATCTTTCTGGGCTATGGTTTCTCACTGTCTCTCTGGTTCCATCTTTCCAGGCTATAGTCTCTCATGGTCTCCCCCTTTCTATTGGGGGAGGTTTTTCATAGTATCTCTCCAGGGCATCTGTTTTTTGTTGTTTTTTATTTTTTTTTTGTGCTGTTTTTTTTTTTTTTTTCTGTGTTTACCCCTTTGAGCATTTGCAAGATTGATGAGACATTTCCTACATAGCAGAAATCTGAAATCCTACCTCGAGCGAGCATAAATCAAACCCGCTAGTGCGGTGTATTGCATGAATGTTTTGCCAGAGGGGACTTATCATAAGTGCATTGTCTGGGAAACTTTTCATTATCCGCTCATTAGCTGGAATGAGGTAGTTAATGGGCACTTCATTGCAGCCATGTATATCCTGCTGTATCTTTCGAGGATCTACTGTAATACTAGGAGCTTCCTCCCATATAACTTCCTTTACATTAATAATTCTAATCCTGTAAATTCCATTATCTGATTAACAAGGCCATTGCCAAATTACTTTATTAATTTTATTTTATAAGTCATCGGTTTTGTGTGCTTTGTACATACCTGCAAAAGGCTCCTTTTCCCATAGTTAAGAGATTTATACCATTTATCAACTGATAAACTATTTAAAAAAAAAAAAGTTTTGTGTTTTTTGGTATTTTTTACCCCATTATTATTTTGATATGGTGGTGGGGGGGGGCTTGTGCAGTTGGATTTTTTTTCTTTCATTAAATAGCCAATTGGAAACCAGTTTTTAACATAAAAACGTATTAATCAGTTTGGAAAAAATCCCAGCTCTGCTTTTTTTTTATTTTTTTAAATCCTACTTTTCCAGTGCACGTCCAGCATGGCTAGTTAGAACAGTGTATATTGTCAGGAATTTGTAGTGAATTTCAAATTTGTGGCCAAAATAACAGAACTGAAAATATACCAGATTAGGAGAATTGACCCAGTTCAGCTATTTATTTATTTTTAATTATTATTATTTATTTATTTATTTTTAGGGTTTATTCACCAAACTCACCGCTCTGGTTACAGCGTGGCAGTTTTAGCCTAAATGTTTGGCTGAAATTCCGAGTTTAGTGAAAAGCTTACTTTGAATGTACGTTCCCACTTTTGGGAACAACTTGCATTGTAAACGGTCCTTGTGTGGATTGCAGCCGGTGATTTTACAATGTGTTCAGGAGAAGCGTCTTTTCATGTGTTATGTGTATTAGTGCATGTTGGGCTATAGTGTTGATATAAATTCACATCATTTGTAATTAATTGAATGGATTCCATCAGAAAATACCTCTGTATTTAATGCCTGCTTGTCTCCAATCATTTTTTGATGAAATTCCTGTGAATGAAAGTTTCTATATGATGGTTTTGCAGACCCACACTCCTTTTGATTTCCTGAGCCAGGCGGGTTATAAAGTCTTCTCTGTCTGTGTATCCTTAGGGGCTCAGTAAAGGCCTGCCATCTGTGTTCTCATATATGCTGCTCTTTGTTTTACAGGGATTTATCTACAAGAGCCACGCTGAACACTACAAACAAGATGGCTAAACCTCACTCCCATGCGTTTATTGATCTGAGTGGGGATTTCACTGCTGGTAAGACATTTTAAACCTTGACCACTCGGTGTATGTGTCTTTTCTGAGCTCCTGCAAAGGAGAGGAACCTGATACAAGCTAGATTACATGCACTGTAATTCTTTGCATAAATCACTGTACCATTTATTTAGCTCAATATCGCTACTAGAGCCGGGATCTGTGCTGATCTATGGAACCGTTCGGTAAGATACATGGTATCAAGACGGAACATTCCGAAATAGTTAGTGTTACGTTAAAAAACTCAAGCAGTCTTGTATCCTGGTCAGTCTGTCCAAGGTGCACACAGAGGGCCTTCCCAGAGCAGGGATGGCAGCCGTGGCAAATTACATGTTTCTAAACTACATTTCTCATGATGCCTGGCTCAGGAATTTAAGTGGAGAAATATCTAGTGTGCCACGGTTAACCTTTCAATTTCCTAGTCCGGCTATCCAGATCCGGATCTTTAGGGCTGTATATTCAGTATTTTATTTGTGACACACAAAGGAAACGTGGCACTCGGAGGATAGTAAAGTCTGTAATGGCATATTTGTACATCCTGCTTGCAATGTTGGCTTTGCAGCAGGTCTCTGTGTTTTTCCATGAACACAGTGTATCACTGGCTCAAGGTATTGTATTACAGTGTTATCCCAGTCACCATGTAACAAGGTAAAATAACATAGACCATCCACGTACCCCCTTATAAGAATGCTACATTTTCTGAATTCCTCTGTCATTTATCTGTTGGTCTTGTTTGCTGCAGTAAATAGGTGCAGACACTCTGAAGAATAAATTCCTCGCCAGCTCCTTTCTGTATGGGTATAATGGGTAGGACAGAGCGGGCACCCCAGCCAGGATACTGACTGGCCTGGAAGTAAAGTAACATATAGAGATTTTTTAGTAACCCCAACATTGATTTATGTACACCGCTAGATGCCAGGGGAATAGGGAAGTATTGGAAAAATTTCAGAAGTTAATGTGCTTTTTGGCTGTTACTGATGGGACTCTGAGAGAGAGCAGGAAAGTAATTGATTCAGAGAGATTTTGTTGGAGTCCATTTAATACTTTCTTTGCCATAGTATAGCTGTGTGCTTGGTACTCGAGATCCTTTGGCTGGGAAGGAGTTAAAGCCTTGTTCACAGGGTCCTATCTGGTGTGATGTGGAGACATTATCCGCAGCGGTTTAATTATAGCACAGCATGTATTTATAATTTAACATTTGAGCTCCTTCGCGGTCTGTTTGGCAGTTTTATTGCAAACAGTAGATTTTATAGCTATAATCGGTGTTCTCCCAGTAAACGTGCTGGAGCCGATCAGTCTGTTTATATGGTGCACTACTTTGTGCATGTTCTCACAGGTAGGCCAGACAGCAGCTGTCTAAATCATTTCTAAATTAAACTGCGGCCTGCTCACTCTCCTATGCAATGCAGCATTCCAGCAGTGCCCTGACTGAGCGCATTGTGTACATAGTCCGCTGTCCAGTCCCCTCATGTTGAATAAAGTCACGCATTTGTGTTATTGACGCTTTCTCTGCTGACTTTATAACTTCTTACGCTATAGCCTTATCTGCTTTATAAGATATTCCTCATACTCTTCTTTATAAAGCCCTGCACGTCGACAGTCTGACACACCAATATCATCAACAATAACACACCGTGGTGACTGTGAGAAATTTACAATATTTTTTGTTTCTTTCTATTATTCATTATCTTCATCATCGCATGTTGTATATCCTGAGAAACCAATGAGTGGAAATGGATTTCAATAGTATGAACACTATCCCAATAATTTCAGCAATTCCTTGCCCAAGGAGCCACGCTATGAAAAATTCCAGAACTCGCCGGATCAGTTTGTCCTTCTTTGAGTGATGGCTCCTTTAGCAGAGCCCATTTACCAATCCGATTCTCTGCCTGACTTCAATCTATTTTTTGTAAGCCGTGTCCCCCATTTAATATGCACTCCGACCTCTAGGGATTGTGAAACCAAGGAAGGTTCCATATTGAGCACTGCATTAAACCTTGCTGGTACTGTACCTACCCTTACCCTGCTCTCTAAAGGGATGGAGAGCTACAGCTTACCTCTGTCCATTTATCATTCTCCACGTTTACACAGTGTTCTCCTTTCTCCTGTTTCTCTGTCTATTCTTTTATTATTACATTGTTTCTCATTCCCCACCTTCCCTCCTTCCCTCTGTTCTCCCTAATGTAATTCTTGTTTTAGTACTATCTCTCTCTCCTTCATGTCTCCAATAATATTCCATCACCAGGTAATCTTCACCTTTAAAGTCCTCACTATCTGATTATTAAATCCCCTTTATGTATGGGTTGCTGCCCTACACCATCCTCTCCTGATCCATGATCAGCAAGTGATTTACATTCCCCTACTGACTTCTCTACTGGAATAATGTATCCAGATTAATTCATTTCATGGTGTTCAGTTCTATAGAGCATATCCCAGGATGACATAGAGAGGTAGTGATCGTACTTTATAGATCCTGTTAAGATCTCACCTAGAGTATTGTGTTCAGTTCTATAGAGCGGATCCAAGGAGGACATAGAGAGGTAGTGATAGTACTTTATAGATCCCCGGTAAGATCTCACCTAGAGTATTGTGTTTAGTTTTATAGAGCAGATTCCAGGAGGACGTAGACAGGTAGTGATCGCACTTTATAGATTCCCAAGCGTACCCTGAATTTAAAGGAACACTATAAACACCCAGACCACTTCATCTCAAGAAGGTCTGGGTGCCATGTGCCCTGTTTTAATCCATGCACCTGAAAACATTGTCATCTTGCCGGAATGGCAATATTTTCATTCTTGCCATTAGTGGCTGTCTGCTATTTCTATTATATGGTCGGTCTCAGAAGACCATCTGATTGGTGCAGTGTGGTGGTGTTTTGCTGCGCATGCGCACTAGCCACCAATGCTTTCCTATGGGAACATATTCAATTGACTAATATCATCGATCTTGTTAATCCCTGCCATAGATGCGAGGCTTCATGGAGGAGATTGTCACGGCAAGGCTGAAAATTAAAGTAAAAAACGTAAGCACTGTCCTGTTCACCTAAACAGTGGTTAAAGGACCACTATAGTGCCAGGAAAACATACTTGTTTTCCTGGCACTATAGTGCCCTGAGGGTGCCCCCTCCCGCCCAGCTCTGGGGAGAGGAAAGGGTTAAAACTTGCCTTTCTTCCAGCGCCGGGCGGGGAGCTCTCCGCCTCCGATCCTCCCTTTCGGCTGAATGCGCATGCGCGGCAGGAGCTGCGTGCGCATTCAGCCGGTTTCATAGGAAAGCATTTACAATGCTTTCCTATGGACGCTTGCGTGTTCTCACTGTGATTTTCACAGTGAGAATCACGCAAGCGCCTCTAGCGGCTGTCAATGAGACTGCCACTAGAGGATTTGGAGGCTGGATTAACCCATTTATAAACATAGCAGTTTCTCTGAAACTGCTATGTTTATAAAAAAAAGGGGGGGGGTTAATCCTAGAGGGACCTGGCACCCAGACCACTTCATTAAGCTGAAGTGGTCTGGGTGCCTAGAGTGGTCCTTTAAGGCATTATAGCGTTAGGAATACATAATGACAGTCCTTGAGATACTGACTATGCTCTGAGTAACACCTTACTAATGTTTCAGAGTAGACTTGGCAACAGTATTGTTTGGCAGTCTTTTTTTTATTTTATCCAGAAGAGCGTTACAGCAGAAAGCATTAATTAATTGGCCACTTTTTGGCGTGAAAGAGTATAGCGTTAATAAACTGACTGCGTGCTGCCATGAAACCGCATGGCGTTAATAAATTAGTCGTGTGCTGCCGTGAGAGCGCATAGGGTTAATAAACTAGCTACGTGCTGCTATAAGAGCGTATAGCGTTAATAAACTAGCTACGTGCTGCCGTGAGACCTTACAGCGTTAATAAACTAGCTGCATGCTGCCATGAGACCGTACAGCGTTTATAAACTAGCTGCATGCTGCCGTGAGAGCGTATAGCATTAATAAACTAGCTGCATGCTGCCGTGAGAGTGTATAGCGTTAATAAACTAGCTGCATGCTGCCATGAGACCGTACAGCGTTTATAAACTAGCTGCATGCTGTCGTGAGAGCGTATAGCATTAATAAACTAGCTGCATGCTGCCGTGAGAGTGTATAGCGTTAATAAACTAGCTGCATGCTGCCGTGAGAGCGTATAGCATTAATAAACAAGCTGCATGCTGCCGTGAGAGTGTATAGCGTTAATAAACTAGCTGCATGCTGCCGTGAGAGCGTATATAATAAACTAGCTGCATGCTGCCGTGAGTGTACAGCGTTAATAAACTAGCTGCATGCTGCCGTGAGTCCGTACAGCGTTAATAAACTAGCTGCATGCTGCCGTGAGTCCGTACAGCGTTAATAAACTTGCTGCATGCTGCCGTGAGAGCGTATATCATTAATACACTAGCTGCATGCTGCCATGAGTGTATAGCGTTAATAAACTAGCTGCATGCTGCCGTGAGAGCGTATATAATCATTACACTAGCTGCATGCTGCCGTGAGAGTGTACAGCGTTAATAAACTAGCTGCATGCTGCCGTGAGTCCGTACAGCGTTAATAAACTAGCTGCATGCTGCCGTGAGGTCCGTACAGCGTTAATAAACTTGCTGCATGCTGCCGTGAGAGCGTATATCATTAATACACTAGCTGCATGCTGCCATGAGTGTATAGCGTTAATAAACTAGCTGCATGCTGCCGTGAGAGCGTATATAATCATTACACTAGCTGCATGCTGCCGTGAGAGTGTACAGCGTTAATAAACTAGCTGCATGCTGCCGTGAGAGTGTATAGCGTTAATAAACTAGCTGCATGCTGCCGTGAGAGCGTATAGTGTTAATAAACTAGTTGCATTCTTAGTTTTGTGCAATCTGTTTGGAATAGGTTTATTTTCTCTCTTTATTAGTGGTAAACAACAGAGCGAATCAAACATCACAAGGAGGCTTTTCCACTGAGAGAAATGTATTTTTCTGCATTATTTCCCTTTAACTCCTTAGCCTGAGGTGTTGGTGTGGGGGGGTGGAAGCTTAAATAATATATGGTATAGCGCAGTTAGCAGAGCATAGTAAGCCGAGCAATGCAGTGACTGGGCCCGCTGGTAGAGAAAGAGGATAAAACTCGTTTCTGCCCAAATCCCGCTCAGCTCTTTCATTCTTCCTATTGCTTAGAGATCCACAGGAGGATTTTCCTGGGCGATGTGTGATGGGAATGCATAATGAGAGTGCAGGCAGTTTATACATACAAAGGCGTTATTGACCGAATCCATGGGGCCGCGCAGCTAATGCTAGCAATTCTGTTACTCGTCGAACCGATCTGACATTAAACAGAAAGGTCACGCCACTCATCGCAGAGCTAGCGTTGAGCAACAAACCCACTATAAATAGTATACTTTATTGCTATGGACTTTATCCAAACTAAATATGATACAGAGTAAAGGTTAATTAACCTCCAAGCCAGGAAAGGCCATCGATTGACTGTGTGTGTGATGTGTATGGGTTAAATGCGGATTAGAAGCTTCTGTCCTTTCATTTCATTAACTCCACCTGCTTAACCGGAATGGAGAGAGAGATTTATTGGCCCTTACTGAGCAGGAGGGACAGTTAATTAAAATGTGTGTGTATATCATGAATGTCAATGGGTAGAATTAATGTACGAATGGTTTGAAAGCATTAATCACATAGATTAAACAGGTGAACGTGGCGCAGCTTCTACTGGACGTGTTCATTCATGCGGTGATGTTACCCGAGCCGTGGTAAACCCTGTTCGATAACAAGCATCAAACTTTCTGCTGCCATTGGGAGGGCTGAATAGTAATCCAACAGTTTCAGGGTTTGAGGCTTGTTTGTATATTGACTCCCCAAACAGGGCTGTTCTGAACGAGTAAGCCTCCTCAGGATGGTAAAGTGACAATTGATGGGAATTTAAAAGTGAATTTCTAATTTTAGGCCAAAGTAACCGCAAACAACTGTAACAAAGCATGTTAGACATACAGGAACAGTAGGTGCTTGCCTCTTAGTCCTAGTTGGTTCTCAGCTTGTTACTGGGCTGTCTCTGGGATCCCTTGATCATTAATGGCATAACGATGGCACTCCATGTCTACCTACAGAGCAGTCCATAAACGCCCTGAAGTTTCTCAGAATTGTTGGGAATTTCAAACATCAGGCCAGTATACCCGTGAAACATTCAAACAGCCAGCTATACTTTCAGTTTGACTCATTTGGTCATAAGTGTGAAATTCCCATTTCATTTCCAAGAATTCTCTCTAGTAAGTAACCCTGCCTGCCGTGAGTAGGTATGTTGCTACCAGTGGCGTACACATGACCCATGGGGCCCCGGTGCGAAAATTGATCCGTGGCCCCCCCCCAGCAGCGGGCGGGCTCAACACATGGCGGTGGGCACTGCTTCAGGGGTTACAGGGCTGCACGACCTGCCGCGGTATGTACGCCAGTGCATACAGATGCACACACTTAAGGACCACTCTAGGCACCCAGACCACTTCAGCTTAATGAAGTGGTCTGGGTCTCCAAGTCCAGCTAGGGTTAACACATTTTCATAAACATAGCAGTTTCAGAGAAACTGCTGTGTTTATGAATGGGTTAAGCCTTCCCCTATTTCCTCTAGTGGCTGTCCCATTGACAGCCGCTAGAGGCGCTTGCGTGCTTCTCACTGTGATTTTCACAGTGAGAGCACGCCAGCGTCCATAGGAAAGCATTATGAATGCTTTCCTATGTGACCGGCTGAATGCGCGCGCAGCTCTTGCCATGCGTGCGCATACAGCCGACGGGGAGGAGAAGAGGAGGATCGGAGGAGAGCTCTCCGCCCAGCGGTGGAAAAAGGTAAGTTTTACCCCTTTCCAGAGCCGGGCGGGAGGGGGTCCCTGAGGGTGGGGGCACCCTCAGGGCACTATAGTGCCAGGAAACGAGTATGTTTTCCTGGCACTATAGTGGTCCTTTAAAGGACCACTACAGACACCCGAATCACATCAGCTCAGCCAGAAGTTGTCTGGGTGTGTCCAGGTCCCTCTGGATTTTTAACCCTGCAGTTGAAAACAGCAGCAGTTTCAGAGAAACACATGTTTCACTGGTAATCCAGCCTCTAGTGGCTGTCTCACGGACAGCCGCTAGAGGAGCACACTGAACGTCCATAGGAAAGCATTGAGGAATGCTTTCCTATGGGCGGTTTGAATGCGTGCGCGGTCGCATTCGGAGCTGAGAGGCTGAGGGATCCTCAGCACCAAGGGAGTCCGGCGCTGGAGAAAGGTAAGTGCTGAAGACACACACATTCTCACTTACAGACGCATACACACTAGCTAACAGACACACACATTTACTGACAGAGATACAGTCAGCGACAGACATACATACACACTCACTTACAAAACATACACTCTCATTGACAAACACACACTCACTAACAGACATCAAAAAGACTCACTAACACACACTCAGTAAGACACACACAGTAACACACTCACTGACACTCACTAGCAGACACACACACTAACACACTAACACTCACTAGCAGACACACACTAACACTCACTCTAACACTCACACTCACTAGCAGACACACACTAACACTCACTCTAACACTAACACTCACACTAACACACACTAACACTCACTCTAACACTCACACACACACACATGATTTATTTTTATTTTTTTTATATAATCCCCCCAGCCTCCTTACCTCTTGGAGTGCTGGGGGGGATTATTCCCTGGGGTCCAGTGGGGCTCCTGGGCGGGTGGCCGGTCGGGCAGGCAGGCAGGCAGGCGGGCGCGCGAGGGAGCACTCAGTGCTTCCTCTTCAGCTCCCTCGCGCGCCGCGTAGGGATGCCGGCGCCGGAAGATGACGTCTACTGGTATGTACGCCAGTGGTTGCTACGGCTGGAGCCAGTATCCAGGCACAGCTGATGCAGACACGTGGGGACAACCCCATGCTGGAGTACATTATCACGGAAACAGGGGATAAGTTCATTGATGTCTGCTGAAGGTCAGGCCTTTGTGTCGGTGATTAATTGTCACTGGTTTCAGTGCTGTATAGAGATACATTGCTGGCCAAGTTAGTTAGCAGCAGTAAAGTAATATTGTGCTTGTTACCTTACCCTAGAGGCGTAGCCTACGCTGGTGGTAGCAGCTGAGCCACATGCTGGAAGGCCACATTGTTGGTCTAATTGTGGACTGTATAAAATATTGATACTATTGACATTGTATAAATACAGACATGCAGGGCTTGGCCTCATTTCATGCTCTAACTGTATGTGATATTTTCACCATCATGGTAATACCAGGAAATACACCAACATGTTACCATTACAATCACTGGTGATTCAACTGTGGAGCAATCAGGAGCATTCTGTTTGTTTCCATGGTGATTGTTTCAGCTGTAGAGCAATCAGCAGGGACATTCCATTGGTTTCCACGGTGATTGTTACAGCTGTACAGCAAACAGCAGGAACATTCCATTGGTTTCCATGGTGATTGTTTCAGCTGTAGAGCAATCAGCAGGAATATTCCATTGGTTTCCATGGTGATTGTTTCAGCTGTAGAGCAATCAGCAGGAACATTCCATTGGTTTCCATGGTGATTGTTTCAGCTGTAGAGCAATCAGCAGGAATATTCCATTGGTTTCCATGGTGATTGTATTGCACATTGCACCACCTTTAACACTTCGCCTCAAAATTGCCCCCCTTTTGTTTGTTTTTTTATTATTTAAATAACTCTGTTTTATTCCATCCCGTTTAATAAAATAGCTGCAAACACAGATTATTGTGTCAATCTGCTTTAGGACGTGTTCTTGATCCATCCTTTGTGCCTGTGGAATTCATTGTTTGTATTTCTGTAAATGTTCTGTCTATTTAGAGAGGGAACAGTGTGTGTTTTTAAATCGAACGTTTGTAAAATGCCTCTTTTTCCAGACACTGAATAGGCTCACAGAGATTTATTTTGATGCAGCAAATCATCTGGATTGTTCTTTGCTGCACTTACTGTGTGTCCAAGTGCCCTGGCGGGCTGGGGATTTATGGTTAAATCATCTGTTTTTTATTCTCCTGGGGGTGCTTTTTTAGCTGAATCCTTTGCTTGTATAGGAACCTGTAAACATACTGTGTGTGTTACTTTCATGCTGTGTGGTGACTACAAGTAATTAGCTTGCAGAGAGCACGTTTGCGCTCCCAGATATGCATTTTGCCTGAAACACAGAAAGTCCTAGACTGCTGTGTGTTTGTTTCCTTTTTGTAGTGACATTGCTCAGGCTTGTTATTTTTACCAAACCCCCATGCTTGGCCGAGGATTCCTAGAGCGAAGTATGGAACGTGTCTTACTTTTAGTGGGCCCTGAGTGTTGTGATTAAGGGTATAATTAGCAGTGGGTAATTTATAGATTCCTGCATTGTGTGCTGACAGGTGACACACTTGGAGGACCCGACATTTGTACTGCCTTTAAGGCTGCGTTGATTATACATCTTCTAAAGTAGCACACACATTGTGAGAAGTACATTCAACAAACATAAAGAGAGATGTTTTATTAATACATGTATTATTTCATTTCCCACCCAGGCATATTAACCTCTGACCTAACCCCATCCGATTCTTTCTTTACACAGAAAGCATCTGTGTTTCACATTTCTATTACAAAGATCTCTGTAAGATCTACACGTATTGTCTTTATTATATGGCTTTACTGTTTTATCCCAGATCGGGCTATGAGCACTCTGTGTTTGGCTAGCTTAATTTCCTTAACAAAAGAGGTTAATGAGACGCCAGTAGTTTCTGTCCTTCCAGCGACTCTCAGGTTGGTGCATTTAATGCGATGTTTTAGCTGAAAAGTGTTGGTGTTCTGATAGTAATTTGCATGTTATCACCCCAATCCTTTCCTGTTGTTTCAAATAAGATTTCTACCAGCCGTGTTGTATCCATCATTACGTTCTTCAGTTTGCCACTCACCACTGTGAGCATCGGGCCACATCCCTTGTCTTATCTACAGCCCTAGGTCGGCAATTTACACTCTACACTGTGATCTGAATTCTCAGACCTTTACTGGTTTCTCCTGCCCGAGTGTGCTTCGCACCCAGTCTCTCTCATCTTGGCTGCAGCCTGTGACTGTGTGGTGTGCATCGTGCCCCGTCCCTTGTCTTGTCTGCAGCCTTGTGCCTATGTGGTGTGCATTGTGTCCCTCGTCTTGTCTGCAGCCCTGTGTCTGTGTGGTGTGTATCGTGACCCTCGTCTTGTCTGCAGTCCTGTGTCTGTGTGGTGTGCATAGTGTCCCTCGTCTTGCCTGCAGCCCTGTGTTGGTATGGTGTGCATCATGCCCCGTCCCTCATCTTGTCTGCAGCCTTGTGTCTGTGTGGTGTGCATCGTGTCTCTCGTCTTGTCTGCAGCCCTGTGTGGACGTGTTTACAAGCTCTGGCTGTCAGCAGGTAGATTTTTCCCTGAAGCAATGAGCAGGACGCTACTGCCGGACATGTGTAGAAAGGAAAGTTCATTCTCCGTTTAGGGATTGTGAAATGATTTCCTATAAGACTCTCTGCTGGAATACTTGTGTATCTGACCCCATGATGAGAGAATGTTTTCTGTATCGTGCTGTTACTGTCCTCCACCTTCTCTCGCTGTTGCCATTTAACATTGGGTTCCATCCTGCACACAGGGGGTTTATCTTACTCTCCAGTCTCAGCCGTTTACATAAGAGTCTCTCTTATGACTGTAAATTGAATTTAAGTTGATGAGGATAGTGAATGTCTTGGTGTAGATTTAAGCTGTAAGCAATGCCGATATACAGACAGAGGAGAATATTTCCTGCAAATAACAGATGTGTCTCCCTCCTGTTTGCATTGAGAGTTGGCCCTGTGCAAGGCTGTCAGTCCTGCAACTTGATGCATCCGACTCCCATGGCTCAGGTCCAGTGCAACCCATGGGAATACATCTCCTGCACTTTCTACTGCCGGATCTACACCAGGACTACCACAACTGTCTGTGAGATCAGGGGGATTGTTCCACGCTCTCCCACGCATACTTTGAGAGGTGATGGGAGCATTGCTGTCAATTTTCTCTGCTCACTTGTGCTGTGCATGGCCTCTGGATAGCTGCCGATAGGACATATATAATGTCCTATTTATGTGCAGTCTGGCACAGAATGAGTGAGCAGAAACACAGAGAAATTAGTGGGCCACTCTTTCTTGCACCACTTGGATCATGAAGATGACTCCGACAACATTTAAGAGCGCAGACCCTGGCGCAGAGTGTGTGTCGAGTTCTGGGATGCCTGTTATCCCACCTGCTGGTCACGAAATCCCTAGAACCATTGCTACATCACTCCCCTCTTGAATCAATGTATGGGGTCCAGTTCTTGTTAAAGGAGTTTGCCAAAGGCAACTCCACCAATTTGTTTAGATTAACTCTGTACCCCGAGACCTCCCCAATGTTGGCACAGGACGTGGCACTGATTGAAACAGAGTTCGGGATCCAGATAACCCATTCATAATTTAAATATTATGGGGTGAATCTGACAGCAGACCCAACGGAATTCTATAAAGCTACCTTTACATCTTCTTCAAGACGCCAGCAGATGGGTGGACCTAGAGTCACTTCTTATGGTAGCGGATGTACCTCAATTTTATATGTGGTCCGAGAGATTTGATTAAGCCCTCCTTCTGACTCGGTGCCCTGCTCTCCTCAATTCCCTAAGAATATGAGACTCTCAATAAAACACTGACGAATTACCCCTCTCCTATAGCAGTGTCCTTGCAGAATAGGGCTTTTCCCCCTGGTATGAGGGCTAGGAATTTTAGGGGCATAGAAAAGGGGAAACTACAAGAAGCATTGGAGGAGGGATAGTGGGAACAATTCTGGGAAGATGGGTCCGAGGTTTTAATGTGTAATTCTTCAAGAGGAAGTATATAAAACAATGCTCAGATGATTGATAAGCCATCAAAGCTGTTCCTCGTGAGAAGGGCCACTGATGACTTGTGCTGAAGGGGTGTGGAAACAAAGAAACATACTTGCATACTTGATGGTCGTGCCCTGGGTTGAAATTATACCTGTTAGAGATATGATTTCTGAAGCACATCAAAGACCCATAGATCTGAACCCCTGGTCCTTCACACACTCGAGGGCAGTCAATGGTCTTCCCTCGCACACCAGCAAACTGTACAATAAATTAATCTTCGCAGCTCAACATTGGAAGAAAAGATAAAGCTCCACCTATGAAAAATGGTGATAGATAAAATCAAGGACCCATATCTAATGAATAAGCTCACTGCCCAGGTGCGACACTCGATAAAATCGTTTAACAAAATATGGCTGCCCTGGGAGGAAAGCAGATACTGTTAGGAGCGTGGCCATGGAACAAAGGAATTTGTGGGGGCCGTGGATCCATCGAGAGAGACACCCCTTCCCACTCCTGTCCCCTACACCATACCTCGGTATCCTTTAACCAGTCCTCCTTCTCCCCATCCAACCCTGTTATTCTTGTTACTTTAAATTGTAAAATTTCCAAGAATGGCCCAACAATACAGAAGACTAAATATCTAAAAATGCCATCTATATAACTACTGGTGATGTGTAATTCATGTCTTTTGTAGACTTGGAGATTGCCATTGACTGTTGTAATGTTTGTACTCTACAGACTCATGTATTCCTGTAATGTAAGACTATTCATGTCCTTCAATTTATTTTATTTTTTTTTAACCTTTTGTTTTGTTACAAAATCTGAAAAATACGTGCTACATGTAACGATCACACCATGCTGTAATTTTTTGCTTTGCCTGTACCTGTCATATAATGAAGAATTTAAAAGTAAAACGTGTCGCATATGAGATTGATTGGGACAGATATGAAGGGTGGTTAGAGGCTGCTGTGAGACAGACTTTAAAAGGACAGATTGAGAACTGAAAGAGAAAGATACCAGAGTTAAATGCAGAGAGACTCATAGAGAGAAGCAGTAAATGGAGCCAGTGCTCAAGGAATCCTGTTGCTAAGCCCAGTGCAGTAATATAGCACGTGAGCTACTTTATTCAGCAGCTTTAGAGCTTTAAACACACTGTTATCCCAAACAGCAATTCTGTTGTGAAACGGTTTGTAAAATCTATATATTTATCGATCTTTCCACTTTGCAGTTTTATGATAAACGGCCTGCTTCACTTCCCTTGCCGGATTTTTTCCGCCCCTGAACCTGTCCAGATAAACCCTCCGCTAGCATAATATTTCTAACAGCGGAGAACCGTGCGTTTCATTTTATCAGGATCTGCTTAATGAGTAACCATCACCTCTGGGATATCTGCACGCTCCACTCTAACGAACAATTACTCATTATTTGACATGTTTCATTTTTTGAGTTCATAATCTTTCCCTGACTTTTATATTATAATGTAGGCAATATGTGTTGCAGTCACGTCACAGCCTGGCATATGATGTAAATCTGGGATCCCATGATGCCCTGTGCATAGCTTATGAGGTCGTTATTTGAGGGATTTCTGGCCCACATGGACAGGGCATTGTGGAAAGATGATGCAGATGAGCAAATTTGGAGCATCATGGGAAAATGTTAACAGCAGTGCCCAGCAATGATACAGAGAGAAATTTATTTTCTAATTAAACCCACTGTGCATTCCTCTGCAGTAATGTATCAACATCTGATTACCTGCAACAACCTATACGTTGTGATAAAGTTGTCTGTTGCATGGATTATGGGTTAGCCAGCCCCAGGTTTGGTTGACTGAGGTCTGCAAGACATAGGCGAGCAAATTCCTTCTTTTGGTTACATCTGAAAATCCCAGACATTTTACTTGTGTTGGGTACATTCCCCGATCCTGCTCATTCCTGAACTCCAGTGTGCTTTGTTTCTCAATGGTGCATTGTGGGTTTGCTAGGTGTGGGGAAGTGTCTGTATTATAAAGTTGGAATTATATGTTTTTAGAAGTTGGCTCATTTAGGTTTTACATTTGTCGCCCCAGCTCCAGCCCGAATGAGAATCAAATCAAGACAAATATGTTCTGCTTCTTGAAAATCTCGATGTGAATCTACAGTGCCTATGAGGGTTTTTCTTTCTTTACCATTTTTTTCCTTTTATGAGATTAGATTGACCGGGGCAGGTTTCACAGTAATAACTTTCTATAAGTTTCTGCTTTGCAGGCTGCCCAATCTTATCGTCTGTTTCCGTGGTTTTCTAAGGCCACGGAGGATGGACGTGAGGTTAGCACACTGATTCATCCTGCGCTGTGATACAGGTCGTGTACTGGCCCACTCGCTGCTCCAGGGAAACACAGCTTTTCATGAGCTGCCTTGATCCAGTGAAATAAACAGGCAGCAGTAATCAGTGCGAGCACGGACAGAGGCAGCTGTGATTTGGCAGGATTTGTAAACCTCCAGACACAGATATCGCCTAGTAATCCGGCATTATCTGCCATAGACTTAAATGCCCAGAACCAGCACTCAGTCTAGTAAGAACCTGCTGGGAACGACTGCCACAAACACAGCAGGTTACAGTGTATCATGGCACGACGAGATCAGAATTTTCATTAAACAATCACCTAACACAGTTTGTGTTCAGTTTTCTCTAGCCGCTGTGCTTAGTGTGTGTGCTTTTTGTCGTTTACCGTTCTGTTAGATTTCAATGGGTGGAAGGGTCTCCGTCAGTGTGCTCCCTGGAAGGCGAGACTGGCCCATTAATAGGAAACCTTAATTATTTATTAGGGTTCATGCCATTACTGGTACCTCACTCCTTCCAAGGAGACCCCTCTCATTAATAGGAAACCTTAATTAGTTATTAGGGTTATTAGGGTTCATGCCTTTGATGGTGCCTCACTTCCTTCAGCTCTGCCCATGTTGGCACATCCTGCCACCTCCCTGTGTATACTATCCCACTGGGAACGCTGCCTATACAGCTAATTGTGTTAATTTCCATGTACTTGCCCTCTAGTCTCCCCCCCTCTATACCATTACCTAATAGCTACTGCCAAACTAAGACACAGCTCGGGGGAAAGAAACCCGTGTGGTGATGTCTGCTGGTTTGTAATGGAGTAATCCTCTTTTACTGGAGCTAACTGGACGAATTTGCTCATTTGCTCCAGGTTTCGTTATGCAGTGTGATGGTCAGACAAACAGGCCTGTCTGTACTGGGCATTCAGAGACTGTACTCCGTATGGCTCCCATTCATTAGAACTGCCCTATGGTGTAACTAATATCAACTTTAAAATGGATATTTCACGAATACATGCTAGCAGGACATGGCATTCTCAAGCCGTCCAGCGTGGGATAGTTTATCTCTGCCAAGCAGTGTTTGCATCTCTCTTGGACTTCCATTCGCAGCAAAACATTGCATTCCGCTCCTTCCCAACTTGTAAAGGGAGCTAAAGGAACAGATTCTCTGATGTCATTGCAAAAATGTTGTTTTCGAATTAGCAGCACCCGTATCTTTAATGATGTTCACTTGTTCTTTTTACTGGGAAATGATTCCTTAATCCTCCGCTCACTTCCTCCTATTTAACATTCCAGCGGATTAACGCTGTATTAAAATTCAAATGGAGCTGGTTATCATTTTGAAAACTTTCATTTCCATTATGTACGTTCAGTAAAATTGCTATTATGTAGCCATTATGTTAATGTTATGGTAAATGGAGCACTTGGAATGGGTTTATTGTTTGACTGCACCTTGTTTTAATTAATTTAATTCCTCTTTTAATTAGACTTTCAATTTCACTGATGTTTCAAATAAAATATTTCTTTATTGAGGCTTTTAAAGTGGGTCCCTGTGATTAATAATAAGCGGAATCTGGTCACGTACGCTGACTGCTACTCGATGAACCCCCAACTCTTTCTGTCCTACGGGGGTCTTGGCGCAACCTAGAGATCTGTTGCCATGTTAATGTTTTTGTTGGTTTACACATTCTGAAGATCTCTTATCATATAGCGCCGTATTATAAAGAGAAATATAAAGTGCAGTGTATCAGGCAATATATGTGTGAGTATTTATTACCTATTAACATGGGGAAACGGGTGGATTAAAATCGATGGTGCTATAACAGATCGAATTAAAGTACAGATGGAAGAAGCGCTGCTCCAGCATATTTTCCCACAGCCATTGTCAATACCTGGTACCAATGTCAAACCGTAAGTGCTGAAGAAGTGGAGTTAGCCATTGTAAGGGCATCCAGCAATCCTCCATCTCTACGGCCAACTATAATAAACTTCAAGTTGAGGATGTTTTAAAGAAAGTCTCACCAGTGAACTGGTGGAAGTCACTTAAGCACTTGGATTCTGAAATTGTTGAAGTAAATATTTCACTTTTAGCAGCAGTGGCTTCTTGTGCTGGCATCCCTAGAATATTCTCTCCCTTGGGACTTCATTGTAAATTGAGGAATCGGTTAGGGCCTGACCAAGCCTGACGATCAATGACCTGCAGAGACAGACAGTGTTTTACATTTTTCATGTGGATCCTGCTGATTTATTCAGTTTTCTTTATATTAGATATTTTGTTTAACCACTTCATTTAATAAACATTGATGTTTAAGCAAATACAAAAGTATGTATTTTCTATAATGTTATTGTGTTGGCAAAATAAAACACTTTAAAGGACCACTATAGGCACCCAGACCACTTCAGCTTAATGAAGTGGTCTGGGTGCCAGGTCCAGCTAGGGTTAACCCTTTTTTTTTATAAACATAGCAGTTTCAGAGAAACTGCTATGTTTATGTTAGGGTTAATCCATTGACAGCCGCTAGAGGCGCTTGCGTGCTTCTCACTGTGATTTTCACAGTGAGAAGATGCCAGTGTCCATAGGAAAGCATTGTGAATGCTTTCCTATGGACTGGCTGAATGCACTGGAGAAAGAGGTAAATTTAACCCCTTCCTCTTCCCAGAGCCCGGCGGGTTAACCTTTTAAACTAAAATCAGCTCTGATAGCTGTTATACTAATCTAAATATGAAAATATGAAATTCATCTGGTAGCAAATATTAAAGATTATAACTATCAGGAAGGAGGAGTCTTTACATTTTAAATCAAGTCTTACTGATCTGCCCTATAGGTAAATATCTCTAATAAAATTGCTTTATTATTTTATGGTCCTGGGCATTTTAATCAATTTCAATATCTGTGACTCATCTGCTGCTCCTGTCCCATCATAAATCAATTAACCATTTTAAATTCTATTCCTTATCCTCGATATTTAACTAATGTGTTTGTGATGTCTGAGCCATATAATTCGTTGTAGAAACCCGCACTGCTGCATTTACCTCTGTGCTGGAACTGGGCGTCTCCATCTTAGCTCCCTGTCAGTTCTTGTTATAAGATCTTTTCTTTACACCTGGCAGTCAGCACAGAAACAATGTATCTATTTCCTCTTCTCATGTGACGTGTGCCTTGGCTGTGCCAGAACTTGGCTGGGCTGTGATAAGAAATGCTGAATCATTAATATACATTTAAAAGGAAACTTAGAATTGTGCAAAAAAGAAAGCTTTACACAAGTTAGGATATTTTTAACGTTTTATTCAGGGGTGTAGTCGCCACAGACATCACTTTTCCTCTTTAGTTTGCTTTGAAGTCGGGCCTTTGATGGGGGGAATGTTTTTTTTCTCTCTGTTGCTTTCTCATAATAATATACTGTTGTGACGAACCCCGGTTGTTCGTGTATTCCCCCTGTCTTTATTATGTGTACTACCCTGTTTGTGTAGACGAGCGCCAACCAGGAGGAGCATTCGTACCCCGAAAGGAGACACCTCCCTTACCTGATTTCACACAGGGACATCGCGAACGGAGGCTGTTCGCGATGGGTACTGTTATGGGAGTCCCTGGGGTTGGTGTGGGCATCCTTCGTGGACAATGGCAGGGTTGGGCGGGCTTTCTGTAACTGGAAGTCAAAGAGGCGGGTGGTTTCCCCGCGCTGTGACTCCCAAATGTCCCGTTAACTTGCAGAGAGATTGATGGATGAGGACTATTTGAGGGGATAGATAAGTTCAGTTTAGAAAACAGGAGTGTCAGGATTACAAGTTGATCCAGCATGCAGAACTGTTACATCTAGGACTAAGGATAACATATATAACCGGACCTTAGAATGGCCGGACTTAACGTCTCCAAGAATAGTCAAAATACTTGCCGAGGTCAGGAACACAGAATCAGATAGAACGATGAGGGAAAGCCAAAAGTCAAGGATACCAGAATTCAGAGAAATCAAAACGAAGCCAAAGTCAAATACCAGAAAATCAAGATCAGGAACACACTCTCGGATTACCATCAGGATGAAACCACGACAGGGCAATGAGCAAAAGGAGAATTGGGTTTAAATAGACCTATGTGGATCCGATTGGCTGTAACCGGCCTTTGACCCCAAAAGCAATTACCAGGTTTCCATGTGCATGATTGCTGCTCGGCACAACTTTTCCTGTCAGGACGGTAAATGCCATTAACCACATTTTTATGTGTGGCTGAATACGTGACAAGGAGGACATCAAGTTAGTGATAGAAGAGAGGCAGTTTGTGACATGTTCCAGGAGAGTAGTCAGGGAATGAGACGTAAATCTGAGTACCATTGGCATATCAATGGTACTGAATTCCTAAGGAGTTAATAAGGTTACCGAGAGAGGCAGGGTAGATGGAGAATAAAAGAGGACCAAGATCAGGGCCTTGGGGAACACCAACCGAGATGGGCAGCGGGGTGGAGATGGCTCCAGAGAAAGAAGAACTAAATGAGAGTTCAGAAAGGATGACAACCAGGAAAACACTGTGTCACAAAGTCCAAGGTTCTGGATGGTTTGAAGAAGAGTGGTCATCTGTATCAGAGGCAGCAGAGAGTTTGAGGAGGATTAAGAGAGAGTAATGGCCTTCAAATTTAGCAGTGATTAAGTCGTTGGTCAGTTTAGTAAGGGCAGTTTCAGTAGAATGGAGGGAGAGGCAGCCAGATAATCTATGGGCAGTTTCAGTAGAATGGAGGGAGCGGAAGCCAGGTAATCTATGGGCAGTTTCAGTAGAATGGAGGGAGCGGAAGCCAGATAATCTATGGGCAGTTTCAGGAGAATGGAGGGAGCGGAAGCCAGATAATCTATGGGCAGTTTCAGTAGAATGGAGGGAGCGGAAGCCAGATAATCTATGGGCAGTTTCAGGAGAATGGAGGGAGCGGAAGCCAGATAATCTATGGGCAGTTTCAGTAGAATGGAGGGAGCGGAAGCCAGATAATCTATGGGCAGTTTCAGTAGAATGGAGGGAGCGGAAGCCAGGTAATCTATGGGCAGTTTCAGTAGAATGGAGGGAGCGGAAGCCAGGTAATCTATGGGCAGTTTCAGTAGAATGGAGGGAGCGGAAGCCAGGTTGAAGTTAAAAGCAGAGCGTTATTATTGAGAATGTGAGTTAGACTGTAATCCAACCCGCTCACGAAGCTTAGAAGTGAAGGGGAGAAGTGATATGGGGCAGTGGCTAGGAGAGGTAGGGTCAAGACATGGCTTTTTAGGATGGTATTAACGCTTGCATATTTGAGGGAAGATGGAAAGATGCCAGTAGATAAGGAAAGGTTGAAAATATGCATTCGTGATGGGCCTAGACTAAAAAAAGAGATTGGACGAGGGGAGGGCATCAAGAGGACAGGAGACTTTTAGAGACCTCTAGCTCAGAGACTGTGGGAAAGGGCAGAAGACGTAGCTTGAGCAGGACAGACGAGAGTTGATTGGGAAGAGGAAGTTATTTAGATCAAGTGAGCTTAGGTTTCTGAGATATGCTAGATTTAATATGGTGAGTGAGGGGCACATTGACAGCTTTAGTGTTTGTTTGGTTTTTTATCTTTCGGGTTTTTGTTTTGCTGATTTAATAATTAGTATTACTAGTTGCTAGTATAAAGTGGTGGTGTTGGAGTTTTTCCTTTTTTTCCTCCAGTATTCCTGCCGCACATCTTGCAATCATTTTCCGAGAGGAGTTGTTCAAAAGCTAACAATTTAACTGCAGCTCTTCAAACGTCACTGTATTCATAAAGCAATGCTTGTAAGGAACACTCAGCAATGCCATAGAAAGATTATTGAGTATCCGTCACTTCCTGGTTTAGTGAAAACTCATTGCAAATCCAAATGCAGGATCTTGAAATGCCAGTGTTTATTATTATTATTATTATTATTTTTTATATAGCACCAACAAATTCAGCAGCGCTGTACAATGGGCAGACTAACAGACACGTATTTGAATCCAGACGTGTTTTACACACACAAACAGTGTTTTACAATTTTTTTCTTCTTATTTAGCATATGTGTTAACGCACTGCCGGTATATTGTATGAAAAACAGACTGGGTCAAATCCTCTCCTTTAACCCTGGTTGTTTTCTCGTACACCCCAAACCAGCAGAGCACCCCTTGAACTATGCATCGCCTTTGGATGTTTTGGGGGAGGCTTCAGCTTTTATCTGTTACACTTTTAGGTATTGGAAATAACTTAGACAAAATGCTTTTTTTTTTTCTCTCCAGATTTATTTCTTACGACCGTGTCTACTTCTGGCGGCATTCAGTTTGAAACGTGGATAAACGAGGTGAGAGATGTTTTCTGTCATTTTGTTATAATTGTAATTAAATTGTTACTCTCAGTGATTTGAAGTGGTTATGGTGCCAGGAGTCTGTATGTGCAGCGTTTCCCTTTGTAATCAGCTAGCCTGGAGCTAACTTGGGCTGGCTTATATCAATTCAGTGCATATTTATTACACAGTGTGCCATTCGTTGGCTGATACTGGTCAGCTGACACTCTCAGCCAATGAATGCTGTCTTGATCAACTTCTGCAGTTCTGCACATCACCAGCAGTTACAGGAGCCACGGGGTTCAGTTAAGAGGGCAAGCCATTGCTAAATATCTTGTCCTATTACCGGGTAACAGGGTCATGATGTTTGGTGTCACCTTTTACGTTTACCTTGGTTTGCCAAGTTCTGAATGTGGTAAACCAGGATTGTGCTTCTTATTTGCTAGGTTTTATTTTTTTCTTCTACAATAATTGCGTTCTTTACCCCCTCCCAAGTAGACAATACAGTGTTAAAGACAAATTTGGATTTAAAGAGGCAGAATTTAAAGTAAAGATTATTATTATTTTTCATTTTTTTTGTGCTGGCTTGCAGTTATCATTTCCGAGCATTTCATCACTTAAAAAGGTCACTGTTTAAATTCCATAAATTACCGTAAACTCTGTCAGCGGTCAATATTCCCTATTTGTGTGCACATGCAGTGTAAGCAACCGCCCAGTGGGCTTCCAGTACTACAGAAAGCTGAATTCAATACTGACCCCTGGGAGGGAGGGAGCACTCGGCTTCTAACACCAAATTGTGCCTTATTTATATAGCGCCAACAGATTCCGCAGCCCTGTACAGTAGGTTAGATTTACGTATAACTGGGCAAAATAAATGGGAAACCCTTGTGCCATATCATGTAACTTTGCATTACATTGAATGGAGAAAAAATGCAATTTGTGGCTTGGAACATGTAATCGCATTTTAAGCTTAAAAATAAATAAAACCCCTTAATCGCTGAATTGCAATGACTGTATAGTACCTAAACACCCTGAGCATGTAGCAAAACTGCTTTCACCCAACCACAGAAAAGAATTGAGGCTAATTGTCCAGATTTCCCATTCTGCGGTAAAACCATGTCTAATTCCCAGGGACTGTCTACAAATGTTCTGCAATGTCATAGTTTAAGCTGATCATGGCATCAGACGCCCATCCGTATAAACCCACGTTATTGAAATGTAAAGTTACAGAAATTTCACCCAGAAGATCTTCATCCCTCAGGCACGCAGAATCCAGGAAATGTCAGTATTGGAGCACTTTGATGGCATTGTATGATCCTTCCATACTGTTGTGTAGGGTAGCAGTTTATGTGGCTGTTCAGGTTTTTGAAGCCAGGCAGCCAATTAAAGCAATCAGTCTGCCCTGATGTGGATGTTAACAGGAATCCCGCAGTGCTGTCAGCTGTTGTAAGGAGTTACTGTCATTTAATTTGTCAGCGTGACGCTCTATGAAGATAAAGCATTTCCACAGGTCTAATTCCTTCTGTTGGCTCCAGGCCACAGATATTTTTAAACATATCATTGTCTGTTTGTAGAGGGTGGGAGCAAAGCGGGGGTGCAGCGCAGTCGAAACGAATCAGGGACCCTTAAGGTACGCTCCCCTACTGAGAATATCCCTGATTGCGTTAAGATTAATCAGAGAAAACCTAACAAAAAGTGTGAAGCGCGTGAGCCTGATTATAGCACTTGAATTGCTTCTAGCCAAGCAGTGCAGGAGCATGTGAGCACTGCGGTGTTAACCTGTTCAATGCTGTGACAAACTGCCATTTGCCACTGGCTTTCTATGTGCCAAACTGCTCTGCTCCCCTGGCTTATGGAGAAGCCTGCTTGCCAACCTCTTGCCACATGACTATGGCCCTGGGGTGTATGGCGCTTTAAAACCATTACTTGGTCTCATGGACTTTTATTTGGACTAATGCTGGCCCTTTAAAAACAGTGTATGGACATATTGAAACTTTTGGGACACTTTTTCTGCCCCTTTGAATCCATGGGAAGGTGTGCCTCTTCCCCTCCCCCTGTCCCATTGTTTTCCAGCAGGGCGTTGTCCCACGGACACTACCAAACCAGTTGGAACTGGCTGCTTTGTTCCTCCTCGGTTAAAATATGACTTCCACCTATCTCCTGAACCACTGAACCGATTCAAGTGAATTTTGGATATGTTTGTCCCCAAATTATGCTGGTTATAAAAATATACATTTTATTGATATTGCATGTGAACTCACAAAGTTACAAAAATGGCATAAAAGTATGTTTTTTTAGCTTGGAGATAACTGAGTTGATACAGTAATTAGCTCAATTATCTCCCAAGCAGAGGGGAGGATTCTCATTGTAAAAAGTGGGTGTGCTTATCCATGTGCCTTTATTTTATTGGTTGTTAAATTTGCAATTCCAGTGCCCCACAAGGTCCACATGGGTGGTAACCTTGCTGGGAAAGAGAAACTGCTATGTTTACCTATGGGTTAATCCAGCCTCTAGTGGCTGTCTCATTGACAGCCGCTAGAGGCACTTCCACGCTTCTCACTGTGATTGAGAATGTTTTCCTATAGACTGGCTGGCTGCGCGCGCGGCTCTTGCCGCGCATGCGCATTCAGCCGATGACGGAAGAAGAGGGAGGAGAGTCCCAGCACCGAGGGAGCCCGACGCTGGAAAAAAGGTAAGGGATTAACCCCTTCCTCCCCCTTCAGCACCACGGGAGTGGGACCCTGAGGGTGGGGGTACCCTCAGGGCACTATAGTGCCATGAAAACGAGTATGTTTTCCTGGCACTATAGTGGTCCTTTAAAGCAGAATAGGCACCTGCTCTCCCCACACTTCAGGTGTATATTCTGCTAAAACTTACCCGGCCAGGGAGGAGGGCCAGCGAGGGAGCTCAGTGTTTCTATTCCTCTCTGCTCCCTTGCACGGGCCATCTGTAGTGAAGCCGGGCCCTAAATATGACGTCATATTCCGGCACTCGGCATCACTAAACTGCATGTGAGGGAGTAGTGAGGAGCAAATAGAAGATCCCCACTGGACCCCAGGGAGAGGCCCCACATCAGCTCCCAAAGGTAGGAGCAATAAAGAAAATGACTTGTGTGCGTGTGTGTCTGTCTGTTTGTGTCTGTCTCTGAGTGTCTGTGTAAGTGTGTGTGTTGGTCAGTGTTGCATTGGCTGCAACTGGACAGTGGAGTACCTGGAGGTGCATAGCGGCACGCAAAGCCACATCACATTCCGACGTGCTTCACCTTCACAGGGTTTCAAGAAGTAGCGGGAGGATCAGATTTGGCACAGGGTGCAGACGGCGCCATTTGGGGTATACTAGAGGCCGGACTCCGGAGTTGCATACTGGCAGCGGCAATGTTAGTGAAGTCTGCTTGTTGGCTAGAGGGGGGTGCTAGGACTTATTTGGGGGTGGAGGACCGAGATTTAGTAGATGGGGGTGCTGTGGTTTAGTAGAGCGGGGTTGCAGGGTGGTTTTTTTTTATACTGTACTTTTCAAAATATACCTACGTTTCTACGAAAACTTACGTTTTTTTTTTGTTTTTTTTGCAGCCCACGTGAACTTTTAAACCTTGTTCATGTGGCCCGTGCTAGACTTTGAGTTTATATGCTTGCTTTACAGCCTATGTAACTATGCATATCGGCATGTGACTGTCAGATCACAGTATTATTTACATTTAGTTTCACAGCTGAATACTCCCCTCTTTGTGTTTGATTCTGTGTCTAAATGTGCACATTTTTGTTTTATTTCCAAAGGGAGGTAACTTTACAGAACCATCTTACACCATCCCACAGCCAAAAGATGCGAAGATTATTGGACAGTCAGCCTTTGCCGATTTTGGTAAGCCTATTTTGCTGTCACTGAAATTGTTGCGGAACCATAAAGACCACAGTACTCCTAAGTGTTCACTCACTTAACAATAGCCATTTTAGTTTGAGCTACTGTTTTCTTCGTGTTAATGTAAGTTTATCTCTATGGTTAGGAAACCTTAACCATTTTATTGCTAGATTAGCCTTTTAAAATAAATCTGCACTATAAGCTACCATGCAGGTAGAATGTGTATGTATACATTTAAAAATAACAATCCATGCTCCACAGGGCTCAGTGTCTGATAGAGCATTGTACCATCCTATCGAGACCGGGTATTAGAGGAAATGGTACATGGTACTGTACTTTGCTGTCGATGCTGGGTATTGTGCCTTGCTGTCGATGCTGGGTATTGTGCCTTGCTGTCGATGCTGGGTATTGTGCCTTGCTATCGATGCTGGGTATTGTACGTAGTTGTCGATGCTGGGTATTGTACGTAGTTGTCGATGCTGGGTATTGTACATAGCTGTCGATGCTGGGTATTGTGCCTTGCTGTCGATGCTGGGTATTGTGCCTTGCTGTCGATGCTGGGTATTGTGCCTTGCTGTCGATGCTGGGTATTGTGCCTTGCTGTCGATGCTGGGTATTGTGCCTTGCTGTCGATGCTGGGTATTGTACGTAGTTGTCGATGCTGGGTATTGTACGTAGTTGTCGATGCTGGGTATTGTACATAGCTGTCGATGCTGGGTATTGTGCCTTGCTGTCGATGCTGGGTATTGTGCCTTGCTGTCGATGCTGGGTATTGTGCCTTGCTGTCGATGCTGGGTATTGTGCCTTGCTGTCGATGCTGGATATTGTGCCTTGCTGTCGATGCTGGGTATTGTGCCTTGCTGTCGATGCTGGGTATTGTGCCTTGCTGTCGATGCTGGGTATTGTGCCTTGCTGTCGATGCTGGGTATTGTATATAGCTGTCGATGCTGGTTATTGTGCCTTGCTGTCGATGCTGGTTATTATGCCTTGCTGTCGATGCTGGCTATTATGCCTTGCTGTCGATGCTGGGTATTGTATATAGCTGTCGATGCTGGGTATTGTGCCTTGCTATCGATGCTGGGTATTGTACGTAGTTGTCGATGCTGGGTATTGTACATAGCTGTCGATGCTGGGTATTGTGCCTTGCTGTCGATGCTGGGTATTGTGCCTTGCTGTCGATGCTGGGTATTGTGCCTTGCTGTCGATGCTGGGTATTGTGCCTTGCTGTCGATGCTGGGTATTGTGCCTTGCTGTCGATGCTGGGTATTGTGCCTTGCTGTCGATGCTGGATATGCTGGGTATTGTGCCTTGCTGTCGATGCTGGGTATTGTGCCTTGCTGTCGATGCTGGGTATTGTGCCTTGCTGTCGATGCTGGGTATTGTACATAGCTGTCGATGCTGGGTATTGTGCCTTGCTGTCGATGCTGGGTATTGTGCCTTGCTGTCGATGCTGGGTATTGTGCCTTGCTGTCGATGCTGGGTATTGTACATAGCTGTCGATGCTGGGTATTGTGCCTTGCTGTTGATGCTGAGTTCTGTGCCATGCCGTAGATGCGGGGTACTGCGCCTCGCCTTTGATGCCGGGTACAGCGCCTCGCCAATGCGGTATACTGTGCCTTGCGGTTGATGCACTGTATTGTACTTTGCTGTCGATGCTGCGTTCTGTGTCATGCCGTTGATGCGGGGTACAGCACCTCGGCTTCGATGCAGAGTATTGTACCTTGCAGTCGATGCGGGATACTGTACCTTGCAGTCGATGCGGAGTATTGTACCTTGCAGTCAATGCGGGATACTGTACCTTGCAGTCGATGCGGAGTATTGTACCTTGTAGTCAATGCGGGATACTGTACCTTGCAGTCGATGCGGAGTATTGTACCTTGTAGTCAATGCTGCATTCTGCGTCATGCAGTCGATGCGGAGTATTGTACCTTGCGGTCGATGCGGTGTATTTTACTTTGCCTTCTGTGGGGTACTGCGCCATGCTGTCGATGCGGGGTACTCCATGTAGACTATTGATAGTGTATGTAGATTGCTATTATGTGCAGCGTTTGGAACATATTTTTAACTGTATTCTGTAAGTTTAATATATATTTGTTATGAGATGTATACTCGAACATGTTAATGCCATAAGTGTGTTTGCAGACACATTATCATAGAGGTGAAAACACCATCCAGTTGGGGGGGTTTTGCAGAATCTATTCTGGCCCCAGTTTGTTTCTCTTTAACAATAAAAATTGGATTTTTCTGTATTTATTGCTGCCCTCAAGTTGTTTTGAAAGAGAATGACTTATAAGAAGCAATTTCGTTGTGGATGCTGAGTTTCTCTTGTTTTAATCTGAACTTGACAAGTTTGAGTGGAGCCCGGCTAAGGTCAGCGCTGTGATAGATTGTGTTTGCTGTTAAGGACATACTCCTCTCCATTGTTCCCAATGATGAAGTCTTTCTGCAATAGGCGCCTATGATGTTAAAAGAACAAAAATCAATGAGGTAGACTCAGCCCTTCTTATCTAATTTCCTTCGGACCATTCACCCATTACTTCCGAGCACATTTAGAAATCTATTGTTAAGACCCAGCGATTGTTTCGGTGTTGCTACTTCTCAGTGTATTTGATGAAAGGCCAGTGTTTGGTTTATTAAATAAATCAATTAACTAAATTAAATAAACCCTTTAAGCCCCTAATTCCCAGCCAGGATGCACTCTGTGAAATTCTTTCTTCATTACTTACATTAAAGCAGTGCCTGGCAGGTAATTTTTTTTTTTTTTTCATTCGTCTTTGATTTTCCATGATATTTAAATTAAAAATGAACTAGGTTGTCATTAAATTAAAACAAAAGGGGTGCTTCTGTCCTGGAATTCCCTCTAACTAATCCTAATAAGGTGTTTTTTGCTTTGTATAGGGGCTTGAAATAACCTCTAGCTGTCCATATTATCCTGTTAAAGAATTACTCTTATTAAAGGGCACTGTCACTGCATCTTCTCATTGAAGAATCTTCCGTGGCGCTGTCCTTCCAGTCAGTGCTAAACCATTTGTACTGTTTTAATGCTAAACGAGAGTTCCCAGCAGTCTATACTCTGTGTGCAGCTTGGCCTGAGAATGTCAGCTGTCTGGTTTTATAGCCCCAGGAATAAAGGGTCCAGATGGTTTTTAATACTGACAGAATAAAGTTATCAGGAAAATGGCCTTAAAATATTTCTGTGTGTTTCCCAAGCATGGGTTGTGAAAGAATACAAATAGATTGTTTCACAAGGTTTACTCGGACCTACCAAAAGCCATGTGTCTGGCAATGCATTGTGGGAATTGTGGTTATATTTTTTTTGTTAGAGGTTATTGGAGAAACTATAATTTTAGAATCCATTTCCTCCCATTTTACCTCGCTGCTCTCCATTTGTAGAGCAATTCTCACAAGTGGCCATTGCCGTGCATCTCTCTGAGCCTCTATCAGGCAGCTCTGACCCGCTGATTCTCTGTCAGCTTCGGCTATCGATTCCATGAAAGAGCAGAGGCAGTGCTCTCCAGTTTGGCAGCAGATGTTGAGGGGGCTCCATGTGGAGCTGGGATAAGAAATACACTTATTTTTCTTTCATTTTCTTCAAGTATTTCAAGTGGAAGCATCTTGAAGTATGAAAAAACCCAATATATTATCCTTTCATGATGGAAAAATGATTGCGGGGAGAGGAATGAATCTTTTATAGATGTTGGCTGCAGTACACATTGCCACCATACTGTTTAGTGGAGACGCTGTTGATTCATGGGCGGCCACACTAGATTTCCCATGAAGTTGTTATAGTGTATGAAAATGAGCAAGAAGGTGGGTGACCATGTTTAGCCTTACCCCCTAATTCCTTATACCCTGCCACTGTCACTATCCTCCCTGTGCCCACCAGCTGACTAAAATCAACGTATAATACAGAAAAACACATACAAAACAGTAATATTCATAAGTATTTGTTGTCACCACACATATTGTCTGGCTAGTGGTGGAGGTTTTGGATATATTGATTAAAAATGAATGTATGGCAGAACTTTGTAAGCTGTGACTTCCTATGCATGCGCGACAGTACAGCAATCATGCGGGCTCCTGACCAATGTGTGCCGGGATCTGGATCTGAAGAAAAGACATGGCAGCATACGTGAAAGAGCTTTCGCTAAGGACAACAGCTATTCACATCACCCCTGGACCTGTGCACACTGAGATGATGTCCCTTTCGGGAGGTCTGTATGTTTGGGTGGGCAGCTGTAATGGTTTGTGTAAGTTTATGTATATAAAAATTGCAGAGTGGCTGCCTGTCTTTGCAATAAATACACAAATCTCTGTGTATAGAGTAATCAGGGACATAATATCCAGTAAATAATGTTAAAATGTCAGCTAAGCCTACAATTTATATGGTAAAATATGAATTTATTCTCCATTACATTCATCAGTATGTACAGCACACTTCTTGAAAACCGAAAACGCAATTAGAAAACCCACAGGTGCTGGTATTAAGTGCTGAATATTTAGCAGCGATCCTGCTCTCTAATCATTAGAAAACGAGTGGAGGGAAAGAGCATCTGTTTTTGGTTGTTTGATAGTGAAGATGTAAAAGAGCGAGCGTCCGCTCTTGGTTCCTCACATCATCTTAGTAAGATTTATTGAATCATCAAGGCAACATATTATCTTTTCATGGATTGGAAATGTCTTCTGGTTAAACATAGTTTTCTCTAAAAATGTAATATGTTTTTTTTTTTTTATTGCCAAATCCAACCGATGTGTTTTGTTTCTGCACTAGTGCTCAGTCTGTGTGTCGACATTTATTGAGAACATTTCTTGGTATTGCTATGTTGAGCAAAGAACTCTCAGTGAAATGTTGGCACCCAGCGTGCATGGCTCTGCCAGCTGAGGGGATCCAGCGTGTTTAGAGAGGGACTTTGTCAAGAATCTATAAAAATCTAATCTTGAAAAATGTTCATATGTGTAGGATGTTTTTCCTATACTATTCGAAATTAAATGTACGTTAGACCTGGGAAACCCACGTTCGAATCCCTGTAACCTAACTGTGGCAAACCTAGCCACTTGTGATAACATGGACTATAGGTAGAAAAAGGTTGCATGTATTATTCTTATGACTTCTTGTATTCCCTGGCTGTACCCTGTGTATTATTGTATGTTACATTGAATTTGTGTGCTAGCTGCTGAAAGCGGCTAGCATTCAAGTGTATCGTTTCACGAACAGCCCCATTGCGGGCTGTTCGTGAACCGAATGAGCCATCCCTTAATAGCCCACACAGAGAGGGACGTGTGGCGCTCGTTAACCGATTGCAACAATGTTGCAATCGTTAATTAGAGGCTTTCTTAGGTGGCCGTCGTTCGGCTACCGACCACGCGGCGGTCGGCCATCTTGGATCCTTTGTCTCCCCAGCGGTGTTTGGTCGTCGAGCGCGTGGTACTGAAAACGGCTACTCGACGTCGCGAACACCGCTGGGCTTCCAGGCCATTCGGGAGCTCCGGTCTTTTCGCCATTAGGGTTCCCCATCGGTGTTCGGTACTTTGGGTCGAACTCTAAGGCAAAGTGTATTTCGTGCGGCGTTCGGTTGTTTTAGCTGGGATCTGAGCGGTATTCTCACGAACTGTGCACTCAGACCCCAGCTATCTACCGAACGTCCATTCGTTTAAATCTGTCAAGTATTCGAAAAGTTATGTATTTTAATATAAATTGTTGGTTCTGCTGCACGGAGGGATAATCAACTTAACGGTATATTCCAGTGGGAGTATCCCTCTCGTGCAGCAAGGTCTGAATGTTATGTCCCCCATGTAGTCCCCTACTGTATTACCCCTGCTATGACAGTATAGAAACCCCTTGCATGGGGACTTGCATAAATACTGGATGCTGTGAATAAAAACCTCAGTTGACTCCCAGAACTGTGTTTCGTCCGGTTACTGGGGGATTTGGGACATTGCCTTACTTTTCAGCGCTTGACTGTGGATTACCTTCTTTACCAGCGGAGTTCGTGGGATTTAATATTGCCGCTCCGCTACACTAACCTACACAGTTCACCTAACGTGTGGGAGCCTGGAGTCTCCCTTTAATTATATAAACCCACCCAGTATAACTAACTGTAACCTAACCTACACAGTGCACCTAACGTGTGGGAGCCTGGAGTATTCCTTTAATAATATAAACCCACCCAGTATAACTAACTGTAACCTAACCTACACAGTGCACCTAATGTGTGTGGGAGCCTGGGGTGTCCCTTTAATAATCTAAACCCACCCAGTATAACTGTAACCTAACCTACACAGTGCACCTAACGTGTGTGGGAGCCTGGAGTGTCCCTTTAATAATCTAAACCCACCCAGTATAACTGTAACCTAACCTACACAGTGCACCTAACGTGTGTGGGAGCCTGGAGTGTCCCTTTAATAATCTAAACCCACCCAGTATAACTGTAACCTAACCTATACAGTGGACCCAATGTGTGGGGGAGCCTGGAGTGTACCTTTAATAATATAAATCCACCCACTATAACTAACTGTAACCTAACCTACGCAGTGGACCCAACATGTGGGGGAGCCTGGAGTGTCCCTTTAATAATATAAACCCACCCAGCATAACTGTTACTTAACATACACAGTGCATCTAACATGTGTGGGAGCCTGGAGTGTCTTTTTAATAATATACACCCACCCAGTATAACTGTAACCTAACCTACACAGTGCATCTAACGTGTGTGGAAGCCTGGAGTGTGCCTTTAATAATATAATCCCACCCAGTATAACTATAACCTAACCTACACAGTGCACTTAACATGTGTGGGAGCCTGGAGTGTCCCTTTAATAATATAAACCCACCCAGTATAACTGTAACCTAACCTACACAGTGCACCTAACGTGTGTGGAGTGTCCCTTTAATAGTGCCTGGAGTGTCCCTTAATAATATAATCCCACCCAGTATAACTATAACCTAACCTACACAATGCACTTAACATGTGTTGGAGCCTGGAGTGTCCCTTTAATAATATAAACCCACCCAGTATAACTGTAACCTAACCTACACAGTGCACCTAACATGTGTGGGAGACTGGAGTGTCCCTTTAATAATATAAACCCACCCAGTATAACTAACTGTAACCTTACCTACACAGTGCATCTAACGTGTGTGGGAGCCTGGAGTGTCCCTTTAATAATATAAACCCACCCAGTATAACTAACTGTAACCTAACCTACACAGTGCATCTAACGTGTGGGAGCCTGGAGTGTCCCTTTAATAATATAAACCCACCCAGTATAACTAACTGTAACCTAACCTACACAGTGCATCTAACGTGTGTGGGAGCCTGGAGTGTCCCTTTAATAATATAAACCCACCCAGTATAACAAACTGTAACCTAACCTACACAGTGCACCTAACGTGTTTGTGTGGATGGAGTGCCCTCTTTTGTTTTCACACCGCATCCTGTGCACATTGCATGAAACCCTGGATCTTTACATGTAAATTGTGTAATTATCCAGGGTGGATACAAATTGATGATTGGTTTTCCTTGTTTGACTGGGAAAAAAAGGAGGGCTTGCAAAGACTGCAGACAAGAGATCTGCAGGTTTGGCAGTCTGTTAATAGATACGCCCCCATTATCCCATTGGAGATTTCCTTTAATAAAATGCTTTTGGGGTTAAAATCTATCTGAAGATATCCTTCTATTTACGATACGGTATTATCCAAAGATTATGCAAAGATTCTGAAATAGGGATTAATAATGTAGCATGAGGCTGTATATTCATGCAATATTTACATTTTTGGTAAATTAATTCCATTAATCCAAATTAATTGAACCTGTGTCGTCAGATTTTTTTCACAGTAAGAATGTTCTAAAATAAACAGAAAAAGACCTTCATTATTGCATTATCTGACCAATCTGCGTACACACAATGAACACCTTTAATTTATGTTGTAGTTTTTTGTCCAAATATGTGATTAATCTATTAAAGTGGAGAATGTTCATCTTGCAATAATTTCATCATTATCTATGTATTTATAATAGTCTATAACACAATCAGGTCTTCTATAATTGTTGCACTAGTCTGAAAAATTATTTTAAATATGAAATCTTCAACTTGTTACAAATATTTAAAATGATAACCAGCAAAAATGTGATTTTTTTTTTTTATTTAGATTTTTTACGTTTACAATGGATGATTTATATAAAGTGTTACTGACTGGTGATTTAACGCAAGTCCGTCCTGCTCCCATTACTGCTTCGGTATGATATTCCAGGCACGCTATCATTGTTTGGGTACTTTATAATCCTATTTCTATAGGTGTGCTGTGTATGGGGGGGGAGAATTTCTCAGTAATAACCGATAGTTTCTATTTGAAGGGCTTTGTAGTCTGTCCCCGGGGCTGCTAGTTACATTACATTCGTTCCTTTGAAGAGAGAGTTTGTGATGTGCGTAATGCAAAGTTCCCGCCATTACCCAAACACACATCAAGCACAGATTGTTTTCACAGGAAAATTGAGATGGAGCCTTTTTCTATAAATCTATTTGCTGCTGTTGAAGCATTAGATGCATTACTTTCACCACAACATCAAACTGCCCCAAATAGCCCTGCGTAGCGCAGTCTGCCTGCCTGGGAACTCAAACTCCTATTTATCTCTCCTCGTCGTGTTGCCATAGTGATGAGAACATACTTGTTACCACGGTATAGAAAATATGCATTTCCTCAAGCACCTATAATCACATTCATTTATGTATATTTATTTTCTGTTCCTTATTTATGTTTTGTGTAGATTTGGGTTTTTTCTGTCAGTATATTTGTGCGTTTGACGGTCTGTATTTTGGTGTGTGTGTGTGTGTGTGTGTGTGTATAGCTTTATTTGTGTTTTGTGTCTGTACATATATGTTTCTATGTTTAGTTGCGTGTGTACCTGTTTGCTGCAGTGTCACTCTGTGTCTGTGACCTACTTGCCATGTTTAGATTGAGTTATGATAATTGAGGAAAGTGAAATGCGTTGGTTGCTGTGTCTGATGACAGTACGGTTTGTAGAGGTGGATATGTTTCTCCTCAGGCTGTCCATTTTCTAAAGGGTGTTTCCACCTGCTTTGTAAATCAATAAAGCAAAACTAGTGTTTATTTCACCGAAGCGTGAACAGCCAACGTTTTGCTATACCAGCATTCATGAAGCTGTGTTAGAGGTATGTTCCTCCTCTGCGTCTGGCAAATTATTCCTGTACTGTACTCGTTGGGTCGCTACCCGTTACATCTTGACAGCCTTTATGGCCACTTAATCAGGTAATTCTGTTCAGGCTGATCATTTCAGTCTATTGTAAGACCTCTGCCTGCTCAGTCATTGCATTGCACATGGTATTAAGGCGTTTCACCCAGCTGTATTTGGGATGATGGGAGTTATGGCTCTGTCTTAGAAACATAGAATGTGATGGCAGATAAGAACCATTCGGCCCATCTAGTATGCCCAATTTTCTAAATACTTTTATTAGTTCCTGGCCTTATCTTATAGTTAGGATAGCCTTATGTCTATCCCAAGCTTGCTTAAACTCCTTTACTGTGTTAACCTCGACCACTTCAGATGGAAGGCTATTCCATGCATCCACTACCCTCTCAGTAAAGTAATACTTCCTGATATTATTTTTAATAATAATAATTTAAGACTATGCTCTCTTGTTATGGTAGTTTTTCTTCTTTTAAATATAGTCTCCTCCTTTACTGTGTTGATTCCCTTTATATATTTAAATGTTTCTATCATATCCCCCCTGTCTCGTCTTTCCTCCAAGCTATACATGTTAAGATCCTTTAACCTTTCCTGGTAAGTTTTATCCCGCAATCCATGAACCAGTTTAGTAGCCCTTCTCTGAACCCTCTCTAAGGTATCAATATCCTTCTGAAGATACGGTCTCCAGTACTGTGTACAATACTCCAAGTGAGGTCTCACCAGTGTTCTGTACAATGGCATGAGCACTTCCCTCTTTCTACTGCTAATACCCTTCCTTATACAACCAAGCATTCTGCTAGCATTTCCTGCTGCTCTATTACATTGTCTGCCTACCTTTAAATCATCAGAAATAATCACCCCTAAATCCCTTTCCTCATATGTTGAGGTTAGGATCCTAAACTTTCACCTACAGTAATATCTGACACCAAATCTCCATTTGTTAACACTAAATCTAGTATGGCCTCTTTACGAGTTGGCTCCTCAAGGACTTGTTTTAGAGACAATCCCAGTAGGGAGTTTAGAATATGTGTGCTCCTGGCACAAGTAGCTATTTTTGTTTTCCAATTCACATCAGGAAGATTAAAGTCACCCATGATGATAACTTCCCCCTTCATTGTCATTTTAGCTATTTCCTCAACTAGTAGATTATCTAACTCTTCATTTTGTCCTGGGGGCCTATAAATCCCACCTACACGAGTTACTGTGTGATTACCAAATTCTAACGTAACCCAAACGGACTCTGTTTGTCTCACTAACTTTTATTAGGCTAGATTTTATGCTATCCTTCACATACAGGGCCACCCCTCCCCCTTTCTTGCCTTCCCTATCTTTCCTATATAAAGAGTACCCTGGTATTGCTATGTCCCAGTCATTTTTCTCATTGCACCATGTCTCAGTAACAGCGACTAAATCTACACTATCAGTTGCCATTATTGCCACAAGTTCATGGATCTTTTTCCCTAAACTGCCAGCATTTTAGACATGACTCTAAGCTTATCATTTTTTAACTCATTTTCTACAGGCACCTTCTGTATTTGTTTTGGGGGGCAATTGGATATTTATCACCATTGTGCTCTCTCCCCCCCCTCCGTTTAAATACATCCTAGCAAAACCTCTGAACTGCTCACTGAGAACATTTGTTCCCTTTTGAGAAAGATGCAAACCATCTTTTTTGTACAGCTTATCTTCATTCCAAACAGAGCTACCATGAGAAATGAAGCCAAATCATTGCTCCCGACACCATTCACCAAGCCACAAGTTAAAGTCCCTAATACGCATCCGCCTGTCGTTCTGAGTGCTATGCACAGGCAGAACTTCAGAGAATGACAGTGTGGAAGCAACCTGCCGTATATCATTGGCAAAAACACAAACTTCCTTTACCTCTGAAACCTCATTGCAAGCCAAGTCATTTGTCCCTAGATAGACAAGTATATCCAATTCCCTTCCTGCTTTGCTCGCTTAACAATATTACAGATACGTCTCCGGTCTCTGTGAGCAGTAGCTCCGGGTCGACATCTCAAAGACCACCATTGTCCATCTCCACACCTCTTATGATAGAATCACCCAACAACAACTGCTTTCTATGAGGCCCCCCGATAGTCTCCAAGCCTTTAACCTAGCTGTATTTGGGATGATGGGAGTTACGGCTCTGTCATTTCATGGTAGTAAGGGGTTTAACCCCTTAAGGACCAAACTTCTGGAATAAAAGTGAATCATGACATGTCACACATGTCATGTGTCCTTAAGGGGTTAACCCAGCTGTATTTGGGATGATGGGAGTTATGGCTCTGTTATTGCATGGTAGTAAGGGGTTTAACCCAGCTGTATTTGTGTCAAACTCTGCGTAGCATTGCATTATTTCTCCCCTTTAATTAAGGTGCCAGGAGCTTATCACCCGCTCACCGTGTTCACCCGGCTGTAGATCTAAGACTGGCAGCACAGAGTGCGCAGTAGGGCAATGCTTGCGGCAGGTATGGAGCGTTCTCGCTCACCATAGCTCAGGGGGATGTATTTAAAGGAATTTGCTGCAGCTGTTCTTTGGTTGTCAGAGCTGAAATCACACAAGCCCTGATGTCGCCATTAGAATTCTGCTGGCAGCCCTACGCCTACATAAAGACATGTAATCTGCTCAGACATTGGGCCCACGGCATAGTGGCACATCACAACGGCAGCTGCCAGGGCTCTCCATCTGAGCGGCCGCCATGTACCAGGCATGCTGCTGGGGACCTATTGATGGTAAATATTGTGAAGTGTCTCTCCACTGAACAAGGCCAGGGCTTTGCAGTATTCCCAGGGGTGTTAGGGCTGTGCTCCTCCGCAGAATTAAGGAACGGATTGGACACGTGCCTGACATATATATTCAGTGTTCACGATGTGACTGATTGAGTTAAAATGGGAACTTCAGAGGTATGCATGGCTGTAGCCACTGATGTACCTTTGGCAGTTAACCATTCGAGGACCGGGAATGTGTCCCTGCTTTACATCCAAACCCCTGCTTTTCTAAGAGCTCCATATACTATCCGCTATGAAAGCGTGTTTTGTGCTCTGTTACACGATTAATAAGTGGGAGGTTTAATTCTGTGTATGTCTCTTAAACACTAGAATAAATGCATGTTGTGTGATTTGAGCCATTAGATTTTTCTCCTGTGTGTATAAACTTTATTAATAGCTTAATACAAACAGTGAGACATTCTTACAAATAAGGAAATAACTCACGTTTATGTAAGTGTGTTAAATATCAGACACATCTTAATGCCTTAACAAAGTAATGTATTTGAAGCCCTCTTCAGCGTTAAAGTGTCTGCTTCTCTGAATACAGCCTTATTAAAAGATTTATTCCCAGCCCTGTGTCACCATCATTAAAATGTAAGAAAAAAGCTCAGAGTAAATTGATTTCAGCGTTTACATGCAAATCGATGGTTTATGAGAGCTGATGAATGGCTGTAATCTGTCTGATCGGATGCGACAGGTCGTGTGAATTTCACCGCACCCACGGACTGTCTCTCTTAACTGGTAAACACCAACTATAACCGGTGTTAGTGCGGATCGGGTAATCCTATTTTACAGCTTTTATCAATCAGAGGAAAGGAGTTTTTTGGGATTGGAGAATGTAACAGAACGGGAAGAATAGCAGAGTTACAAAACAATTAGTGTCCAATTAGAGATTTTAACAATATATAATATATATAGCAAAATAGAACAATCTTTAAATTATTGTCTAGTTATTTTGACACAAATTACATTTAAAAATCATATTAAAAGTGTACCATAGTTAGCTAATGTTATTGAAACAAACGTCACTGTTATCCTGTATCTGGCTTTATCCCTACTGTGAGAAAAGTCTTAGCCTGTATGAAGCCCATTTAGACCTCTTTATACCATATTAAAGGCAAAATCTGGTCCTTAGTAGTAAAGACTGCACCATTTTTATTCAGGGCTCAAAATGTGCACCCCTCACTAACTGTTGGGTTGTACAGAGTTCTCGTGTTGAGCATTTTTTTATTTTCTTGTACCTGTGGTGCACTGATGGCAGCACAACTCCTCCAAAGTTGAGACTGTAGGAACTAGATTGGCTGCTTCTAGAAACCGCAGTTCCGCCATGAAACCAGAATGAAATGCGTTTTCCTCAATTTTCCACGCAGACAATTACTGTACCAATAAGGTGACTGGTAAGGTTATACGCAGCCAATTAGTGTACCAATAAGGTGTCCCTTACGGTTCCAGCTAGACAGTTACTGTACCAATAAGGTGACCGGTAAGGTTTCACGCAGACAATTACTGTACCAGTAAGGTGACTGGTAAGGTTACACGCAGACAATTACTGTACCAATAAGGCGTCCGGTATGGTTATGCACAGACTGTTACTGTACCAATAAGGTGTCCCATATGGTTCCACATAGACGGTTACTGTACCAATAAGGTGACCGGTAAGGTTACAGGCAGACAATTACTGTACCAATAAGGTGTCCCGTACGGTTCCAGGTAGACAGTTACTGTACAAATAAGGTGACTGGTAAGGTTTCACGCAGACAATTACTGTACCAAAAAGGTATCCAGTATGGTTACTCACAGACAGTTACTGTACCAATAAGGTGTCCCGTACGGTTCCACATAGACGGTTACTGTACCAACAAGGTGTCTGGTACGGTTTGTCGTAGACGGTTACTGTACCAATAAGGTGTCTGGTACGGTTCCGTGCAGACAGTTACTGTACCAAAAAGGCGTCCGGTATGGTTACGCACAGACGGTTACTGTACCAATAAAGCATTCAAGATTAAGTGCAGTTAGTAAGGTTTTTTTTACGGGACACGGCAGGCAAGCAGCGGATGAGATTCAGTTTACATTTAAACAAAGTTATGTCCTTTTGGGAACAAATGTAAACTTGCAGTTTGTTCATAAAATGTGAATGTGTTAGAAAAATCATAAACGAGAATGGGTTTGGGAATAATTTTTGAGAACCGTATGCCATAATAATATTAATTATATGCAATGTTTAAATAGTCACAGAAAGAAAATATGCTGTATAAATATCTTTTCTCTGGTTTCTAAACGGTGATAATATCCCACCTTTACTGTGAGAGCAATTTTGGGACAATTCTAGGACGTTTATTATGGAAGGAATACAGATATTGGCTACATTTTAGTTCTGAAAAAATTATTTGTACCAAATATCGCTCTTATTTGGGATTTTAATTTGTTCACCATATATTGTGAATGTGTGCACTTAATGTTTATTGTTTAGTTTTTTTAATTAAAGCCAAATCCCTGTAGCTGGGCTAGTGGTAGGATCATGCATGTTAGCAGGCTGGAGAGTGGGTTAGAATCACACACAGTCAGCTGACTTACTCTGTTTGGCATTATGATCAACCATTCTTGTTCTGTTGATTACTTTTCAGATGGCGATGGCTTTCAGGATCTTTTATTACCGGCCTGTGAGGATGAAAAATGCGAAAAGAGTGTCATCTATCTCTGGAAGAGAGACTCAAAGCAGGTGAGTTGTGAATATGAGTAAAAATATTTTCATTCAGCAGGAAAAGGAAAATCAGGTTTTACCTTTTTTTTTGTTCTGTGTCTGTTACTCTGTGCTGGGGAGATCTCCCCGTACCCGTCTGTTACTCTGTGCTGGGGAGATCTCCCCGTACCCGTCTGTTACTCTGTGCTGGGGAGATCTTCCCGTACCCGTCTGTTACTCTGTGCTGGGGAGATCTCCCTGTACCCGTCTGTTACTCTGTGCTGGGGAGATCTCCCCGTACCCGTCTGTTACTCTGTGCTGGGGAGATCTCCCTGTACCCGTCTGTTACTCTGTGCTGGGGAGATCTCCCTGTACCCGTCTGTTACTCTGTGTTGGGGAGATCTCCCCGTACCCGTCTGTTACTCTGTGCTGGGGAGATCTCCCCGTACCCGTCTGTTACTCTGTGCTGGGGAGATCTCCCCGTACCCGTCTGTTACTCTGTGCTGGGGAGATCTCCCCGTACCCGTCTGTTACTCTGTGCTGGGGAGATCTCCCTGTACCCGTCTGTTACTCTGTGCTGGGGAGATCTCCCCATACCCGTCTGTTACTCTGTGCTGGGGAGATCTCCCTGTACCCATCTGTTACTCTGTGCTGGGGAGATCTCCCCGTACCCGTCTGTTACTCTGTGCTGGGGAGATCTCCCTGTACCCATCTGTTACTCTGTGCTGGGGAGATCTCCCCGTACCCGTCTGTTACTCTGTGCTGGGGAGATCTCCCTGTACCCATCTGTTACTCTGTGCTGGGGAGATCTCCCCGTACCCGTCTGTTACTCTGTGCTGGGGAGATCTCCCCGTACCCGTCTGTTACTCTGTGCTGGGGAGATCTCCCCGTACCCATCTGTTACTCTGTGCTGGGGAGATCTCCCCGTACCCGTCTGTTACTCTGTGCTGGATAGATCTCCCTGTACCCATCTGTTACTCTGTGCTGGGGAGATCTCCCCGTACCCGTCTGTTACTCTGTGCTGGGGAGATCTCCCTGTACCGATCTGTTACTCTGTGCTGGGGAGATCTCCCTGTACCCGTCTGTTACTCTGTGCTGGGGAAATCGCCCCGTACCCATCTGTTACTCTGTGCTGGGGAGGTCGCCCTGTGTCTATTATTCTAGCCTTGCCATTCACCCTCCATCATTGCAGAGGTTAATAAAGATTGGAAGGTTTGCTATCATGCTGAACACATGGATAATGGCTGCCATGACTATTTGACATTAATAGCTGTAGACACATTTGCTGTCTCCCTGTAGAGAGGTTTTAAGCTCTGGATATTAAACGCTGGAAGTGGACGTGCCTGTCCTGAATGAGGAGCGCTCTGTAATTGAGTTCAAGTCAGACAGATGATCTAGTGAATGTTCTCTCCTGTCACTTTCATTCTAATGTCTGAAAAGAACGAGTGCCGTTTCTCCAGTAAAATCTAACACCTTTTCCAAGAATTATTGATTAAGGATCCTCTTGTGTCTCTGCTCCCTGAGATATCGATACTTTCTCAGAAAACTTGTCCTTCTGGGCCCCTTGTGGGAGAGAATGCACAGCATTGGTGAACTCCTGTTATATATATATATATATATATATATTTCGCTTTCACGGCACGGCGTGCTGCAAACCAATGTCCGACGGTTATTACAAAAACTGGAGGAAATATATTTTCAATTCTCTCGTCCACAAATCACTCAGCTGCACATTAATTTGAGATTAGCATTAAAATCATAGCTAGTTCTGAGGTTGGAGATCGTTTAAAACCCAAGCAATTAATTTTATCTTTAATCTCATTGCCAGGTTATTCTTAGCCATTTTATTTCATGTCGGATCGCTTCCCACCTTGTCACGCAGATCTAGCTTGGGATTTTGGGGACAGGACAGGTAGCCGGTGTTATTGTGACCCCAATACATGTGTTAGCACTGATGGCAGTCACTGAGCCAATGCTAAAATAGGTCAGGCAGGAGTCTTATGCTGGGTACATTTAGACCATTTATAGGTGGAGGTGCTGAGCACTGATTTACAAAATTCACCACTTCCCTTCTTAACCTTGTGCATGCCGTATTACAGGGCTTCAGGACATCCACTTAAAATACTGACCCAATGCTGTATATTGTGTAAAAACCTATAGCATGCCAGGAGGACAGGCACAGAGGCAGTGTATAAACCTATAGCATGCCAGGAGGACAGGCACAGAGGCAGTGTATAAACCTATAGCATGCCAGGAGGACAGGCACTGAGGCAGTGTATAAACCTATAGCATGCCGGGAGGACAGGCACCGAGGCAGTGTATAAACCTATAGCATGCCGGGAGGACAGGCACCGAGGCAGTGTATAAACCTATAGCATGCCAGGAGGACAGGCACCGAGGCAGTGTATAAACCTATAGCATGCCGGGAGGACAGGCACCGAGGCAGTGTATAAACCTATAGCATGCCGGGAGGACAGGCACAGAGGCAGTGTATAAACCTATAGCGTGCCAGGAGGACAGGCACAGAGGCAGTGTATAAACCTATAGCATGCCAGGAGGACAGGCACAGAGGCAGTGTATAAACCTATAGCATGCCGGGAGGACAGGCACAGAGGCAGTGTATAAACCTATAGCATGCCAGGAGGACGGGCACAGAGGCAGTGTATAAACCTATAGCATGCCGGGAGGACAGGCACAGAGGCAGTGTATAAACCTATAGCATGCCAGGAGGACAGGCACCGAGGCAGTGTAAAAACAATCTCTTGACGTCTCAGATTTTGGAGCACTGAGAGTGTTATTTTGTTTTTTGTGTGATGCATGCTCTATCTACTGGCTCATAACTTGTCAGTGTTATGTGTCCTTCTGTTACTTAAAGGGACACTCCACTTCCCAAATAAATAAAAATCAGTAGATATACACTTAATGAAAGCATCCATTTATTTATTAATTTTTTTCATTGGGGATATATCTAAAAAATAGCTTGTTAAAGCTGCAGATTTCTTGTCTGCAGCCTCTGCATGACCTCTCCCTCTAACCCCACCAATCATAGACCTTCAATATTGTGTAATGAGAAGTCTTTGCAAGGCAGATGCTTTGAGCAATTTATCTCCGATGAGCTATGAAAACCAGGAAGTAACATGACCGGGTGTCTGACTGACAGCCAGGGGGGTGTAACAAGATTAATTTATAAAACGTGCCAATTACTATTGAAATCTACACTATTCATAAAATGTAAAAAATTAAACCCAGACACACTTTAAACACATATAAAGTATTTCAGGATGCTAAAGTGCTTTAGGGGTCTGGAGTGTCCCTTTAATTCAATGTGTTTAGTTTAAAGGATAGTACAGCTGACGTGGCATACAACCAGCTGCCACCATCTCACTCCATGGCAGGGAGGTCCCGCTGGTTACTAAGTTCCAGGACAATGTCCTCATTACAGGCTTCTCTGGCAAGCATCATGGGAGTTGGAGTTTATAGGAGTTCTCCCTGATGTCTAAACCTCTCTTTAAGGGTTGGTTCACTAAACAGTGAGCTGATATTGATGGACATGTGACTTTCATCTTATCAGCCAACGAGCAATCTGTGACAAACCTCCTTGTCTCTCTGCCTTACAAGCAGATACCCCCAGGGCAGATCAGACCTCATGCCATTAATGAAGGGTAATGTCTATTTGTGTATGAGTGATCCAACTCGCAGCGGCAGTCCATACTTGAAATGTTTTTGTATGTCTTTCTACGTGCGCGGCACAGTAAATATACCTATTATATGGGGAGGGGGTGAAGCTGTCTTTCACGACTGGCGGGAGGTTTTTGCAGTGATATATATATATATATATATATACATAAAACAAGAGGGGTTTGGCTGCACTCACCTGAACATGCATAAATGGGGGTGCTGCTGGGGGCCAAATAATACAATACACAAGATCCAGCGCACTCACCTATCCACTAAACAGCAACTTCAATGTTGAAAGATTTTATTTGGTTTTTTTAAAACACCTAATCTAGGCAAAAATAATGGGGGTTTAGTTACATTATATGATCATACATTGCATAAGCCTGCCACAACGTCAATGTACCCCATCTTTGGCAGGTCCTACACTAACAGCCTAATGTCTGCTCTTATGAGATTAACCTACTTGGGGAAAAAATTCCATCTGGGGCTCTCTGCAGTACAAGGCTAAATAGGGCCCTGGGATGAGGCACCTGTGACAGGGAGGGGTGCAAAACCAAGGAGTTGGCTAGACTCCCAAATATATACATAAAACAAGAGGGGTTTGGCTGCACTCACCTGAACATGCATAAATGGGGGTGCTGCTGGGGGCCAAATAATACAATACACAAGATCCACAAGATATATAGATATATAGATATATAGATATAGATGTAAAAAACAGATAAAATTCTTATCTTGTAATACCTTTTTTATTGGACTAACAGAATTTTTTAATGACAAGCTTTCAGGAGAACCTCCCTTTCTCAAGTCTGAAGCATTTCTGAGCAAAACGACACATAGAATTCAAAGTTGAGTTGTGATACAGGGGTTAAAGCAACATGAGTGTAGATAAGACACAGGTTTGTTAGAAAATAGACACCATCTTAGCAGAGGGTCATAAATATCTTGTTGAAGAGAAGAGTAGGGGGGAGAGAGGGAAAAGAAAAACAAACAAGCAGACAGCATTATCTTACTGTTCTGTCATATGTACCAACACTTTAAAATGCATTCCTATATGTTTATTCTATCTATATACAAAGTACTATGTGTAGACCTATGCTTTCCCATACTCGTATGCATGAATGCTTATGTATATTACTGTGCATTTATATTTGTGTATATGAGTCCATGTGCATGTATGTATATGTGTTTATGTATATATACATGTGTTTATGCGTTCACATATACATATTTCTGTGTGTGTGCATGTATAAAGTGTATCATCCTGTGCACTGTCTGCTTGTTTGTTTTTCTTTTCCCTCTCTCCCCCTACTCTTCTGTTTGAAACGCAGGGCCGTGCTGCACAATGTAAATAAACCAGATGCTTATTGTCCGAGTGTGTAAGGAGTGAAATGATAAATCTATCATAAAGAAATAAGGAGAAAACCTGAGTGCAGGTAGAGATCCTAACTGATAGCAGCCCTTGGATCGCATGTCTTCATTGTAGTCATTGTGAGTGATATGGCGTTTCCCATTTAGAGATCAGTGTCTGAAACACAATATTATTTACACGGAACACGGGCAGTCATACTCTTACACCTACAGAGTTCACTTTAAACCATCACTTCCCTGACAAATGCACCATTCAAAATCTCCTGCAGCAATCGAGTTCAGTCCTGGCACAGCCAGGCACAAATTGTATTGGAGGAGAAATAGAAACATTGTATAATTTCTCCTGCTCTCTGTCTGCTCTCTATACTGACTGCCAGGTGTAAAGGGCGGAGCTTATAACAATGATTGACAGGGAGCTAAGATGGAGGTGGCTCTCTCTATACTGACTGCCAGGTGTAAAGGGCAGAGCTTATAACAATGATTGACAGGGAGCTAAGATGGAGGCGGCTCTCTCTATACTGACTGCCTGGTGTAAAGGGCGGAGCTTATAACAATGATTGACAGGGAGCTAAGATGGAGGCGGCTCTCTCTATACTGACTGCCAGGTGTAAAGGGCGGAGCTTATAACAATGATTGACAGGGAGCTAAGATGGAGGTGGCTCTCTCTATACTGACTGCCAGGTGTAAAGGGCAGAGCTTATAACAATGATTGACAGGGAGCTAAGATGGAGGCGGCTCTCTCTATACTGACTGCCTGGTGTAAAGGGCGGAGCTTATAACAATGATTGACAGGGAGCTAAGATGGAGGCGGCTCTCTCTATACTGACTGCCAGGTGTAAAGGGCGGAGCTTATAACAATGATTGACAGGGAGCTAGGATGGAGGTGGCTCTCTCTATACTGACTGCCAGGTGTAAAAGGCGGAGCTTATAACAATGATTGACAGGGAGCTAAGATGGAGGCGGCTCTCTCTATACTGACTGCCTGGTGTAAAGGGCGGAGCTTATAACAATGATTGACAGGGAGCTAAGATGGAGGCGGCTCTCTCTATACTGACTGCCAGGTGTAAAGGGCGGAGCTTATAACAATGATTGACAGGGAGCTAAGATGGAGGTGGCTCTCTATACTGACTGCCAGGTGTAAAGGGCGGAGCTTATAACAATGATTGACAGGGAGCTAAGATGGAGGCGGCTCTCTCTATACTGACTGCCAGGTGTAAAGGGCGGAGCTTATAACAATGATTGACAGGGAGCTAGGATGGAGGTGGCTCTCTCTATACTGACTGCCAGGTGTAAAAGGCGGGGCTTATAACAATGATTGACAGGGAGGTAAGATGGAGGTGCCCAGTTGCAGGATAAAGAGTGAATTTCTTTTTTATATTTCACACCTCACAATCACCTGTGTGTTAAATATAGGTATTAAAGGGTGACTCCAAACACCATGACTGTCAGTAATTTGAAGTGGTTGTGGTTTCTGGAGTCTGTATGCGCAGCATTTGGCTATGAAACTCTCCACATTTCGAAACTTGCCCCTTTACTTATCACTAGGGCATCATTAGCCAGGTGGAACAAGATTTCCAGGCTGGCTAATCACAGATCTGTGTATATTGGTCATCTGTCGTCGTCATGCAGGCGACAGGCAGCCAATTTAATGTGTCCAGAAAGCCAGGTCTGCCCTGATTCCATTTGGCTATGAAATTTACTGTCCAGTGTGCTCAGACATCGTTGTAACAAAGTGTTTGTGTTGTTTTCACAGTGGGTGCCCGTGCTGCAGAATTTTAAGAACCAGAATACTGTCTGGGGCTTCATCCCCCTCTCGTCTTCCTCTGCTATGCCAATTACTCTTCGCTTTGGGGATTACAACATGGACGGTTTTCCAGACGCTCTCGCCATATTACGGGATACGTCAGGAAGGTATGTGCTGCTATGACAGTGTGTTAAAACGTTTAAAGATTTGTATCTTGTATTAAACTGAATCTTGAAGATTTGCTGCTTTCTTAGATTTTAACAAAAAAATTGATTCTCCAGCAGGATTTCCCCTCCTCTCTCGCATTCCTTTACACTATAACTGTCCATAAGGCTACCTTCTATGGCAGAAAGCTAGCTCCTCTACTGCCCGGATAGAACAGGTTGACCCTTGTTTAAAGCGATCTCTCACTGTATCCCCTAAACGGATAGATCCAATGTGGGTCTGGTGGCCACGACTGCACTGGAATTTCATTGAAATATATCTAGAATGTGACAGAACCACTTTACCTGAACGCAGAGCGTTGAGGTTCTATTGACAGAATACTGTTTAATCTGATCCCTCCCGCCTCTCTCTGGTGGTTCCTAGCTGCACATGCTCATTTTGTGTTTTCAGGATAGTAAATAAATTCCCATGTGTTGTATTGCTCTGTTACTCCCTGTAGGTAGAAGTTGACTCACCTGACACAACTGGAGTGAATGTCCCATAATCCTCTGTGGATAATGGGTTCTGTAGTACAGTAAACTCTGAAGGGCCTTTCTTAAACACCTCTACTGTATGTGGAATTATTTATCAGTATACATGTGGCTGTGAGTGGTGATAGATTTGTAGCAGTATACGTGTGGCTGTGAGTGGTGATAGATTTGTAACAGTATACGTATGGCTGTGAGTGGTGATAGATTTGTAGCAGTATACTTGTGGCTGTGAGTGGTGATAGATTTGTAGCAGTATACGTGTGGCTGTGAGTGGTGATAGATTTGTAGCAGTATACGTGTGGCTGTGAGTGGTGATAGATTTGTAACAGTATACGTATGGCTGTGAGTGGTGATAGATTTGTAGCAGTATACTTGTGGCTGTGAGTGGTGATAGATTTGTAGCAGTATACTTGTGGCTGTGAGTGGTGATAGATTTGTAGCAGTATACGTGTGGCTGTGAGTGGTGATAGATTTGTAGCAGTATACGTGTGGCTGTGAGTGGTGATAGATTTGTAGCAGTATACGTGTGGCTGTGAGTGGTGATAGATTTGTAGCAGTATACGTGTGGCTGTGAGGGGTGATAGATTTGTAGCAGTGTGGCTGTGAGTGGTGATAGATTTGTAGTACACGTGTGGCTGTGACCCTGTTCCACCCTGTTCCAAATTATTATGCAAACAATATTTTTCTCATTTACCTAAATAATTGATGTAAATAACAGTCAGCATAATTCTCATGTTATCAACTATTAAGAGTACAATTCAAATTGTATTGAACAAACCTGCTAATGATAACAGTATTTTTTAAACATAAAAAACTTACAACGTACTGTTCCAAATTATTGCGCACAGTAAGTTTCAAAACACTTTATTGGTTGTAAAGAACTAAAAATTGTTGTATTTGCAGCATATTTACTGAAATCAAAAGCTATTTCAATCAAACTTATAACAACATTTTAACTTTTTTATTCTTTATTTTTGCACACGATAGGCAATGCAAGAATAATACAACTTGGAGGCTTGCGCAGAAGCCAAAATATAAAAGAGCATATTTATAGACTTATAAATAAACATCGGCCCCTATGGCAAGCCACTTTATAGTTTCCGTACAACTTGCCTCCCATCGAGGATTTTATGTTTTTATATGGCTACATAACTTAAATTCCCAATTTTACGTACGATAGGCCTAGCAAGAGCGATACAACTGTGAGGCTCGCGCAGGAGCCTAAATGCTAGTAATCAGACTTGAAAAAATGAAATAAGACAATAGCCCAAAAGACAAGCCTCTTAATGAATGCTATTCCACTAGCCTCCCGTCGTTGTTATTGTATCTTTTAGTTAGGCCCTGCATCCTGAGAAGGAGCCCTAACTCCAACCATGTCTGGGTGTACTTTAGGCATCCTCAATTCTCCGTCAGTATGCTCATGCCTGAGTGAGGAAAGTAAGTTATGCCACCATAGACTGAACATTTTAACTTTTTAAACATTTTAACAGGTCACATTACATTTTGCCATAGGACCCCTTATTTGATAGCAGCTTCACAAGTCTTGCATCCATTGAACTTGTGAGTTTTTGGACAGTTTCTGCTTGAATTTGTTTGCAAGATGTCAGAATAGCCTCCTAGAGCTGCTGTTTGTATGTAAACTGCCCCCCACTCTCATAGATCTTTTGTTTGAGGATGCTCCAAAGGTTCTCAATAGGATTGAGGTCAGGGGAGGATGGAGGCCAGACCATGACTTTCTCTCCTTTTATCCCCATAGCAGCCATTGATGCAGAGGTATTCTTTGCAGCATGAGATGGTGCATTGTCATGCATGAAGATGATTTTATTACGGAAAGCATAGTTCTTCCTTCTGTACCAGGGAAGAAAGTGGTCAGTCAGAAACTCCACATACTTTACAGAGGTCATCTTTTACACCTTTGGGGACCCTAAAGGGACCGACCAGCTCTCTTCCCATGATTCGGGCCCAAAACATGACTCCACCACCGCCTTGCTGACGTCGCAGCCTTGTTGGAAAAGGGTGGCCGTCCAACCATCCACTACTCCATCCATCTGGACCATCCAGGGTTCCACAGCACTCATCAGTGAACAGGACTGTTTGAAAATTAGTCATCATGTATTTTTCTGCCCAATGCAGCCGTTTCTGCTTGTGAGCATTGGTTAGTGGTGGCCGAATAGAAGGTTTATGCACAGTTGCAAGACTCTGGAGGACTCTACACCTTGATGTCCGTGGGACTCCAGAGGCACCAGCAGCTTCAAATATCTGTTTGCTGCTATGTAATGGTATTTTAGCAGCTGCTCTCTTGATCCGATGCATGGATCTGGCAGAAATCTTCCTCAATGTGCCTTTATCTGCACAAACCCGTCTGTGCTCTGAATCAGCCACAAATCTCTTAATAGTGCGATGATCACGCTTAAGTTTTCGTGAAATATCTAATGTTTTCATACCTCGTCCAAGACATTGAACTATTTCACTTTTTTCGGCAGCAGAGAGATCCTTTTTCTTCCCCAAATTGCATGAAAATGGTGCTCTGTTTAATAATGTGGAACATCCTCCTTTAGTAGTTTTTCCTTAAATTGGGCTCACCTGGCAATCTAATTATCACAGGTGTCCGAGATTGTTTTCAGTGATTAAAAGAGCCTTGAGACACAATGCCATCCATGAGTTAAACTGAAAAACAAAATATTTAATCTTTGTGACACTTAAATAGAATTTGCATAATAATTTGGAACAGGGTGTACGTGTGGCTGTGAGTGGTGATAGATTTGTAGCAGTATACGTGAGGCTGTGAGTGGTGATAAGTTTTCAGTGTTCTGTTTGCGTGCGGCTGTGAGTGTTCTGTATGCGTGGGGATGTACGTGTTCTGTATGCGTGGGGATGTGAGTGTTCTGTATGCGTGCGGCTGTGAGTGTTCTGTATGCGTGCGGCTGTGAGTGTTCTGTATGCGTGCGGCTGTGAGTGTTGTGGATGCGTGCGGCTGTGAGCAGATATTGTATTCATAAAGCGTATGATTAAAGCATGTCCTGTGATAAGACACTGATCCCCCTCCCAGGACTGTATCTATAAATGCCCCAACAACGGAGTCTAGGATGGTTACACAGAGGCACAGGCTGTGATTATTATGCTGAGAGAGTTTGGAAGAGTTGAAGACCCCGCCACGGTCGCCATGCCTTGTTTGACATTTATTGCTTTTCTTTTTCCCTGTTTGTTGGGATCTTTATCTGAATGGATAAGATTTAGTTAACAGTAGATAAAGAGGCTGTTTGTTTACAAAGATAGAACTGGGAGGCTGTATTGCTGCCTGCCTTTCATACTGATTTATTGGCACAACAGTCAGTCTGCTCCTTATCTGCAAACACCAAGATTTTACAAACAGGTCTGGGAAAACACTCTACTCTGCTCCAGTGACTGAGATTGGGGGTGTGGGGGGGGGCTCTACTCTGCTCCATTGACTGTGATTGGGGGCTACTTTGCTCCATTGGATTGGGGGCTCTACTTTGCTCCATTGACTGATTGGGGGGCTCTACTCTGCTCCAGTGACTGAGATTGGGGAGGGGTTTCACTTTGCCCCAGTGAGACTGAGGGGAAACTCTGTTCCAGTGGCTAAAACTGGTCGAAAGATTTATTCTGTTCCTTTGAGAGGGATGTGCAAGGAGCTTGAGACTTTTTAATCGTATTCCTGAGATTCTGAGGTTTACGTAGTTTTATCTTTATAGGCCCAGTGTGTTCACGTTGGAGTTTTATGAAGTGTATATAAAATACATTGATGGGCATTAAAAGGGCTAATACTTGCACTGCCTGCGGATGAGAGGTGCCACTTTCTCCAGTTGATTGAAATATTGCTTCAGATGGAGATATTGGCAGTAACTTATCTTGATTTTCAACCTCGGTTTCAAGCAGTCACTGTCTGTATTTACTAACCGTCCTTTTATGCTTAAACCAGTTACTGCCGACAGCGCTTTCTCCATTGCCTCCATGTCCTCCATGTCGTTAAGAATTTCTCTGAAGCAGTGACTGCGTCTCCTTCCCTTGTATCTGCCAGGAAATGGGATTCACCAGCCTATTGTCTTTCCTGTAATTATTTCATCACAATGTCGCAGGCAATTTGCCGTGGAATATAATAAACCTGATAATGATAAGTCTGGCTTCTGGGGTCTGACAACTGTTGGAGGAGATGTGTACTTTGGCAGCTAAAGGGTAATTATGATGATAAAGTGAGGAATTTGTTTGAAAAGAAGCAGATTGGTGCCCACAACACGTAGTGCGTGTTGCATTCGCCGTGGCAGGGCTGCTCAGAACGCCGTACACTGCCATTCTGCTGATTGAGTCGGTACACTCGCAAGCGTTGTGCAGCTCCTGGTTTCTTGTTTGTGTTTCTCAAAATCCACCGTTATCGTAATGAGAACACCATACAGCCGCGGTCGCCGTGTGTGCGGTTTGTGGCTTTGATCTGCTACAGGAAGATGGTGAATGCACTGTACGGCAGCGGGCTGCATCCTCCCAGCCTGCTAGAATAGACACAGGTTTCTGTCCGTTTGAAAGTTAGGAGGAGTACACCAGCTGTGTTTTTCATCTCTGGTTTCACTATGTTTCCCTCTAATCTCAGATCGTGCAAAGTTCTCGTTTATACAGCAGTACACAGTGAGGGGGCCTTTAAGAAATGCATCATGATTTGGGAACCTAAAAATGACATTGCTTTGTGAAGCCCTGTTTGTCGTCCAGCGCAGGCATCGGTACTCTGTGCTTTGCCGTCTGTGTCTGTCACACTTTATCTTGAGAGCATTTTAATATTCTACAGATGAGGTCGTTCAGGTGGTTAAAGCACCATCTGTAGAACTTGGGGGTCGTGCGCACTACACCACGAATAATCAACCCAGCATTTTGTCCTTTGTAGATTGACATCATGGGTGAGTTTAACTTTTAATCAGCTGCCAGTGGGGTGCATTTGTTTGAGTTTGTACTTCTACCACAGGTTATGGTGGTAAATCTCCCCTTGTTTGTCTGTATTAGCAGGATTTAAAAATAGAAAGAAAATCACTGCAGTGAAGAGCCCACCCACACGTGTTTAATGTCGTAAAGTCTTGTATGGTCTGTGTACGTCGTACAACTTCTACATGACTTGTGCCGTATCTGTCATGGGTGTTAGAGCACAAATAAATGAAGGGATAGACAAGTCCTTTGGGCCCCTTCTATGCACATTGCTCCCTTTTAAAACAATAGGATTCCCTGGACAGAATTGGTGAGAAAACCACCAATACCCTGCCCATGTCATCTCTGAAGGTTTGGAATAAGCAACCAGGTGCTTTATATGTCTATAAACAAACATTGGCTGGGGTTGTTTTGTATTTATAACTCATTGAATGCACTAAAAATAAGGTAAGGTAAGTAGTGATGTCCCGAACGGTTCGCCGCGGACTCATCATTGAGTAAACTTTGACCCTGTACCTCACAGTCAGCAGACACATTCCAGCCAATCAGCAGCAGACCCTCCCGCATCCATTGTGAAGCTGCATTCTTAGTGAGCTGTCCAGGAGGTTGGAGGGTCTGGCAGGGAGGGTCTGCTGCTGATTGGCTGGAATGTGTCTGCTGACTGTGAAGTACAGGGTCAAAGTTTACTCAATGATGAGTCCGCGGCGAACCGTTCGGGACATCACTAAAGGTAAGCCTTTTATCGTAAGTGTGATGGCAATGATACAACAGATTTCTCTTATTATTGGTGCAGGTCTCAGGAAATGATGAGATAAGATGGCGTGTCTGTTCTCACTCTGCTCTAAGATCACTGCCTTAAATTGCTCGCCATAAATAACTTTCTGGTTGTTTTGCTGAAAAGCAAGGAAATTACTTTTAATAAAGAGCATTTTGAGATGATGGGTTTCTTTGTAGGTCCAATGCGAATTGTGGGTGCCTGTTGTACATTGCCGAGCTTCACAGACTCCTGCTTACATCTGCAATGATTCCTGTATAGTGAAACAAGTCTGAAGTTCAGTGTCAGATCTTACAGTGACATGTGAGTCATCCTACCACATTCAGGAGAAAAGGCTCCACATTATTCTTCTGTAACTTCCAGATAGCAGCATTTAAAAGAGAATAGCTTAATTTCACCGATATATGTACTGTCCTGCTTGTTTGACAGTAATTACACTCAGCTGCTTAATGAAGGATAATTGAAGTGTATCACCAATCCGGCAACGAGAGGAATAATGGCTGCGGTACAGATGGAAAATAAAATACAAAGCCAAATAGCAAGGCTTGCAAATATCAGAATGGTGTGCAGTTTTCGCAAAATTATCCCAAGTGACACTTCCTTGAACCATTCCTAATAATTCCCACTATGAGGTAATCTCACTAAAGAAAGACTGTTACATGTTACTTTCTATGGTTTAATGTTGACCATAACGGAGTTAGAAGTTAGTGTCAGGAAGTGTTCTCCATAATGGTTGGTGCCTTCCATGGCAGTAAGTGTTCTCCATAATAGCCTTAGAGGTTGGTGCCTTCCATAGCAGTATGTGTTTCCCATAATGGCCTTGTAGATTGGTGCCTTCCATGACAGTGATAGTCGCCCACAATGACCTAGAGGTTGGTGCCCTTCATTACAGTGATAGTCCACCACAATGACCTAAAGGTTGGTGCCTTCCATGACCGTGATAGTCCCCCACAATGACCTAGAGGTTGGTGGCCTTCATTACAGTGATAGTCCACCACAATGACCTAAAGGTTGGTGCCTTCCATGACTGTGATAGTCCCCCACAATGTCTCCCATGGCAGTGTCTTTCATGGCAGCCCACAGTCTCCCATAGTGGTGCCTCCAATAGCAATGAGTGTTCCCTATGGTGGCCCAGGCGATGGGTGCCCCCTGTGGCAATGAATGTCAGTAACTCACAGCCTTATAGAAATTATCCATGAACGGTTTAGTTTGTTGTTGTTACAATACCTGTGTGCTTGCTTCTAATAATCCTGTGAGCTATGATATCTTGTATAATAAAATATTTCTCTTTCATTTCACCTGCAGAAGTCCATGTTTAAATACACACAATATATTCTGTCAAGGAGGTTGCTGATGAAACCCTGGCTTTTTAGTAGCATTTTCCAGCAGACTGAGTTCCCTCGGGTTATTAGTAATAAAAACAAGAAATAAGTTAGTGACATTGTTTCCGTGGCCACAGTAAAGTATGCATAGTCAGCACTATACTGTGTTCTATCCGTTTCATCTCCGTGTAATCCATCCTCAGGCCGGATTGTGTTTTAAAACAAACACTTTGTGTCGTATCTATCCGTTTCCCGGACATTGATTATTTGCAAAGGTTAAGTATTGATTAGAAAGGATTTACACGTTAAGCTGTTCGTCGGTTAATGTAATATATGAGCCTCTCATACAGTCCCGAGGCATCGATCAAGCCGCCATGGCCGGTTCATTTCTTCACCTTTACGCGATCTCATTTCAGTGATTGATTAGTTTGATTAAAGGGATAAAGGCCGGTCTGTAACTTTGAGCTGGCATTTCAATGCAGCAACTATCAAATATGTGGACTATATAATAGCAGAAACACCCTGTCTTGGTTGAAGCGGTCAGTATGAACTATTATATGACTGTCTGGCAGGTTCTGTGCTTCACGGTCCGGAGATCATTTATATTCATTATTTAATGTTATTGAATCCTCATTTGTTCTGGTCTTTCTGGTTTTCCACACCCATGCTGTGTGTCTTGCTACTAAAGATGAGTTTTTTAGCACTGTTCGTCCACATTTTGTCAGGTAAACAGGGGGTTATTGGCTTTTTTCTAAACTTCTAGAGAGTTTGGTATGCAATTATTAGTATTTTTTTTGTTTTGTTTGTTTAATATCCCACTTCGTGTATGTTTTATTATTTTCTTCTTATTTTTAACATGTTGGTGTTTATTAATATCTCTCTCCTCATTTTTAACCTTACAGATTTTCTTGTAGTTTTGTGTATTTTTGGGCAGAGCGTGGGGGGGGTCCACAACAAAACAGAATCTTGGTGATTGAATTTGAGCTAATCCTTCCATACGTTGTGGCTCCCTCTAGTCCCCTCTATCACAAAATCATTTCTGTCCAGTCTTCCACTGCTATGTTTATTCAAACAATTCCCTGAACTCAGCACGCTAAACCAGAATTGATGGTCATACGACGAAATGCTCCGCTATTGTCCAGATTAACAATAATGGATTGTTCCCATCGGAGTAGTTCATGTCAGAAATGGATACAGCTTATTATCATTAGGAGAGCCTGACACTATAATACAATGAATAGTTTCCCATACTGCAGCTGATTAACATGTCTGACAGCGCTACTTGCAAGCTCTTTGGACAAGCTACTCTCTGAGTGTGTGGTGTGATATGATGTATAAAGCCTTGTGTGTTCCTGTACTCAGTGTCCGCACATCATGTACTATTACTGGTTGTTAGATTCAGGTTTTATATGTTTATGTATATTTTAGCATACGTTCATTAAACACCATACTGTTCTCCCACCACCCCAGGTGGAGGTTAGCATATGAGGGGGCACAAGCCGTCCCCATAGCCGTTCCTCTCACCTGGTGGTAGTATTTTCCTTGGAAGATGAAATGGTTGTGTGTTAAAATGAACTGCATCAGATCATGGACAAACTCATTATGTCTTAGGGAAAACATTGGTTTGTTATCCAAAGTTGCTCGAAGGTGTTGTAAACCCACTTCGTGTGGTATTGAGCTATAAAGGCTCTCCACGTCGAGGCTACAAAGGATAGCATGACCAGTAATTTTAATCTCTTCTATGATATTTAGTGTATGTTTAGTGTCTTTTAAGTATGAAGGGAGTTCAAACACAAATTTCCTTAGGATCTGATCAACATAAAGACTTATATTTTGGGTGAGATTCCCTCTACCAGAGACTATAGGTCTTCCATTTAGTATGGGTTGCTGTTTATGCACTTTCGGAAGTGCATAAAATGTAGCGGTGACAGGATTCTTAACAAACATGAAGTTATATTCTTCCTTGGATATTAGGGATAAGGACAATGCCGTGTCAAGAATTGTTTTTAATTCGGCAAGATATTTTTGTGTAGGGTCACCCTTTAATATTTCATATGTCTCCCTATCTCCAATTAGTCTGTGAACCATTGAAACATAATCTGGTTTGTTTAAAATGACCGTGTTGCCTCCTTTGTCAGAGGGTTTAAAAATCACCTCCTCCATATCTCTCAATTTTTTAAGTGAAATACTTTCTTGTGGAGATATATTGCTATTAGGCTGAATTGGCAAGTCTCTCTGATTGATTTTATCAATTTCGTTGCATGTCAACTCCACAAATAGGTCTATGTACTTGAAATCCACTAGATGTGGAGTGAACAGGCTTTTCTTTTTCAATTGTGTGAATGGAGGTTGTTTTTGTGTAGAATTCTCATTACAGGTGAGCAGATCAACTAATATATCCAGTGCCCCTATATCAGAGGCTTGTAGTCCTAGATCTTTGGCCCTTTTTACCCCCACCTATACCCCCTCTATCAGGCATGGAATTTGAGTCACATTTGTATATACTTTATTTAACTTTTTTGTTTTTGGGTCTTTAGTTATTTTTCCATTAGACGCTATATTGCGATAGACATTTCCAGATGTGTGGTTAGTCCCTATGACATAGGCAGACGAACCGCATTGTGCTTTATATCTTCCTTATAGTTGCAATTTACCCCCATTGGATGAATAGGCATAGTTGCAATTTACCCCCATTGGATGAATAGGCATAGTTGCAATTTACCCCCATTGGATGAATAGGCATAGTTGCAATTTACCCCCATTGGATGAATAGGCATAGTTGCAATTTACCCCCATTGGATGAATAGGCATAGTTGCAATTTACCCCCATTGGATGAATAGGCATAGTTGCAATTTACCCCCATTGGATTAATAGGCATAGTTGCAATTTACCCCCATTGGATGAATAGGCATAGTTGCATAATTGTTGGGTGTACCTAGTCACAGGTTCCTATATATACTAAGTTCTTGGTGTACCTAGTCACAGGTTCCTATATATCATATTTTATATATATATATATAGTGTGTGTGTATTTTATAACATGTATGTTTCCTGACACAGTGTGTGGAATTCCATGTTTCTACTGAATGCGTGCTGAAGCCATCTCTCCCGTGCTCTTTGCTTGGCCGGGAATATTGACGTTTTGCTAACATACTTCGCCCCCTTAACCGCCAGCAGCCACTCTCATTGATTTCCTGTCAGACATTGATTGGGACAAGGAGTCTCTGAGGGGCATTGTCTGCAGAAGGCTGTCCACATATATGTTTATCAAAGGCCTTCACGTGGCGTGAATATCTCCTACGCTCTGCGAACTGCCGCCATCTTGGGTGTACAGTTCCAGATTAATGAAATCAGGTTCACCTCCCCAATGACGGCGAAATATGAATCTACTGCTGAGAATTGCTGCACTTTATAAATAAAATGTAAATACTATTACATGTTCTGGTGTACATCCAACGATAATGCTGGATGTTGAGGGTTGATGCCTTGGAGTTCTTTCTCCCAAAGCACCTTGGGTAACATGCACCGCTTGTGCGTCCTTGGTAAGGCTCAGGGTAATACTCTCAATCATTGCTTATACGCCATGGACATGACTGGTGTCGAGTAGACGTATAAAAACCCTGCTGGGTTATGACTTTTGACCTCAATGCACTGGTTTCATAACTAAATATTGCAGAGATTCCCATTAAATCACCCCAGCCAAACTCTTCAAATTATTTAGAGCAGTGTGGCCATAATGAACCATAGCAGGGCTGTCTTCATTGTTATTAGATTCTCCTTCAGGAGACAGACTGAAGGTCACGCTCATTAAAAAGCTCTCGGTTAAAGCCTCCTCAGCTCCTTGGCTATTAGAGTCACTGTGTATTGGCTCGGACGGATCAGGCTATGGTTTTTTATTATTTTACTTTGTGAAGTCCTGCGGTAAGACTAAAACCCTTTCTTGGCCAGAGAGGCCAAACTCAGCCTGATCAGCAAACAAAAGGTTCTCTCCTAGATTATGGCATTAAATACCCCGATGCAAAGTGTAACGGATCACTTGGCACCCCGACTGGGTACCTCTGTTAAAGGATGCTCCTAGCACTTCCTGAGGACTCCAAGCACTGCAGCAGACACCAAAACCACCGAACCGTAGGAGCATATGAATGCTCTCAAGCATATGAATGTTGTATACAGCCAAATAGGAAAAACCATGTGAATAGGTTTACACTCCTAGCAGTCAAACTGGAACAGCATACAATAAATCCTCCCCCAATAATGAGGCGACACTTCACTTTGAGGGTTAAGCAGGAACTGACTGGACTGGCACATACAGCCTCTTTTATTCCCAATCCACAAACTTAGTACTGCCCACAGGGTTTTACAGAACAACCAATAACACGTACAATACACTCAGACACTCCCACACAAAATCCTTCCCTCTGCCTGTGATACAATTACCTTACACAATGGGTAATCTAATTATCACAGACAGAGAAATACAGTTTCATAAAACACATCACAGGGACCCCAAAACATGCAATAACCCCATAAAAAAGTATATCCTTGGAACCGGGGGATCTGGGTGAACCACACATCCAAAATTACAGTTTAATGCAGATTCTGCAGAACATATACAGGCTAAATGAAAAACAATCACTGTATAATGTGTCCCCTGCTGTATAGTCCAAAACCACTGCACGATCTCTCTGTGCCCCAAATACTGGCGAGATGGCACCGTGTAGAAAAGTCCAAACAGTGTCTGTGAGTTAAAATGGCCGCCATCCATTGTTCTCACCATGTGCTTCATCCATTGTTCTCACCATGTGCCTCTGATACATGAAATGGTGGCCACTCAGTAACTCCACAGTATGTCCCCAGATGGTTCTTAAAGGGCCAGCAGCAGCACAACACAAATCCATTATGCCCAAATAATGTCTTTAAAGGGCAATACATCCCAGGGGCCATAGTCACATGGCAGGAGGTTGACAATCAGTCTTCTCCAATGCCCAGTGGCGAGGTCGGTTTCGCCACACAAAGCGCTTATTATATAGCACTGCACACCAAATGAGGGGACGATGTTCTATGTTGTACATATTCTGCTAGGCCCAGCTGTTGGTAATGAAAGAGCGTATATGAATTGAAGACTTTATAGTCAGGTTTGCTGATGGTCCTGTTTCTTATCCTTTGCATTAAGTATTATCAGAGAGAACAATTACTGCATCTTCTAGAAATGTAGCATTAACATGCAGGAGCGGGGTACGAGGTGGCACAGAGCATCGTTTGATGCTGGACATTTATCCAGGGTTGTTGTCATGAAAGGTGCTTTTAGCAAGCCTCACTCACAGGCCAATCCCCCTTAATGCCATGGCTGGGCAGCGTGTGCCTTGTCTCTATGGCAGGAGTGGCTTCAACAAGTTTAGTTTTTGCAGAAAGGCAACAATCCAATTCAAACTCTCCCCCTTCATGCTGATTAGGGCTAATCTATTATTATTATTTATATAGCGCCATCACATTCCGTAGCACTGTACATTTATCACTGAGTGCCCTTTAAATGACTCTGTAATTACAGCACCTTTGTAGTAATATAGTATCCATACAACAATAAGATATTTTCAGAGCACCGCATTCTGGAATTCAAAGCTATATGCAGAGCTACTGGGGAAACTGACTTGATTAAGATCACGTTTAAAGATGAATAGGTTTCCTTAAAATGCGCGTTCCCTTTTTATGGTTTGGATTTTGTGAAAAGTGGATGACGGAGCACTATTTCACGTTCTGGATACTTTTTATCTTCTGAGACACTGTACACATTCATTGTACAACTCTGCTGCATAGGATGGCAATATATATAAAAAACATGTTCCACACCTAATTGGGTCCCCAGTCAAAGGCACCGAACATCTCTTGAGATTCATTTATACACTTCATCTAAATGGTGTATAAAGTCTGACAAGGTTATTCATCAAAGCAAACATTTTTTGGAATTTAAAGGGAATTTCTAACAACTGGAATAAAATGTTCACTTCGGCTACTTTAGACATAAAAAGTGGTACTCATTTTGAATTCCTAAGAATTTGGCGTTTAGTAAATAACCCTGGCGGTGTGCTGAATTTGGGTTATTTTATCCTAATATTTGCAGTTCCCTTGTATATTCATCACAGTGCATTGCAGTCAAGGCTTTACTAGTAAATCAATGTCTGAATCTGTCAGGGTGTACGGTATGTGTAAGCAGTGTCTCCCCCTCCTCTATGCTGAGTGCGGCCATACTGTTCTGTAGAAATACTGGTATTTTATCTGGGTGACGTGTACAGACAAAACAACTCTTCCCACAAAAGAGTACATTCAGAATATCAGATTCCCTTGGAGCAGAGGCTTCCTTAGTAGTTTGCTAAATATTAAGCACTGCTGAATAGTATGCAGGCAGAGCATGTTTGTATATTGGATTAATCTAAGTCTAACCATGTCCCTCTTTCTCCCTGACAGCAATCAGCAAGCGTTCTTACTGGAGAACGTCCCCTGTAAAAATACAACTTGCTCCAGAGTCTTCGACGTCCACTGGGAGATTTCCGATTTAAATCAAATCAAGGACGCTCTGGCAGCTGCTTTCTTTGACATTTATGAAGATGTGAGTTCAGTGATTTTCTTACTTTTGCTATTTTTAATTGCTGTGTGCCTGTTGGGTGTCGCACGTTCCCGTGCCATGTGGGTAATGAAAGCAGACGTCTGACAAGGACTATATAGAGACTCATTGCCTGAACTCACATGAAAGCGATTACTTTATCATCCTGTTACAGGATCTTGAAATATGAAAACCACCATTTCTTTATGCTTTCAGCAGCATGCGCAGCCCTTACTGTCTTACAAGCTGACTGGCTATTGCAACAATGACCAACGTGATTCAGCCAATAAATACGGTCAGGACAGCCCAGCACACTCTAGCCCATGCTGCATGTGACCCAATAGGCACTCTGCAGCCACCAAAACCAAAATAGCCTTAATGCATTTTTCTTCAGTCTTTAACTTATAGTGTCTGCTTGCCCACCGCAGCGAGGGCTGTATTAAAGGCAGGTATTATCAACAAGTCCAGCCAATGGAGTTGATAATACGGTCTGATTGCTGTTATTCCATGAGATAGAATGTATTCGTTTTCCCCATGTTAAGCTCATTTAAAGGTAGGTAATCACATACCGGCCCTTGACTGCCTCTTACTTAGAATGGCTGATATCAAGCATTTTTGAGTGTATAACCAGCCTGACTAACTGGGCATAGCCAGTCCAACCGGTATGTACCCATTGCTCCCAAGTCTCCCAGTCCCACTCAAATGTACCCATCACTCCTACGTCTCCCTGTCCCACTTGTATGTACCCATCGCTCCCACGTCCATCAGTCTCACCTGTATGTACCCATTGCTCCCACATCTCCCAGTGCCACCCGTATGGACACATCGCTCCCACGTCTCCCAGTCCCACTCAAATGTACCCATCACTCCTACGTCTCCCTGTCCCACTCATATGTACCCATCGCTCCCATGTCCATCAGTCTCACCTGTATGTACCCATTTCTCCCACATCTCCCAGTCCCACCCGTATGGACACATCGCTCCCACGTCTCCCAGTCCCACTCGTATGGACACATCGCTCCCACGTCTCTGTCTCACCTGTATGTACCATCACTCCCATGTCTCTCTGTCCCACTCGTATGGACCCATCGCTCCCACGTCTCCCAGTCCCACTCGTATGGACCCATCGCTCCCACGTCTCCCAGTCCCACTCGTATGAACCCATCGCTCCCACGTCTCCCAGCCCCCCTCGTATGGACCCATCGCTCCCATGTCTCCCAGTCCCACTCGTATGGACCCATCGCTCCCACGTCTCCCAGTCCCACTTGTATGGACCCATCGCTCCCACGTCTCGGTCTCACTCATATGTACCCATCACTCCCACGTCTCTCTGTCCCACAGGTATGTACCCATCGCTCCCACATCTCCCAGTTCCACCCATATGTACCCATCGCTCCCATGACTCCCTGTCCCACTCATATGTACCCATCGCTCCCACGTCTCTGTCTCACCTGTATGTACCCACCGCTCCCACGTCTCCCTGTCCCACTTGTATGTACCCATCGCTCCCACGTCTCTCTCACCTGTATGTACCCATCACTCCCACTTCTCCCTGTCCCACTCGTATATACCCATAACTCCCATGTCTCCCAGTCTCACCTGTATGTACCATCACTCCCACATCTCTCTGTCCCACAGGTATGTACCCATCGCTCCCACATCCCAGTCCCACTCATATGTACCCATCGCTCCCACGTCTCCCAGTCCCACCCGTATGTACCCATCGCTCCCATGTCTCCCAGTCCCACCCACATGTACCCATCGCTCCCACGTCTCCCTGTCCCACCCATATGTACCCATCGCTCCCATGTCTCCCAGTCCCACCCATATGTACCCATTGCTCCCACGTCTCCCAGTCCCACCCATATGTAGCTATCACTCCCAGTCCTACCCGTATGTACCATCACTCCCATATGTCTGTCACCAATTATATTAGTCAGCTATCCTTCTGTTTCTTGAGAGCTCTACGTATGTTCCTCCAGCCATGTTCAGCCACCACACACCTTCCTCAGTGGATTATAATTTATATACCATAGTGCATGCTTATAGCTAAACTGACTTACTAGTTTTAGTAAATTCACAGGTTAGAATCACAATTTTAATTTACACAAATTAAAGCAATCCGGTATTAAGGACTGTTTTCACCTCAGTGCAGCCCTGAGGTCACATATTGAGGTGGCCCGTGGCACGCTGGTTGAAAAGCTCTGCCTTAGCTTATTCCCTACCCTCAGTTTTCCCCATCCAGGCAGCCTGCTGTCACTCACCTCTGTCATTGTCCAATGAGAGCCCACCACACACGACCTACGGGGTTTAATAGATTAATAGTTTTCATATGACACGATACAATTACATGAGTTTAGCGTCACATTTCACTCCGCATTCCAGAATTCCTACATTACCGAGCCCCACCTGGCACGGGGAGAGTTAAGGAAAGAGGAATTTGTAATGCTCGGTTTTCTGAATAATTGATATCATAAATTTATTAGCGCTTGTACAGACACTCATCTCAACCATGTAACTTTTAATAAAATCTGAGTTTAAATTATTTACCACGCCAGTCTGTACAAATTCATTACTTTGATGCCGGAGATAATGCTGGCAGTTTAAACCTTCAGGAATTAAGCTACAAATGTGTGAGATTTTTGTTTTGTTTTTTTACCGTTTTTGCAGTGTTTATCAATTCCTTTTAATATAATCATGCGTTCTATTAAAGTGCGCTCTCACATGTCATGGACATCTTTAATGTAGAGATCCATTCACATCAAACGCTAGGTTAACTGCACTGCTCCTCTCACTCTCTGGCAGTTATGTCCTATGTCACCTTCAGAACTGGTTTATCACTAATTAGTGGATAGCATTGAGATATTTATTGTATCCATATAGAGGTGTTTTAAGCAGCCATAGAGAATACATTGGCAGCACCCAATGGCATCTGCTTCCAGAACTTCACCAAGATTTTACAGTGAATCTAATACATATTCTGTATCTTCAGCACACCCTGCCCCTTTCCTGGATAACACTCGAGGGATGCTCTAACGTATGGTGGAAAAGAGGTTACCTCTAAATTATTGGGAGTCAGACTGCCTGTCTTCAGAATTCATTGTAAAATATCATAAAAGGGGGAACAGTGACATTTTGGGGAGACTGGTCATTTTTTCTGTTTGGTAAATGGCAGCAATGTATGCTGTAATGTAAATAAAGCAAACCTTTAGTCTTACAATTAACCCTTTCCGTGTTCATTATGGAACTGAAGCAGTGTAGCAAGCTTCTCCCCCAGCACGTCCTGTTCTAATGTCAGGTTCACATCATGATGTCAGACTGTTGGCTGCGTGCTCTTGACCTGCTATTGGTGGAATAGCCAGTGTTCACTTCCTTGAACCAATCACAGCTCTGTATGAGACAGAATCTCTCTTTTTGCTTTCTATTTACTTCTATTTAGCTATGAAAGCAATTTCTCCAACAGAAATGACCACAGCTTTCCATTAACTAAACAGGTACAAAAAAAAAAAAGTCCACCATTTCAGGCATTTATGTTGTAAATTATAAAGTGGTCTTTTCTGGTTTGCAGGGAATTCTGGATATCCTCGTCCTGGGAAAAGGACTTTCTGAAGGAAATAATGCTGTGCATGTCTTAATAAATAACTTCGAAGCGGATGCCTATTTTGTTAAAGTGATCGGTAAGTGTGAAAGGGGTTTTAATTCACCAATTTACGCCCATGTGAAAATGCCATCATTCATTGCAATATTCTTTAAAGCCGTTCAATAATGTTTCATTGATTCCCCATATGTACAAATAGCGACTGTAACCATCACGGGAAAGAAAGCACTTAGCCAATCCGGCCTCATACAAAACTGGAGGATGTAGCCCCCTCTTACACATTCTTCCTCTCTCTCCACGACTGTGTACAACCTTTACATGTCTGCTCAAGCATGGAAGATGAATTAAAATCAATTCAGTAGTAAAATGAATGACTTTTTCAGTGTGACATTATTTAAGAAGTCACTTGGGCCTTCTGTTTGTATAAAGAAAGAAATGCAAGCTATCATTTTATTACTTCCATTTGAACTTGCTAGCATTACTCTTGCAGAAGTAATTCCTGGAAGTAAAGTAATTCTCTTAAATAGTGTGGGTCCATGCAGCCCCCCTGGGGAGATTCTTGCTTGTGCCGGGGGGTCATGTCATTACGGAGGGATGAGGGACAGTGAGCTCACTGTTGCCTAATGAGACATTACAATACCCGTCTCTACGCTCTTATTATATGATGTCGTTTTCCACCTTGTCCCACGGATCATATTCAGAGTATGAAATCCACAAGGTGTCGTGCTTTTGTGGGTTAACACGGTGTATACTGTTCAAGGCGATATGGCTAATAAGCAGGTATAGAATAAATAAATGGTAAAATACCTGAAGCAGGCATGTGACGTTTTCTTACATTACAAAGTTTCCATGCCCAGTCCTCCACATGGAGAGTGAGGCAAGGGCTGTTAATGAGCCATTTCCATACTGCCACCTACAATAACTGTCAGACTATCCAGACTATCCAATCGGACCTGCAAACTAAGGTAGTAATTGGCTTGCTGGCCACTAAAGTGTTAACAATTCAGGGTGCAGCTTTATCCCACTTTTAATGGGCAGCAGAGAACAGTCATTATAGATAATGTATACTTTTTAGATCTTTGGCATTTTGTTAATGTGTGTTACCATGACTCCGCTTCATTAACCTGAAATAAGAAGTGATTAGGATGTAGAAGGTCACATTAGAGCACATTATTAGCGTAAATGCAATCAATTTGTCTTCCTAGGTTCAGATGACTGTGTCCTGCTCCAGAGTAACTGCTTTCATATCTCTGAAATATCTTACTGTCTCCCTTCTATTCACAGTGCTCAGTGGATTCTGCTCCAGTGACTGTCCGCATCAAGTGAAGGTAGGAGACCAGGCTATTCCTTACTCATTCTTTGTTTTATTCTTCTGAATGCAATACCCTATGTCTTAGCCGTATCAAAGAAAGGTTAATGCCAATCTTACATGTTTATAGTAGTGTGTTGTGCTTCACAAATTGGAGTACTTCATATTACATAAAGACACAAAACATGACAACAAAATATCAAATAATATGAAAATATAGACTTTAGTAAAAATAAGATAAGCCAAACAAATGGTCAGATACCTAAGGGAACACCACTTGGGTTCTATGCACCAGTAAAGACACTCCAACTTAACCCTATAATATATGAATAGAAGAAAACAAAAACAATGAAGTCACTCAAACCACAACAAAGTGGGTGAGTGAAAGCTGGATAGTAGGTAATTATCTAGTTTAAATAACTGTTAAGTTTAGCTGAACCAGCACTTAATGTGCATATATACACATGTGTCTCAAAACCAAAAACAAAGTAAGATAATGACTAGCCTAATAAGGCTTCTCCACTAACTAATAATGGGAGTATAGGGCCATCCAGTAAATTGCTTAAACTAATGCTAGCTTTATTAGACTGCTAGTTTTAGCCCAGGATTTGTCCTGACCCCAATCTAGATTAAAGGACCACTATAGGCACCCAGACCACTTCAGCTTAATGAAGTGGTCTGGGTGCCAGGTCCAGCTAGGTTTAACCCTTTTTTCTATAAACATAGCAGTTTCAGAGAAACTGCTATGTTTACATATGGGTTAATCCAGCCTCTAGTGGCTGTCTCATTGACAGCCGCTAGAGGCGCTTGCGTGCTTCTCACTGTGAAAATTACAGTGAGAAGACGTCAGCGTCCATAGGAAAACATTGTGAATGCTTTCCTATGGACTGGCTGAATGCGCGCGCGCGGCTCTTGCCGCGCACGCCCATTCAGCCGAGGAGGAGGAGAGTCCCCCCCCCGGCGCTGGAGAAAGAGGTAAGTGTTTAACCCCTTCCACCCCCTAGAGCCAGGTGGGAGGGGGACCCTGAGGGTGGGGGCACCCTCAGGGCACTATAGTGCCAGGAAAACGAGTATGTTTTCCTGGCACTATAGTGGCCCTTTAACGTAAATATACCAGGGTGAGAGTAAATACCTTATTGATGGGGGTGTCCGAGACCAATAGACACAATATCTAAGGAGTAATACAGTCCTAACAAAGGTTAATTATAAAGTTTGTAGGACAGGAAGATTAAAAGCCTCTCCCTGGTAAGCCAGCTAGATAGTTAGCAGAGACAGAATGAAAAGAGTGAGAGAATAATTAAATCAGTGAAAACACTGCATGTCTATATTAAATAGACATCCTAAGTGCATAGGTGATAGGTGCTCAACATCTACTCAGAACATAACACCCATGGGTGATCTTTGCGTTTCTTTACAATGCAGGCTCGTGATTTTTGCGTTTCTTTACAATGCAGGCTCGTGATTTTTGCGTTTCTTTACAATGCAGGCTCGTGATCTTTGTGTTTCTTTACGATGCAGGCTCGTGATTTTTGTGTTTCTTTACGATGCAGGCTCGTGATTTTTGCGTTTATTTACAATGCAGGCTCGTGATCTTTGTGTTTCTTTACGATGCAGGCTCGTGATTTTTGCGTTTCTTTACGATGCAGGCTCTTGATTTTTGCGTTTCTTTACAATGCAGGCTCGTGATTTTTGCGTTTCTTTACGATGCAGGCTCGTGATTTTTGCGTTTCTTTACAATGCAGGCTCGTGATCTTTGTGTTTCTTTACGATGCAGGCTCGTGATTTTTGCGTTTCTTTACGATGCAGGCTCGTGATTTTTGCGTTTCTTTACAATGCAGGCTCGTGATCTTTGTGTTTCTTTACGATGCAGGCTCGTGATCTTTTTAGGAATAAACAGATGAAGGAAACAGCGCTAAAATAAACCAATACTATGCTAGGTAATGTAGGAGGTGGCAACCTAAAAATAGGGTTCCCTCTGAGCCCTATAGACAAAGGCAATACACAAGACAAAATAGTTTTCTATTTTGTCTTGTTTATTATCAGTGATCTTTGCATTTACAATGCAGGCTCGTAATCTTTGCGTTTTTTTACAATGCAGGCTCGGTAATCTTTGCGTTTCTTTACGATGCAGGCTCGGTAATCTTTGCGTTTCTTTACGATGCAGGCTCGGTAATCTTTGCGTTTCTTTACAATGCAGGCTCAGTAATCTTTGTGTTTCTTTACGATGCAGGCTCGGTAATCTTTGCGTTTCTTTATGATGCAGGCTCGTGATCTTTGCGTTTCTTCTCGATTCAGGCTCGGTGATCTTCGCGTTTCTTCTTGATGCAGGCTTGGTGATCGTCGCATTTCTTTACGATGCAGGCTCGGTGATCTTTGTGTTTTATTCTCGATGCAGGCTCGGTGATCTTTGCGTTACTTCTCGATGCAGGCTCGATGATCTTTGTGTTTTATTCTCGATGCAGGCTCGGTGATCTTTGTGTTTCTTCTCGATGCAGGCTCGTGATGTTTGTGTTTCTTCTCAATGCAGGCTCGTGATGTTTTTGTGTCCCCTAAATGCAGGTTCAAATAATAAAGCAAAATCTCCATACTAATGGTGGGGGGACAGAGAATGGGATCATTTCATAAACCTGACCTATTGAGGAAGAATAAATCCATGTTCCCCAGTACATACAGAACAGATATCTGAGCATCTTCTGGTAGTTTACTGAAAAAGCCAATCCAAGTCCTTCCCAACATCCCACCATCTACTATAAGTTGCTGCACAACCTTAAACCTCTCCAGTTCTCAGCCTACCAACTTTTTATTTTGTAGGAAATGTGGTGACAGGGCTGAGGCTTCCAGAGGGGTTCATTCATTTTTATTTATTTTTTCTGGAGAGCTGAATTTTGCAATTGGCAGGCATCATTGTCTGAATGCACGGAATTCCACTTATAAACTCCACCCAGTCTGCGCCGGGGGACACATGTGGTGACGGTGCACCTAGACACACAGCTGGGCAGTTTTCTTAGTAGAATGAGTGGTGTTACATTCCACAAAAGGCTATAGAGTGCTATGCACAGGTTCAAAGTCATCTTAGCGCTTCGCACCAAAATTCAAATAGGAATTCAGTCTTCACCACTATATTTGGGCACAGGGTGCACGTGTGATAACGAGTGTGTTCTTACAAGCCCTCCAGCACACAGAGTGAGGCTGCTGAAGGTATCCTATTAAGAGGCATGATGACACTTAATGTGATCCTACATGTACCTATTATGTAAGAGATCCATTCTGAGCTAGCCCAGAACTTTATCTAGAAATCTTATTTAAAGAGCTGAAGTCCACTTTGCGAAGACGACACACGATTGTTTCTAGTGGCTGCATTCTTCCAGTAAGCTCTCAAAATGTTTGCTCCCTTTCTTTTCTTTCTTTCTTTCAAGATTTGCATTTGTCTCCTAAAAAGCCTGGGAAATGAAAGGGCTGGATACACTGCTAGACAGTCTAACCTGCGTTCATCAACATCCACCCATTCTTTATCTATTTCACATCATTTGCTGCTTCTGCAATAAATGTGTCTGTTTAAAAGGTATCTGAGTCACGCTAAAATATACCTTGAAGTTCTTTAGAAGTATCCAGAAACCAGTCATCTTCCCCTGCATTCTATTTCTAGATAACAGAAGAGGCAGAGGTTGCCTTGATTGCCGGCACTGCTCACTCATCTTCTTCCCCTGCATTCTATTTCTAGATAACAGAAGAGGCAGAGGTTGCCTTGATTGCCGGCACTGCTCACTCATCTTCTTCCCCTGCATTCTATTTCTAGATAACAGAAGAGGCAGAGGTTGCCCTGATTGCCAGCACTGCTCTCTCATAGTCTTCACCTGCATTCTATTTCTAGATAACAGAAGAGGCAGAGGTTGCCTTGATTGCCGGCGCTGCTCTCTCATAGTCTTCACCTGCATTCTATTTCTAGATAACAGAAGAGGCAGAGGTTGCCTTGATTGCCGGCACTGCTCTCTCATAGTCTTCCCCTGCATTCTATTTCTAGATAACAGAAGAGGCAGAGGTTGCCTTGATTGCCGGCACTGCTCACTCATCTTCTTCCCCTGCATTCTATTTCTAGATAACAGAAGAGGCAGAGGTTGCCCTGATTGCCAGCACTGCTCTCTCATAGTCTTCACCTGCATTCTATTTCTAGATAACAGAAGAGACAGAGGTTGCCCTGATTGCCAGCACTGCTCTCTCATAGTCTTCACCTGCATTCTATTTCTAGATAACAGAAGAGGCAGAGGTTGCCTTGATTGCCGGCACTGCTCTCTCATAGTCTTCACCTGCATTCTATTTCTAGATAACAGAAGAGGCAGAGGTTGCCTTGATTGCCGGCACTGCTCACTCATCGTCTTACCCTGCATTCTATTTCTAGATAACAGAAGAGGCAGAGGTTGCCTTGATTGCCGGCGCTGCTCTCTCATAGTCTTCACCTGCATTCTATTTCTAGATAACAGAAGAGGCAGAGGTTGCCTTGATTGCCGGCACTGCTCTCTCATAGTCTTCCCCTGCATTCTATTTCTAGATAACAGAAGAGGCAGAGGTTGCCTTGATTGCCGGCACTGCTCACTCATCTTCTTCCCCTGCATTCTATTTCTAGATAACAGAAGAGGCAGAGGTTGCCCTGATTGCCAGCACTGCTCTCTCATAGTCTTCACCTGCATTCTATTTCTAGATAACAGAAGAGACAGAGGTTGCCCTGATTGCCAGCACTGCTCTCTCATAGTCTTCACCTGCATTCTATTTCTAGATAACAGAAGAGGCAGAGGTTGCCTTGATTGCCGGCACTGCTCTCTCATAGTCTTCACCTGCATTCTATTTCTAGATAACAGAAGAGGCAGAGGTTGCCTTGATTGCCGGCACTGCTCACTCATCGTCTTACCCTGCATTCTATTTCTAGATAACAGAAGAGGCAGAGGTTGCCTTGATTGCCGGCACTGCTCTCTTTGGCTGTGTCTGTTACATTTTATGGTGTACGCTATATGCAAGGCTAGATGAATTCCTCGATGGAGAGGGCTCTGTCCGGTCTGTGGATCCTTCACCTTATCTGTGAGGAGATTCTGAAGGCCCTAAATCACAAGCTCCTAGGTGCATTGAAGTAAAGGACAACCTTTCTAAAACGGGAAATGCTCAAAGAGTCTTGTAATATACATGTCTAAGGTTCCTGTAAATGTCACATATACGGTTACTGACCCTTCGCTGTAACAATGTCCCATGTACACTGTAAGTATATTAAGCTGTATTCCCACGGGGACAGCACCAGATTATACCTGAGGCTGTTACCACAAAATGATGGGCGTGCAATGGTGTGTGCACAGTATAGACACCGTGAGCTATTCCCGGCTGTTGTCTGACCACGGTGTGTGCCTCCGTTCATTACTGAGACATAAAACCTCATTCAACACTGGGAGCGGTTTACACGCTCCATCCCTATGGTTTATTGATGGCCTTTACACTAGCTATTTTGTACTATTCATCCATGTATTTTCTAGACTCTTTAGAAGTGTTCTTTGTATATATTTATGTACACACTACTGTTAAACATTTTAATAAACTCAGGGCAAAAGCATTTTTCAGAACACTTTAATCTCTCTCCATTAAATGATTTACTCTGGTCTGTAACCCTTCCACGCCAGCGCACTACGCACAGAGGGCAGGCAGATTGTGTAAAAGGACAAGTAGATGGTACATCAGGGATTTTAAGGATTTTAACATGCTGAAATTGTTCATTTATATTCCCAGAAATGGATTTTAAGGGTTTGGATGGAATATCCATAGTTGTTATTGATTGCATCGGGGACCTTCAGACATTCTAAAAACATTTTTTAATTAATAGCAAGTCATGATTACAGCTCTCCTGATGGTATTTCATATCGGTTAGTCACATTGTGGGATCCTGGCTACCTGCACACCCCATGTGCCCTGCATTTAAATATGGATTATACATCAAACACATTGCCAGCTGCTTTCGCCCAAATCACGTAGACTGCATAGCTTGCACTGTGTACTGCTTGGACTTTTCTACACTTCAGGATCCTTAATACAAAGAGTATCCTGAGCTATACAGATCGCAGAGCAATGTGGGGATTATTTAGAAAGTATTTTGTAGGTGGTTTTTAAGTAGCAATGGTTTTAAACCCTGCATAGTACATTTTCTGAGCACCCACCTGGAATATGGTTTGGTTTGTCACTTTCGGACAGAGATTAAAAGCCAATTATAATCTTTTTACAAGTCACTAACTGCATTGTGTCTTGGGTCCATCACTGTGGTGGCACTGTGGTCTCAGGGCTACGTTCCGGTTGTACGCCCCTGTGGCGGCCAGTGTTCGGTCCTTGTTACCGGCGGTCATCTTTATTTGAAACGCTAAATTTTGAACTGTGCGCATCAAGAGATGCCAGCTACCTCCTTGCTTATATTTGTCTTTCATCAAGTGGGTTTTGTAGAGGAAAACTGACTTTTCGTGCTCATTGTCTCTTAATCACTAGTCTCATACACAAAAGACGCATTCATGTGTTTTCTTTCAAGACATGCAAGAGAAAAATGCAAATCTTCTAAATTCGAATTTAGAAAATTGGGCAGACTAGGCGGGCCGAATGGTTCTTATCTGCCGTCACATTCTATGTTTCTACCTATGATTGCATCGGCCCAATCTAATCACATTGTAAAGGTCGTACTATGCCTGACACAATTAGCATGCAGTAACAGTAAATCTAAAAGAACCCTCAGAACGATTCACTAAATTGGGAATTCTTGACGAAATAACCGAATTAAAACAAAAACTACAAGCTACTTTTCCAATCTGTCTGTCTGTCGCAAAAAATAAAATGTTATTCTCAGATCAGTTTGTCTTAACTCCCAGTTTGGTGAATGGCCATACTAGTGTCGTGATAATTAATATAGCTCAGGCCATTAACACGGCTTGTCATTTATTTCAGCCATTTGGTGTCAATCAGCCTGGGCCTTACATCATGTACACAACTGTGGATGCAAATGGATATTTTAAGAATGCATCAGGTAAGACAATATTCTTTATTTATTCTCTCTCTATTGGTATTAGGAAGCAGAGAGGGGCGTCCATCAATCCCAAGTAAGGTGTGCTTTACATTCCACCACAACTAGAACAGCAAGGAACATGCTCTGCTATAATTTATAATGTGATCTAAAATATACATCACAGCCATTTCAGGGTGCTGGAGGGCCATTATGTCCAGTATCGCTCAGTGGTATTACTTCCTATAATACTCGCTTTCAATTCCTCTTTATCAAAGACTCATGGGTATTGGTAAAACGGTGAAACTTTGCTTAAAGCCCTCATTTTACTCTTAATTTAGTGGAGCTTGCTTTCGGTATTAAGCGTGTGTATATAATATATATCTGCATTTGGACAAATAATATCAAAGTGCATGCAGGCCAGTGATTGGAATAAAATAGGACTAATTGCACTCTGGCCTTTCACAGCAGACTCCAGGCTGTGCCTTTTAAGAAGCCGCTATTGATCTACTGATACTTAGGTGGTTGATAAGGGGCTTTTGTGTAAAGGGCTCTTTTAAAAGGTTTGTAAAGAGTTAAATCCATTCCCGTTTTGGATTCATGTTGAGCGGAGCACTGTGCTCTGCACTGGTTTAGTCACACGCATTGATTTTTAATGTCTAAGCTTTCATTGGAGTCAGAAACCTGAAAAATATCCCTCACTATGTGTTTGCTAAGCTTTAACCTCCAACCTTTAAATCTCCCTGATCACAGCGCTTTGTGCTGGCAGCCCGGGTGTAATTGCGGGTTCTGTCTGAACACTTAGCAAAGTCACATTCTGAAGAAATGTCCCACATTTTTACGGTTTTGTTCAAGCTGTGGGCAATTTCAGTTTTAATCCGTACCCTTTAAGGGCCTGTTGAAATGCAGGTTGTGAACTTGAAGGATGTCCTTGTGATATTAGAATATTTCTAAATTTTTTGCTGTTCGTGGAACTGCCAGAATCTAGCCTTGTATTCTGAGGTTCTCCAGGGGCATTACAGCAGCCAAGTCCTCACTCAGGGGGCCCTGGATCTGTTTTGGGACCCAGTTACCTTTGCTGTAGGGGTGATACCAGACTCCCAGGTTTGAAACATTCAGCCTCTATTATTTATCTGCCAAGGAGTTTAATGTGCCCAATTCTCTGTAATATTTTACCTGCCTTGTAATATATGTAGTTTGACCAATAATTTACCCAGCCCTCCCTTTCTCGCTCAGTCTGTAATCCGGAGAATACTACTCTCCATTGTGGTAGTGCCGTGGTAGTTTTCATTCCCCCTTGGCCATGCCATCATATGTCCAGAGATTGTAAAGTTAGATCAGCCTATGGGTGATGGGAAGGGTTAAATAGACGAAGCACTGTATAATTTCACGTAATCCCTACACAAAATGCCTTAATCCTTCTCATCTCTTAAGATGCTATCGCTATTCTCTGTCACTGAATGAAGGGTCATTCTCCTACTGACGCCCAGAGAAATGTCCACACGGACTGAAAACAATGAAGAGCAGAGTACATTGTGTTAATGGGGCTGTGTTTTATTTTATTATGTACAAAATGGTAATGCCTGATACTGGGGCAGAAAGCAGAAACGTTCTTCACACATTTTATAGTGACTGTAAGTAACACTGGCAGGCCTCCACCTGTTCAGTAATTCTAGAGGAAATTGGTAATCTGCGCATGTCATGGTCTTCTCATCTCTCTGATGGCGTTCATGCGCACATTGTCATCTGCTCAGACCCTTCCCTGGTTCTCTAATGATCACATGTGGATCTGGGACCCCAGCCCATTTTCACAGGGCTTAGCAGCGGATCTAGAAAATTAAGAGGCTGCGGAGAAAGTGTTAGATATAGTAACTTGAGTAAAGGCAGCAGATTGTGTGCTGCTCCTAACCCAGTGCGTAAATTCAGCTTTCTAAATCGATTTTACTGAAAAGCACAATGATATACATACATTTTATAAATTGCAAATATCGCTAAACATTTTATAAACCTTGTGCACGTTTTCAAGAAATGCAGTGCTCTGGTTCCGTAGCTAGACCTCCGATCTGTCAACTGCTAAGCATTTGAATGCTAAAAGAGAGAACATTGTATGGTGAGTTTTTCTTTTACTGATTGTGGCCCCAATGGACCATATGAGTAATGAAAGATAAAACCAGTATAATAAGGTCTGAGAGCACTAACCGCGTCGACGTATCATCCAAAGTGCGCCAGGGCAACCATGAAATCTGTATACCAGAACACGAAAAAAAATGCATTCAGCACACATTATATAGGGGTTATTCAATAAATCTGGAAATTTCACATCAAAATCACATTTTACTATTTTGGCCTAAGATTTGCAACTCTACCAAAAATGACACTCCACACCCGTTCAATATCATATCTGTCTGCAGTTTGCATTAACGAGGGAGCGTCAAATGTTAGCTGATGTAATTCTCCAATGTTTCAGCTTTCAAAGTTCCCCATGCTTTTTATAGTACTGTCAGCCCAGCCCCTACATGTAAAGGTAACATCGGCTAATTGGAAGATATTACAGGGACAGCTCTCTGCATATCACACTTTGCAAGTCTATGAAAATAAGAGAATGTTTAGCTCGGATGTTCTGACCAGCCCACAAGCTGTTCCCATTGTTCTCTGACAATATTGCTTAATCACATAAACAAACGATGGCTTCAGTGGAGCAGAAACCGTAACACGTCTTCGTCAAGAGCACCTCTGAGTATTTCCAGCATTCCTTAAACATCTGCCTAATCTGTTTTGAAGGAGATGTTTGGCTAATTAGGAGACACAGTCATTAGCCCAGTAATATGTTTAAACACGTGAAAATCATTCACTACTAGCATCCCCAGGCTTGTATATGTGTTCCTACCCACACCGCCTTTACCTAGAGCAGACCGCCTTGTCATACTGTTCACCATTCAGTTTCAGTCTGTGAGTAAATTAGACACTTTGCTAGGGCAGATAGCAGGTTATTCTCTATGTGACTGGCTATATGCCTTTATAGTTGTTCTATCAATGGCCAGTGATATAGGTTATTCTATAAATGGAAATGGCCAGTGATATAGGTTATTCTATAAATGGCCAGTGATATAGGTTATTCTATAAATGGCCAGTGATATAGGTTATTCTATAAATGGCCAGTGATATAGGTTATTCTATAAATGGCCAGTGATATAGGTTATTCTATAAATGGCCAGTGATATAGGTTATTCTATAAATGATATAGGTTATTCTATAAATGGCCAGTGATATAGGTTATTCTATAAATGGCCACTGATATAGGTTATTCTATAAATGGCCAGTGATATAGGTTATTCTATAAATGGCCAGTGATATAGGTTATTCTATAAATGGCCAGTGATATAGGTTATTCTATAAATGGCCAGTGATATAGGTTATTCTATAAATGGCCAGTGATATAGGTTATTCTATAAATGGCCACTGATATAGGTTATTCTATAAATGGCCAGTGATATAGGTTATTCTATAAATGGCCAGTGATATAGGTTATTCTATAAATGGCCACTGATATAGGTTATTCTATAAATGGCCAGTGATATAGGTTATTCTATAAATGGCCAGTGATATAGGTTATTCTATAAATGGCCAGTGATATAGGTTATTCTATAAATGGCCACTGATATAGGTTATTCTATAAATGGCCAGTGATATAGGTTATTCTATAAATGGCCAGTGATATAGGTTATTCTATAAATGGCCAGTGATATAGGTTATTCTATAAATGGAAATGGCCAGTGATATAGGTTATTCTATAAATGGCCACTGATATAGGTTATTCTATAAATGGCCAGTGATATAGGTTATTCTATAAATGGAAATGGCTGTGAGTGCCGAAACGCGTCGTGGTATATATTAAGGACACTTTACCTGTATTTATTACTATTTTTAATTTTATATAGTATTTTAATAATAAAATCAGTTTGGATTTGATTCTGCATCCTGGAGTGATTTTGGAGAGCATTTCCAGCGCGGATCTATCAAGTTTGATACAGGACGTCCAAAATTGAGATTTCTCATCTCTTTACAAGCCCTAAGTCTGAGTCAGCTTTTAAAGTGACTCAGTAATATGTGAGTTTAACCAGTCACAATATATTATTTGCATATATTTTAAAGCAATATTACACTATGTTTCTGTGCTTTATGTTTTTTAGATATTCCAACTAAACCAAGTTTTGGTAATATATCGTGTATGCATGTTTTGAGTGCTCTCACCATCATTTTATAATTTTGCACTTTATTGATATCTGGTGTGTTGGAGTGGTTCAGACTAGGTGATAGTAGCACCTATATTATACTTTGTTCCTTATAATCTTTTTATATATTGTATTGTAGAACACTCGTTACCCTTGTGTAAATCAAACCATTCTCTTTATATAGAGAAAGCAGTCTGGACCCTATAGCAGACATGCCTTGATTTGTAGGATGATTGTTCAGCACATAGTGTGATAAATTGACATCTGTTTTTTCTAGCAGGAATGGGTCAGTAAATATCATGTAGCTCATCACATGGTCCGACCATGCAGACATCTCCCTACTAATCCAACTGCCACAGATCTCGCGACCCTGGTCGTGGAGACTAAATCGCATCCTACTCCACGATCCTCAAACCATAAACCACTTCAAAACAGAACTCACACATTACTTGAACACACAGATGGGCGGCCCATAAAACGGTGATCAGGGGGATCCCTCATAAGCATAGCCAATGTACAAAAGAAGAAACAAATAGCCTACATAGAATCATTACTAAAGACAATCAGGCAACTGGAATATCAACATAAACAGAGGACCTCACGACACAGCTCCAAACCCAACGCCAAGCCCTTAAAAAGGCTATGGCGAAAGATGCAACGAAAGCATTACAATGGACAAAACAAACGTTCTACGAGAAATCCAATAAAGCAGACACGCTCCTAGCCCGTAGGTTGCACAAACGCATCCAAGCTAAACAAATCACCTCCATTCTAACCCCCTCAGGACAGCCTGACATCCCCAGCAGAATTGCAGAGGTATTCCAGAGATACTTCGCTGACCTCTAGGACCACTCTCCCCAACACCGCCTGCAAGATACCACCCTGCAAAACCGAATACAATCCTTTCTAAACAAGATACACCTACCTTCACTCTGAGGAAGCCACAGCACGCCTCTTGGCAGAAATCACTGAAGAAGAAGTGGCAGGGGCAATAGGCACCACGAAACCCAATAAAAGCCCAGGCCCAGATGGGTATATTGGGGCATTTATTACAAAACATTTCAGGACACCCTCTCACCCCACTTAACCCCTTAAGGACCAAACTTCTGGAATAAAAGAGAATCATGACATGTCACACATGTCATGTGTCCTTAAGGGGTTAAAGGATCTTTACAACACCCTCCTGACGGGAGACCCGATACCTGAAGAAATGCTAGCAGCAAACATATGCCTTCTGCCCAAACCCAACAAGCCCCACACTGACCCCAGCCACTATAGACCCATCTCACTACTAAACGTAGACATTAAAATATTCACCAAATTCCTCTCCAATCGCCTTCTCCCCTTTATATACATTAATCCACCCAGATCAAGTGGGATTGGTCCCCTCCCACCAGGCAAGCGATAATACCAGACGAACACTAGACCTGATATGGGTGGCCAACCACCGCACAATTCCAACCCTACTCTTATCCCTTCACGCCGAAAAGGCATTCGACCGACTGCTATGGCCATTTCTTTTTGCTACCCTAGAGAAATTCCGATACCCAGCCCCCTTCACAGCAGCCCCTAAAACAATATACTCCGCCCCTAAGGCAAATTATTAATACCGAACACTTACCCGCCCCCTCCCTCCCTATACACAATGGAAAGCGGCAAGGATGCCCACTCTTCCCCATCCTCTTTGCTCCCTCCTTGAAACCGATACTACACCTCATCCGCACTACGCACATGATCACAGGCATTAAGGTACGCTCCCAATCGTATAAAGTAGTAACCTCCCTACTATCACTACTACACCTACTAGACGAATACTCTGAAGTCTCAGGATACAAACTGAATCAAGACAAGACAGAAGCACTAACACTGAATATAACACAGGATGACAAGACCACACTGAGCAACACCTACGCCTTCCAATACAAAGCCTCCCACACCCCATACCTGGGTATTAACCTACCAGCAGCAATACATCAAACACACTCAACTACACCCTGATGATACAAAGAGCCACAGACGATCTCAGCAGATGGCAAGAGATGTCACTGTCATGGATGGGGCACATAGCATGGGTGAAGATGAACCTCTTGCCCCGCTTCCTCTACCACTTCCAAATCCTCCCTATTCCAATTTCCACACCAGACTTCAAATACCTCCAGAAACTAGTCGACCAATTAATTAGGGTCAACAGGCGACCTAGAGTTAAAAGGACAACCATGTACATCCCTAACAGATAGGATGGACTGGGAATGCCCCACTTCCAATATTATTATGTCGCACAAATCACCCAAATACAGAACTTGCATGCCCCCACGGAAAGCAAAAAAAAACTTTGCACACTACGAGCAAAACAACCTCTACAGACTATACCACTTCTTCACAGTAGTCCACATAATCCCATACAACAACCTACCCAGACCGTACGCATTATATACCACCCATGACTTTTTTAGGTACCTCCAACTACACAGCTTTTTAGAACAGACAGAAAACAAAACAGCAGCCTCCACCAAACTCTCATCTCTTGAGTGGGCTTGCATCCACGCCCCACTCCACAAAGGCCTGATCACTGACAACTACACACTCCTAATCACCCCTCAGGGGCACTGGCCTCTTTGTCGGCTTGGGAGAGGGATCTGGGACCCCAGATGAACCTACTGACAGGCAGGATATACGGGAGGCTACGGCCTGAATATCCATCTGTGTGAACCACAAGGAGCAGGCCTTCAAGACCATGCTAAGATGGTACCTGACACCCGTATGCCTATACCGAATGGGAAGGTCAGACTCTGACCTCTGCTGGAAACAGTGTGGACATAGAGGCATAAATATACACCTTTGGTGGCACATGAGCGAACTACCCAATCGACAGAGACTCCATACCCTCTGGAGAGAATAATAACACCCAACCAACGATAGGCCTCGGGCCAGGTCACGGCCACAAGCCCACAAAGGAGCCTGGACTGGGGCCTCCACGCTAGGAATATAAGAGGGCGTCCCCACCTAACCCTCCTGCAGACCTACACACCAGACCCCATATCGCCTCCACATCAACCACTTTAGCACTGCACCGGGTACCAACACCAATCAATCGACTCCCACCTTGGCTGACAGGCACACCCTGGATAACCAGCAACCACTACCCTCATTGTGATATATCATCTCCTGTAAATAAGTTTCCTTTTCACCCTTTTTATTTTTCACCCCCTTCCACGTTTATAGTCCAGTTACCCTCCAAAATAAAGACCATGGAGTCGAAAACCAACCCAAAATCAGCAGGGAACGCCCACAGAGAAAAGCCCTACACAACCCGAGGAACACCTGGACAATAGGGCCACAATGTCAAATCCAACGCAAAATTGTTTAAGGGAACAACTTCAGCAATGCTAATTACGATTTGAACGCACAGTGTTGTTAAATTGTAAGACGAATGCATGTGTATAACCCTGTGAAACGTTTCCTGTCTGTAACAAATTACTCTATGCAAAACCTAACTAATAAACAAAGAATGTTTTAAAAAAAAAAGTCCTGGTCTGTCAATGTAAGTTTCTGGATGGTCTTGGATTCTCATTCTCTAGTGCTGGTCTAGCTGTCATAATTTCCACTGTGATTAAAAGTAAGAAGGCCATGGCCCAGTTACACTCTTCAGGTTCCTCTTGGTGCTTAGTCTTTGTCCTTTTCTAACACTGCTGCTTCAATATCCTCATCTGATGCAACCAAGGCCCAATGGGTCATGGGTTTCCCTTTTATGAAGGTGTTCCCCTCTATGGCCCAAGTTGTCAGTGGAGAGATGTGCAGTTCTTCAGGGACCAATGTGATCCCGTAGAAGGAGGACACATGCCTTACCATCCTCAGCTTGTTCGACAGATTTGCTGTATTCAAGAGGTAAATACATGACCACTATGTCTTTGAAGTATACCATTTCATTGTGATCCATGTGGATCTTCACCAGTTCCTTTTAAGGACCGACACTGTCAGCTTTTGCCTTGTTGCTTTTTGGACTAGCCACAAGGTGTTCATTAAAGTTTGTTGTGCCCTAATAGCACAGGTGTAAACCTTGGGTATTGTTTTTGTCTCTTACCTGGAGAATGGTGTGATACGGGTGTCTTCTTAAAACCTGGCAGTTTGGTATAGCCACATGCTAGTCTCCCTTTTGATTAGGCATGGATGGTGTATGAACATGCAAGTTAAGTTCCTGGGTTTAGTTCGTTCCTTGTTAGTCACCATCCCTATCTACATTTTGAGGTGGCATCATGTCCTAATGACATTAGCATAAGATCCGAAATGTTGTCACTCTCATTATCCAAGGTAGGTAAACAAAATTTGTGTCTTACCTGACAAATTAAATTTATTTCTGGATGGTGAGAGGCCACAATTCCTGCCTGTCAGTGTGTGTATCTGCCTCTGCTTGTGCTTCACTGCCTTGCTAGTCTTTTTTGTTTGTTCCTCTTTTTCCACCCCATTTGCTCTGCACCAGGTATAACTAAGGATTCTAGAGGAGGGCCCAGACAGGCAGGCTTTAGACTGGAGTAAGGTGATGGTAGACCTTATGATCAGTGTTCTGGCTGGCAGAGTGCTGTTCCTGAGGAGTGCCCTGCCACAAAACAAAAATAAAATGCTACATATGCTGTGGTCCTCTCTTCTAGGATATGGCTCCATATTAAAGGTATATGATATTGGCTTGGCGAAGACCCTTCCACCTGCTGCAACGGCCTTGGCACCTCATCTTTCAAGACTAGATGGGCCGAATGGTTCTTATCTGCCATCACATTCTATGTTTCCATGTCTATGTGTTAAATGATTTGTCTTTTTGATCTCATTTTGGAGTTACTCTTCCCCTTTTGGCCAGTCAGTATGTGCTTGCGTTTAATATACTTGTTGCATCAAGTCCTCTTTCCACCCATGTATCACACTGAGAGAGATCTGTCATGCTCGGTCCTTACCGCGGTGCCAAATGGCATGCCGGGTCTGTGCTCTTGTTGTTTGTTTGCATCTTGCCGTTTGCGATATGCAGAGACACTGTTTAGCATTTGAACCCCACAGCAGTTCAAGCCGAGAATAACATTAATTACACAGTGCGGACAATTTCTATTCCTACCGTGGGTGGTGTGAACTTTCTCTGCAGACTTCCAATTCCAAAGTGTGAATGAAAAGGTTCAAAGAATCCGGTATGAAAGCAGCCGCCTGTATATTATCATCTGACCTCTAAAACACATCTATATGGAATTCACAGGGCTGATCCCATTACCCCAGGTCCCAGAATCTGGATAAGTAAGGATAAGACCTCGGTCTGCCAAATTTCACACTTTTGTTTTGTGAAAAGCTTTAAATTTCAAAAGGTCGATATTCAGAAACCGGTTCCTGGTGTCATGAGTTTAGTTACCCAATGAGTCATTAGGGGCTCACTGTGCATTAGCCGTGTGTGCGCTATATGAGCCATTACAGTGACGTTTGTCAATATTAATTTCATGTATCAATGTAGACGAAGTGCCGTTGCAGCTGGAGCACAATATTATAAAAGTGACACTGTGTCAGTTTATTTTGTTACAGGCGACTTCTAAAATTACAAAACAGTGTGTGATATAATCTGTACTGCATGAAATGGCACCTTAATGGCACATAAACCATACCAGTGCATACTTAGAAAAACTGCCAAGTGCAAACAAAAGGCCATTCGTTCATTTTATTTTCCAGTTGTAGATAATTCATCAAAGAAGTAAAACCAATCCTCTCCTTTTGGAGCTCAATGCTGTAATTTCTGCTCAGACTAGGATGGAGCTGACGCTTATCAGACACTCCATCCAATCCCATTCTCTTTCCTGGGTGCTGGACATACATGTTTTACCCCAACTTACTTTTGGTGCCTGATTTGTAAATTGCTGTGCTTGTTTTAGGGCTAAATTATCATGGAATATTTCCTGGACGTGCTCTGTGCTTGTTAACTTGTTTCTTAATTCTCTATCTCTGAACAAGCCCTGGGGAGATAGTGCAGCTAAGCGGACAAGGGCACATGTAGGAGTGTGGGGATAGATGCGTGGGATTGGTTGGGAAAGAGTGTGTGGGTGGGATTATGTTCTGTGTAAGTTGGTGTGAGGTAGGTCTTACCGCAGTGCCACTTGGGATTCGGGCCAGCAAACATCTTAACAACTTCCTGTCCTGCTGCTCCTGTTTGCCTGGGCCTGTAATTTCACAGCTTGAAGGATGGAGGTTGAGGCTTTCTGCTTTCCCCCAGAGCTGCTGCAGCGTGGATGGTGGCCGGCGACTCCTGATTAAGGTGCTCTCCTGGATCCTCTCCCCTGGGGATGGCTGCTGATGTGGGTGCTCCATCTGGGGCCTTCCATGTGGCCCTTGCTCCCCTCTCCCCTTGGTGGCTGCCGGTGTGGGTGCTCCCCCCCCCGCAGCCTGGGTTCCTCTGGGGCCTTCCCTGTGGCCCCTGCCCCCTCCCCTGGGTGGCTGTCGGTGTGGGGGGGATTCGCCGTTGGGGGTGGGGAGGCCTCTCCTGGGGGCCTCCTCTGCCAGTGAGGATGGCGCCCGGGGGTCTCTCCCCTGCCCCCCCTTCCCCGTTGGCGTTTTGGGGGGGAGGAGGCCTCATCTCCTCCCCTGGTGTCCCCCCGTTTTTCCTCCTGTTCCTGTCGTTCCTTCTTTCTTCCCCCCCCCCCCTTTTTTTTCCCCCTCTCTCTGTTTCTCTCCTCTATGTCCTCCCCCCTTTCCTCTCTTCCCCTGCTTTTACCTGTTTCTGGGTCTTCTCTGCCTTCTGCTCTTCTTCTCTCTCTGCCTTCTGCTCTTCTTCTCTCTCTGGCTGGCACGTCCTCTCCATGCCCTTCTCAAAGGTCCTGGCTGCAGTTCATAGAAATGCCCAGCGGGTGACGCCTGGAACACCTTGGAATAAGACAGTGGAAGCTGATTTCAATGTCTTCTGCCTGGACTTCTACGCTTGTTATGCCGTTGGTGGTGCAACGGGCATTGGCTGGTGAGTACGTTGTCCCGTCTTGCATCCAATCAGGTCCCTTTAGAGCTGGGGGAAGGGGGTATTAGTGCGCAAAAAAAAAGAGAAAAATTTGGAAATTTCAAAAATAAAAAAATACAACTGAATGAATACATGAATGGAATGTGAAATAAAAGATATAAAAAATAGATAAAAATGTGGAAAAAAAAAAAAAAGGAAAACAGTCCACTCCGGTTATTTAAACCCCCCCCCCCTTTAACAGTATTTATCATATGTTATAGTACAGTTTCCTGCAGCGTCCTGCGCAGCTAATAGCGTTGGCGTTGCCTCCCAAGTGGCGGGCGGTTAGGGTGGCTCTGGACGCTGCTACGGGGCGCTAGTATGGCCTGCTTGACTTGCACGTGTCGCGTAATACTAGGGAGCAGTGGTGAGGGGTTTTTTCTTAGTGATATGTTCCCTCATGCCGCGGGGGGCCCCGTGCTTGGGAGGGACTCCAGGTGGGGTGTAGGGGGAAAATACCGTAATCGGTTGCGCCCTATGGCGCACGAGGAGTGTGTAAGGGCATTGTATGTTATGGATAGCATTATCGGGGAGAGGGCTCCCCGGGTATGCTCCACGTTGTTCTGCTGTCAGGACACTCTCTGGGTCGCATGTCGTTCCTAGGGTGAGCTGGGTTGGTGGGAATTTGCCCGCGGTTTTTTCATGCAGGCGATCTGTCGGGATAGGGGACGTGGGTGTTCTCCGAGCAGGACTTTTCGGCCCATGTGAGACTTCCTTCGGATGGTGCAGGAGCGGCTTACCAAGAAAGCTTGGTAGGCTTACCTCCCGACCAATTTTAGGGTGCCCCCGAAGTCCACTCCGGGGGTTCCCCTCCCCCTTGGGACATGGTGCCTGTAGAGGGGCAGGGTCAATATCACATGATTTCTTATTTACTCGGTTGTCGTTCCATCCACGGGGTTAGGTATGGGAGGGCATGACACAACGGTCCGCGTGGTTAGGGTTGCAGGGCTCTGGGGCTTTGCTGACAAAGGCAGCAGTGGAATCGGATTTCCGGCTGCTGCCGATGCGCCCGTGTTTTTTTTTTTTTTCTGGGCCGTATTTCTGACAGTCAGTGTTATGTGGCTATGTGCTTCCACACGGGTGGCTCTTAATGTCGCTTATGTGTGGGGCCGACAGTCACAAATCATGCTCTGCTGCTGTGGTGTTTTCTTGGGGTAGTGTTTTGGCGGTGTTGCCCTTGGGGCGTTATGGGGTTATCCTTTTGGGCCTCCGTTAACGGTGGCTTGTGCAATCAGGCCCCTTAAGTCCCTTCCACTTACTTCCAACCTGTTGCAGCTGCAGCGGGTTTGGGTTTTTTTGTGGCCTATTTGGGTTTTTTCCATGGTGTGCTGACTCTTGCTCAGTAAGCTGGCAAGCATTGGGGCTCTTGCAGACTCTGGCTGTCTTGGAGCTTCCCCATTTTGGTAGCATGGTAGGCGGGGGGTACCCAACTCCCAGACAGTTGGGTAGTTCTTCCATTGAGGCAATCGTGGGGTGGTGCAGGCTGTCTACATCATGTGACAGTACCCTCTACCCCGGTGGTACCCTGGTTGCGGTGCCTGGCTCGGCGCTGCTTGAGTCTGGAAGTGTCTGGTCAGGCGGAGTTTTTCCCCGGGGTTTTATCTTGTTCACGGTAGGACGTACTTCAGGCGGGGGCTCCACGGGGCCAAATTATAAGGCAGTGGAGACATGGTCGTTTGGTCTGATGAAGCGGGTCCATGGGTCGATCTCTGAGGCGGCGGGCGCTACAGTAAAGTGTGACCGATCGGGCCGGATGAGAGCATTTCCTTGGCAGCTTCTCGTTCATGTTGCGGTCATCTGCAGATGAGAAGGGGCTTTGGTGAATCGAGTAAGCATCGGGATGGACTTCCTTCTGGCTTTCGCCGCTCAACGGCTGTTGTTTTTGGGAAAGGTAAGTTGGTAGCGGTTGGCTGATTCATCAAAAGAATCTGTTCCATTCTTGGATGTTGCGGGGTTGACATAACCGGGCCATTTCTGCTTTCTCTTGAGGTAGATGGAATGAACAGGGTAATGGTTAGGCTCCTAACAGGATGTACTAGGTTCCCAGGATAGCTGGAAATATACCGTTCCAATTGGGGGTAGCACCGGGTTCCGACATGTGTCCTGTTTTCCTTCGGTGAGGACTATTCCACCCCTGGGTTATTCGGCCTCCTCTCCCCTTGTTTGGTTCTCGAAGCCGGGTTTTCTCGCATGCGTCCATGTCGTTGGGGTGCTCCAAGTGGGGCTAGAATTCCTGAGTAAGGATAGTGGAGAGTTCAGAGGGCATTCAGTCCGGTTGGGGGCGGCTACAGACGCCGCCAGGCTGGCCGTGCTTGTGCCACTGGTTCAAAGGGCTTGAATGGTGGGGGTCAGGGTGGTAGGTTCCTTGGGTTCACCCTTTCTCTCCGCGATTAGTGTCTCTCCCAGAATAAGGAGAGTGGGATGCTCATATGTCATTTGGGACAGGAGGCGAGGAGCGAGTGGTTGGATCTTACGCCTTCGGGAGCGGAGGTTCGGTGGTCTGGTGCCAGTTACGTGAGGGGGGTGTGGCTCCTCCTCATCCTGGGTCAGCTGTCCCGCCTCCTAGGTGTGCCGGGGACTTTGTCTTCTGTCTGGGTGGAATGACCTCGGTTCGGTGGCTGTTTGGGATTTGGGTGCTCTTAAATCTGGACATGTTACGTGTTCTGTTTCTTCCCAGAGGTTCTCAGGGGCCGGGCTGAGGCTATCGCCCGTTCCTGTTGGCAGTGCGCTCAGCAATGTGAGTGCCCTGGTGCATAGCCGTCTGGAATCAGACGAGATGGGTTTCTAGGTTTGTCTTGGGGGCTTGGGAGATTCCGATTCGCCTTAGGGTTTGGCCGGATGTGGCCTAGTTATCTCGAGGGGATGGGTGCACTTGCTGGAGGTCGGACGAGGACTATGTTAATGGTGCACTGAGGAAGACTCCAGCTGGAGTTGAAACGCGGTTGCTGCTAGAAGAAAGTATTGTATCTGGGGCTTTTTCTTATTTACTCTGCTGTGTTTTATTTAGGCTTTGTGCCTACTATAATTTACTATTTATACACTGCTTATTGTCCCTGTTTTAATTGTTTCTTTGTTCAATAAATTTGGGATTCTGCACTTTGTATCCTGTGCTGCTCTCCTCAAGGATATCGTTTTAGCCTTTTTAGGCACTCTCCTGCATATTATATAGAGCCTGGGACGGCTTTCAATCCTGTGAGTTTTACTCTACATAACTCTATCATTATATATATATATATATATATATATATATATATATATATATATATATATATATATATATAAATTTTGCATGTTATGTTATTTGTGTTTTTTAGATTGATCCCGAATTGTCATTTCGTTTACTGGTGCGGTATTTATTCTGTGTTAATCTAGCACTGCAAGAAGTGGTGGAACAGGCCATGGCTGGTTCTGGTGGGGTCCCCCGCTGATTTTAGGTGTTAAACAGCGGGGTTGTGGCTGGGGTATGTCCTTGCCAATTGAGTTTGAGGGGTTACGTTTAAGTATATGGAATGAGATGAACAAGTTTTTAAGGTCTCAACCTCCCCTGCTTCAAACGGTTAACATTAGGTTGCCTGAGGTGTCGTGCCCATCGAGTGTGGATAAGGTTGGCTGGTGGCGGGCATTGGAAATATATGATTTTTATGACGAGGGGGAGGTGAGAGGAAGTGGTGATTAGGAACCACTGTATGTTTATTGGCAAGGACGGTTGAGTCACTGTATAACACTATGGGTGGAGTTATATATGTATATATGTTAATTTATGCTTATTTATGTCTAACGTTTTTGGTTACAGAAAAAGAAGAGATTTAATAAATAAAGTTATGGATGTATTATGCAGTAATTTAGTTTGTGATAATAAATGCTGTGGCCTGTTCATCCATACTAAGTGGTCTGTCGTTATTTGGGGGGGTTGAATGGGGTTAGTTTTTGTTCTAGGCTGCATCGCGATTCTCCACTACGTACGTACAAGGGTCCCCTGAATTCACACATTACAAGCTACCATTAGAAACATATCCTGGAATTAACACGGGAAGATGGCAAAACACAGAACAATGGCCCAAAATAAGAGAAGTCACATTTAGACTATTTTTCTAACTCTCTAATAAACACAGATTCCAGATTGATAGATCTGGAAGGCTACTCTCCCACTCTAATAGACTCAGTCTGACCTTTCTAATGCCGTATTAAATGTCTGTTACCATTATAAGCCAGGTCACAAGAGGACCAACCTAGGAATAAAGCATCTCTCGCTTTATTAATAAGATAGCAGTTTGATGCAGGCATTTGTTTAGCAGGATAAGCCATTCTATCCGTCTCACTAATGATCTGCCGTCTTATTTAATGGGGCGAGAAATAACCGTGTCGATAGGGGACTGCTGAGGCTTTTATTTTATTTTGTTAAGAAGGGAACAAAAAAAACACCTGATCCTGTCTGCATAAATTGCCAGAGTCATACTGAGAGACAGTGTGTGTTTAACCCCTTCTACAGTTTCCGGGCTGCACCCTGACTACTTAAAGATACATACCTTTATAACATCGGCTGACACTGTTGAGAACCCTCATTTGCAGACATACTTTGATATATTTTGTATGTGATCGCTTTCAAACACGCTATTCATATATACTAATTTATATTGACTAGGCTACTCAGGCTGCTCCATTTTATTTCAGCATTTACTAGTATCTTTCATCTCTTTACTCATTGTAACGGGCATCTGTATATGTTTCCCCCCCCCCCCCTTCTCTCTCTTTTTTTGCGCAGACGTGCGCTAGTATTAGGTCAACGCACAATAACCCAAATCAGAGTCTACCCTATATATATACCAAGATTTCTGTTATTTTTAATCATTCAATAAACTTGTTTTTTGTTTTTTGGACCTTGTGGTCCTTTTAGATGAGCCTGAACTTTATACATTTAGTATAGTAGTCCCAGGCCCCGACTAGTCCTCTCCCTACCGTAAAGGTACTCATTCCTTTTCGTTTTGTATCCCTTCTATATACTGCGTTACTGCTTCCATTCTACAACCAGCTCAGCTTTTAGTTACTGTGATAGCAAGGTATTAGAGGGGGGCAGTTCACGCACCCACAGATGTGTTGTGTTGGTTAGATCCATTGTGCCTTGACATGCGTTTTGCCACCGACACATGGACTTGGGGGCTGCCTTAAGTGGATTCTTAGAATGTTAATGTGTCCTGCGTTGTTTCTTCTTTTGAAATGATTTTATTGAAACCTAGAGTTAGATCATTAATTATGCTGGTGGGTGGGGGAAGGGACGGGGAGTTTGTTATAATACGGCTGTACGTGTTTATCATGACTTAGGTTACTGGGAGTAGTAGTTTAGCGGTTAGCTTTCTATACCAAAATGCTGACAGTTGAACTACAGCTCCCAGACTCCTTGCATGCAGTTCCCATAACGTATTGCTTATTGTAGAAGAACTGCTATAGACCATTACATGAGCATCATGATTATTGGGAAAAGCTCACTACGAGAACTTCAAGTGTATAATTTAAAAAATATATATATATTTTTGTTTTTTGTAAAACCATTATTTATAAAATTCAACCTGTGGTGCCTCATTTAAGGGACACTCTAATGCCAAAATAAATGAATGCATGAAAGGAAGATATAACCCACATGAAAACATACACATTTAATTATGCATTTTTTTTATTGGGTGTATGTCTGCAGCCTTTGCAAGCCCTCCCTTTCTAACCCCGTCTAGGCTCTCTGTAGCTATCCAATCACAGGCTTCCTAATGCAGCTCAGTGAGAAGTCTTTGCAAGGCAGGTGCTCTGGGCAATTATCGCCTCTTGGGTTTATCTCCACTGAGCCAAATAAACCAGGAAGCCAGGGGGGTGTTACAAGGTTAATTTATGAAAGTGTCAATTTATACTGAAATCTACATTTTTTGTAAAACTAAAATGAGGACACACTCTTCACACATAAACCTTTTTAGCAAACAAAGTGGTGTCTCCTCCTCACACAGTCCTGCATTTACTTTGATATACCTGGTTGTACACACAGCATGCTAAACACCTGTACCTGCTGCAGTCTGTCGAAAACATCATTCTCCTGCTAAAGCTATAGACGTCACACTCTGTAAAATGTAGTGTGCGAGCTATCCGGCGTTGCAGCTGTCAGTCAGCGGGCACTGCCTTTTCTATTGACGTACCTATGACCTCCATGTTAGCTGTAATCAGTCACGGTGAGACTTCCAGCAATGTGTGGGTATTTAACCACTTCACAACCAGCGCTGGGCCATTCTGTAGTAGTTCTGCAAGCCCTTGTATTATGGAGTTGTTCCTGAGTGTGTTCAGAATAAACAAACACATAAAAACAAATACAACTGTTGCTATGAAACATTGAGAGAGGGTAAACATAAACAGCAGGAAAGAGAAGGTACCAAGGCCGCATGTAGACTTGAGCCACAAAGCTGAAGATTGTTCCCCTCTCCCCATAAATAATTATTATCACTGAGAATTTGAGGGGATCAGAGGATCTCGCAGTATGGAATCGTTAGTTCGTCTGTGTAGTGATGGAGAGGACAATATAGGGAGAATAGAATCAAAGCCTTTGGAATTTCACCATTTGAACGTACTTTTGTGGAGCATCCTTCAGAGAAGTGGTTGTTATGTAGAGAGACTAGATCCATTCTGTGTCGAGGTGATTCTTTACCTCTATTTTGTTACCAAGTGCAGGGTTTCAATTGCTTGTCGTCGTTCTTCACATGATGATTTCAAAGGTCTGTGTTTGATTTATATAGCAAGTAGTCAAAGCATTTCAACTATGGATTTATATAGTGTATAAACAGAGCGAGCCCTGCTTCTATCTATCTATGGATTTATATAGTGTATAAACAGAGCGAGCCCTGCTTCTATCTATGGATTTATATAGTGTATAAACAGAGCGAGCCTTGCTTCTATCTATGGATTTATATAGTGTATAAACAGAGCGAGCCCTGCTTCTATCTATCTATGGATTTATATAGTGTATAAACAGAGCGAGCCCTGCTTCTATCCATCTGTGGATTTATATAGTGTATAAAACAGAGCGAGCCCTGCTTCTATCCATCTGTGGATTTATATAGTGTATAAACAGAGCGAGCCCTGCTTCTATCCATCTGTGGATTTATATAGTGTATAAACAGAGCGAGCCCTGCTTCTATCTATCTATGGATTTATATAGTGTATAAACAGAGCGAGCCCTGCTTCTATCTATCTATGGATTTATATAGTGCATAAACAGAGCGAGTCCTGCTTCTATCTACGGATTTATATAGTGTATAAACAGAGTGAACCCTGCTTCTATCTATGGATTTATATAGTGTATAAACAGAGCGAGCCCTGCTTCTATCTATCTATGGATTTATATAGTGTATAAACAGAGCTAGCCCTGCTTCTATCTATCTATGGATTTATATAGTGTATAAACAGAGCGAGCCCTGCTTCTATCTATCTATGGATTTATATAGTGTATAAACAGAGCGAGCCCTGCTTCTAACCAACTATGGATTTATATAGTGTATAAACAGAGCTTAGCCCTGCTTTACCTATCTATATGATTTATAGTGTATAAACAGAGCGTAGCCCTGTTTATCTATGATTTATATAGTGTATAAACAGAAATGTTCTTCATTCCGCGGATTTTATATAGTGTATAAACAGAGCGAAGTCCTGCTTCTATCTATGGATTTATATAGTGTATAAACAGAGCGAGCCCCTGCTTCTTTCTATGGATTTATATAGTGTGTAAACAGAGCGAGCCCTGCTTCTATCTATCTATGGATTTATATAGTGTATAAACAGAGCGAGCCCTGCTTCTATCCATCTGTGGATTTATATAGTGTATAAAACAGAGCGAGCCCTGCTTCTATCCATCTGTGGATTTATATAGTGTATAAACAGAGCGAGCCCTGCTTCTATCCATCTGTGGATTTATATAGTGTATAAACAGAGCGAGCCCTGCTTCTATCTATCTATGGATTTATATAGTGTATAAACAGAGCGAGCCCTGCTTCTATCTATCTATGGATTTATATAGTGTATAAACAGA
>OW240923.1:3434095-3484954 GCA_933207985.1 Pelobates cultripes | reverse complement strand
TCTATCTATGGATTTATATAGTGTATAAACAGAGCGAGCCCTGCTTCTATCTATCTATGGATTTATATAGTGTAGAAACAGAGCGAGCCCAGCTTCTATCTATCTGTGGATTTATATAGTGTATAAACAGAGCGAGCCCTGCTTCTATCTATCTATGGATTTATATAGTGTATAAACAGAGCGAGCCCTGCTTCTATCCATCTGTGGATTTATATAGTGTATAAACAGAGCGAGCCCTGCTTCTATCCATCTATGGATTTATATAGTGTATAAACAGAGCGAGCCCTGCTTCTATCTATCTATGGATTCATATAGTGTATAAACAGAGCGAGCCCTGCTTCTATCTATCTATGGATTTATATAGTGTATAAACAGAGCGAGCCCTGCTTCTATCTATCTATGGATTTATATAGTGTATAAACAGAGCGAGCCCTGCTTCTATCTATCTATGGATTTATATAGTGTATAAACAGAGCGAGCCCAGCTTCTATCTATCTATGGATTTATATAGTGTATAAACAGAGCGAGCCCTGCTTCTATCTATCTATGGATTTATATAGTGTATAAACAGAGCGAGTCCTGCTTCTATCTATCTATGGATTTATATAGTGTATAAACAGAGCGAGCCCTGCTTCTATCTATCTATGGATTTATATAGTGTATAAACAGAGCAAGCCCTGCTTCTATCTATCTATGGATTTATATAGTGTATAAACAGAGCGAGCCCTGTTTCTATCTATCTATGGATTTATATAGCGTATAAACAGAGCGAGTCCTGCTTCTATCTATCTATGGATTTATATAGTGTATAAACAGAGCGAGCCCTGCTTCTATCTATCTATGGATTTATATAGTGTATAAACAGAGCGAGTCCTGCTTCTATCTATCTATGGATTTATATAGTGTATAAACAGAGCGAGCCCTGTTTCTATCTATCTATGGATTTATATAGTGTATAAACAGAGTGAGCCCTGCTTCTATCTGTGGATTTATATAGTGTATAAACAGAGCGAGCCCTGCTTCTATCTATCTATGGATTTATATAGTGTATAAACAGAGCTAGCCCTGCTTCTATCTATCTATGGATTTATATAGTGTATAAACAGAGCGAGCCCTGCTTCTATCTATCTATGGATTTATATAGTGTATAAACAGAGTGAGCCCTGCTTCTATCTATCTATGGATTTATATAGTGTATAAACAGAGTGAGCCCTGCTTCTATCTATGGATTTATATAGTGTATAAACAGAGCGAGCCCTGCTTCTATCTATCTATGGATTTATATAGTGTATAAACAGAGTGAGCCCTGCTTCTATCTATCTATGGATATATATAGTGTATAAACAGAGCGAGCCCTGCTTCTATCTATGGATTTATATAGTGTATAAACAGAGCGAGCCCTGCTTCTATCTATCTATGGATTTATATAGTGTATAAACAGAGCGAGCCCTGCTTCTATCTATCTATGGATTTATATAGCGTATAAACAGAGCGAGCCCTGCTTCTATCTATCTATGGATTTATATAGTGTGTAAACAGAGTAGCCCTGCTTCTATCTATGGATTTATATAGTGTGTAAACAGAGTGAGCCCTGCTTCTATCTATCTATGGATTTATATAGTGTATAAACAGAGCAAGCCCTGCTTCTATCTATGGATTTATATAGTGTATAAACAGAGCGAGCCCTGCTTCTATCTATCTATGGATTTATATAGTGTATAAACAGAGCGAGCCCTGCTTCTATCTATCTATGGATTTATATAGTGTATAAACAGAGCGAGCCCTGCTTCTATCTATCTATGGATTTATATAGTGTATAAACAGAGCGAGCCCTGCTTCTATCTATCTATGGATTTATATAGTGTATAAACAGAGCGAGCCCTGCTTCTATCTATCTATGGATTTATATAGTGTATAAACAGAGCGAGCCCAGCTTTCTATCTATCTATGGATTTATATAGTGTATAAACTTCTATCTAACTATGGATTTATATAGTGTATAAACAGAGCGAGCCCTGCTTCTATCTATGGATTTATATAGTGTATAAACAGAGCGAGCCCTGCTTCTATCTATCTATCTATGGATTTATATAGTGTATAAACAGAGCGAGCCCTGCTTCTATCTATCTATCTATGGATATATATAGTGTATAAACAGAGCGAGCCCTGCTTCTATCTATGGATTTATATAGTGTATAAACAGAGCGAGCCCTGTTTCTATCTATCTATGGATTTATATAGTGTATAAACAGAGCGAGCCCTGCTTCTATCTATCTATGGATTTATATAGTGTATAAACAGAGCGAGCCCTGCTTCTATCTATCTATGGATTTATATAGTGTATAAACAGAGCGAGCCCTGCTTCTATCTATCTATGGATTTATATAGTGTATAAACAGAGCGAGCCCTGCTTCTATCTATCTATGGATTTATATAGTGTATAAACAGAGCGAGCCCTGCTTCTATCTATCTATGGATTTATATAGTGTATAAACAGAGCGAGCCCTGCTTCTATTTATCTATGGATTTATATAGTGTATAAACAGAGCGAGCCCTGCTTCTATCTATCTATGGATTTATATAGTGTATAAACAGAGCGAGCCTGCTTCTATCTATCTATGGATTTATATAGTGTATAAACAGAGCGAGCCTTGCTTCTATCTATGGATTTATATAGTGTATAAACAGAGCGAGCCCTGCTTCTATCTATCTGGATTTATATAGTGTATAAACAGAGCGAGCCCTGCTTCTATCTATCTATGGATTTATATAGTGTATAAACAGAGCGAGCCCTGCTTCTATCTATCTATGGATTTATATAGTGTATAAACAGAATGAGCCCTGCTTCTATCTATGGATTTATATAGTGTATAAACAGAGCGAGCCCTGCTTCTATCTATCTATGGATTTATATAGTGTATAAACAGAGCGAGCCCTGCTTCTATCTATCTATGGATTTATATAGTGTATAAACAGAGCCAGCCCTGCTTCTATCTATCTATGGATTTATATAGTGTATAAACAGAGCCAGCCCTGCTTCTATCTATCTATGGATTTATATAGTGTATAAACAGAGCGAGCCCAGCTTCTATCTATCTATGGATTTATATAGTGTATAAACAGAGCGAGCCCTGCTTCTATCTATCTATGGATTTATATAGTGTATAAACAGAGCGAGCCCTGCTTCTATCTATCTATGGATTTATATAGTGTATAAACAGAGCGAGCCCTGCTTCTATCTATCTATGGATTTTATATAGTGTATAAACAGAGCGAGCCCTGCTTCTATCTATCTATGGATTTATATAGTGTATAAACAGAGCAAGCCCTGCTTCTATCTATGGATTTATATAGTGTATAAACAGAGCGAGCCCCGCTTCTATCTATCTATGGATTTATATAGTGTATAAACAGAGCGAGTCCTGCTTCTATCTATCTATGGATTTATATAGTGTATAAACAGAGCGAGCCCTGCTTCTATCTATCTATGGATTTATATAGTGTATAAACAGAGCGAGCCCTGCTTCTATCTATGGATTTATATAGTGTATAAACAGAGCGAGCCCTGCTGCTATCTATCTATGGATTTATATAGTGTATAAGCAGAGCGAGCCCTGCTTCTATCTATCTATGGATTTATATAGTGTATAAACAGAGCGAGCCCTGCTTCTATCTATCTATGGATTTATATAGTGTATAAACAGAGCGAGCCCCGCTTCTATCTATCTATGGATTTATATAGTGTATAAACAGAGCGAGCCCTGCTTCTATCTATCTATGGATTTATATAGTGTATAAACAGAGCGAGCCCTGCTTCTGTATGTGTCAGTGAGCATGTACACATTTATAATGATTGTAAGGAAATTAATTCCTCTGTAGAGATAAAATCCCAGATCCCTATTAGCTACAATACAAAGCCAGACCCTTGACATTCTGACGGCCTGTTTGACTTCCCTTACTACAATCACTGGGCTCAGCTGCCCAGATAAAGCCTGTGATAACTAGTTAATGCTGTTATTCCGAAAACCTGTATCAAAGATTTAAAAAAACAAGGTGTACCAGAGGGACATAGGGATTTGGGGTTCAATGAAAGATCTCTTCTGCTGTGAGTAGGAGCAACACCACTGATCAACTCCCACCGCTTGTGAGTCACAGCAATTACATGGAGATCAGATTGGGCGATTGACCTTGCTGGTAATTATCCTTATGACAGCATGGAGGATGATTAAACAAATCTGTAGGAAGTTTTCCAGCACAAGTGTAAAATGCTTCTTCTATCTGTTAATATTCAAGTACAAAGGAAAAAATAATTGCTTCAGCTGAGACCAGACAGACATCTAATGTATCTGCGTGCCAGGGAGGCGTCTTTACACCGAGACACACTGCGAGCTTTCACAGATCCCTCATCAAAATCCAAAAACCTCTCAGAAAGCCATTTAAATAACAAAGAGCTCTCTCTAGATCCTCAAACTATCATCTACCAAGGGAATGGTCTGCTCGCCTTGGGAGAGCGAAGAGGAGCAGCAAAGAATGAGATCTGATCAGGAAATCTAGGCTTTACCATTCATTTAAAAGACATTTAACAAAATGAAACGCTGGGGCATTCGCTATAATTCTGCTCAATTTTTTTTATGTTTGTCCACCCGCTATCCCATGGCTGTCTAAACCTGCTTTTATCTGTGGAAATCAGAAAATATTCATATTACATTGAAACAGGGCCAAGGGAAAAATATATTTTAATGAATAAAATCTTTGATAGCCAGTGCATGTTCTTGTTCCCCATCATCACATTATCTTGAAGACACATAAAGCAGTGGCATAGCCTGCAGGGTCTAACAGTTCATCATTCAGGCCACTAGCTGAAAATTTCTGATCCCACGTGAGAATCTGGCACTCTAATCCGGTTTACCACCTGTCACCTTTCATCCTTTCTTCTAATCAGGTTTATCAACAGTCACATCTCATCCCCTCTTTTAATCCGGCTCACCACCAGTCCCATCTCATTTTACCTGGCTCACCACCAGTCCCATCTCATCCTTCTTCTAATCAGGCTTATCAACAGTCACATCTCACCCAACCTTCTTATCCAGCTCACCACCAGTCACATCTCATTGTACCTTCTAATCCAGCTCACCACCAGTCATATCTCATCATCTTCTAATGCGGCTTAACACCAGTCACATCTCCGCCCACCTTCTAATCCTGTTTACCACCAGTCACATCTCAGCCCACCTTCTAATCCTGTTTACCACCAGTCACATCTCAGCCCACCTTCTAATCCTGTTTGCCACCAGTCACATCTCAGCCCACCTTCTAATCCTGTTTGCCACCAGTCACATCTCAGCCCACCTTCTAATCCTGTTTACCACCAGTCACATCTCAGCCCACCTTCTAATCCTGTTTACCACCAGTCACATCTCAGCCCACCTTCTAATCCTGTTTACCACCAGTCACATCTCAGCCCACCTTCTAATCCAGCTCACCACCAGTCACGTCTCATCTCACCTTCTAATCCGGCTCACCACCAGTCTCATCACCTCATCCCACCTTTTAATCCGGCTCACCACCAGTCCCATCATGCTCACTGCAAAAACACTTACTTTTCCCATCATCCTCTCCCACCAGTTATAATTTTGTGAAAATCATTGCTGACAAACCTACAAAGTTTGGGTATCATTCCCACTGGTACTACTTAAAGGGACACTCCACTGCCCAAATGCAAAATAAATAAAAATAACTTTTTAGTGGATATAACCCAAAATGAAGACATGCATGCATTTAATTATGCATATTTTTCAGTGGAGTTATATCTAAAAGCATCTTGCAAAATCTGCAGATCTCTTCTCTGCTGCCTTTGCAAGCCCTCCCTTTCCAACACCGCCCAGACTTTCTGTGACTGTCTAATCACAGACATTCCTATGCAGCTCAATGAGAAGTCTTTACAAGGCAGGTGCTCTGAGCAATTGCTGCCTCATGAGTTTATCTCCACTGAGCTAAACAAACCAGGAAGTAACAGGACCGGGCGTCTTCTTGAAAGCTATGGGGGTGTAACCAGGTTCATTTATAACAGTGCCAATGTCTTTTGAAATCTGCACTTTTTGCAAAATGAAAAACAGGACACACTCTTGACACACAAAGCTTTTCAGCAAGCTAAAGTTGTTTAGGGGTCTAGAGTGTCTCTTTAATGGTAACAGCACTATTGTCCATCCTTGGCCCTTCACCTGTTAGATTACATATCTCAGAATGCGGGGCCTGCTAGAAGGTGATGGGCTGACTCCTGTATACCAAAAAATCTTGGGAAATGTTAAGTGCCCTGTCTAAGTAGATGTGAAGTCAGGATCCAGTTTTGTTCATTGAAATGTGAAAGAATAGAAAAAAATAAACACCAGTATTGGCTTCCTTATGTGCTGGTTTTAAAAATAACATTGCTCTTCAATATGACCGTTCTGCTTTAACACAACATATGTTGTTTGTCAGGACGCAGATTGCGACCTATCAGCCGGTCTGCGCCGCTCGCGGTTTATACCATCCATATCTGGGAATGATGGGGGGCATTCGGCATCAAACATACCCAGAGCTTGATCAGTACAAGAGTTTTTATTTTTGCAGTTTAATGTTCGATTTTTGGATGACTGTCAGACTCCCTTTAATGTGTTTCTAATGGGATTTTTGCAGGTAGGGATAATGGCACATTTTCTGCATGACTCTTTAATAAACAGCATTTTTATTCTGCACAAAGCCTCTGTTTCTTGAAAATTGGAATAATTCTCACACATGGATCAGACTGTACTTGACACGCGGTTTATTTAACTGTTTCGTTGAAGGATTAGCTGCAAGTCTGGGGCTGGATATTCTGTGCCCTCCTGCTTGGGTGTGTTACACTGCCTACATTACTATTAATTATACAAGGCAGAGATAACTGTAATCACTGAATGTACATACAGGCCCCCATTCACCACATAACGTGGACCTCATCTACCTAACGTTCATGTAACATTTTGTAATTGTCTCATATATTGTTAAATCATAATATTGTTAAGTTGGCGCTATAATAATAATGTGTGATAAGTGCATTGAATGGGTCAGGCTGGAGTCGGCTGATGAGGGTGTAATTTATTGGGGACGTATGTTCGCACTCCCTGTGGGGTTGATACAGATTAGAATTTCTTGTTTATCCCTAGCTGGCCAGCTCAGTCAGTCTGCGCACTTGGCTCTTCAACTGCCGTACAACGTTCTGGGATTAGGACGAAGCGCCAACTTCCTGGACCATCTTTCCGTGGGGATCCCCCGGCCGCCTGGAGAGAAGGTCAGTATGCACAGTGTCATTTTAAGGAGCAATGAGCTGTGAGCTCCCTTGCTGGGGCACTTTTCTTGGTATGTTTAGTATTTATAAGCACTGGGTTTCCTTGTGCACTGGAGCCAAGTGTGAGAGTGCGTCTGTCTGGTCACTAATCACCATTAATTCAGCGTCCTGGCACCTACAGTCACAATGTCATTTAATTACCAGAACATATTGTACAGCATTACTGCCGGACACCTTGTAATAGTGTTATTAATGAGAGTTAATCCATCATTTATACTAACCAGCAGGCTCCTCTTCTATTCTCAGGAAATCCGTAAACAAGAATGGACTGCCATAATCCCCAATTCACAGCTCATTGTAATCCCATACCCGCACCAGACCCCACGAAGGTAAGATAATAAACAGATGTATGTATTGCCCATGTCCTGGGACACCGTGAGTTTTATTGGGATTTTACATGTTTGTTACTAAATGGAGAATTGTGGAGAATTAACAAAGGAATTATTACCTGTCCACCTCTGCTATTATCTCTGCCATTTCTCAATTTCCTTGTCTAGTTGGTAGTTTAGTCAATCGATGACTGGTTTAGTCACATGATTGGCGCAGGCTGATTGATCTCACAAAATGAACATGTTTGTTCAGGTTCCAGTTTTAGCTTAAACATGGGCCACAGACTGCCTGGAGTCGGAAACTGATCCGTACAGACAATGCACTGTTTAGCGAGTATACCCATCCACCACTTTGGATTACAGCAGCATCAACGCGACCATTGATGTCACTGTAGTCTAAGATAGTCATTCTGAGAACATGTAATGGGAAACCTGAGTGACACCAAACACTCACACGCCAAGTGTATCAGAACTACATTTCCCGTAATGCTTCTGCAGTCTTTGGACACTTATACTCAATGGTTCCAAAACGTATTGAAATCACACGGTTAGGGGCAAACTGGCCAGGTAATAAATAAATTTTTCTGACACCTATAGAACAGTGAGCCAAACTGTGAGATAATAAAACCAAACCGCAGCGCCCCTCAGGTTAACCCTTTAATAGGCAGCCACACCGGCAGCTTCCAAGCACTCACCGCTTTAGCTGGTAAAAGGATTCATTCATGCAGTTCATGATTTATATCCCCGGCAGGTCTTGCTTTCCTGGAAAAATATGTTATCTCTCTAAATGTATCTTTGTTAATAAGTAACTATTGATTTTTTTTTCTCCTGTACGTTCCAAGTTATTTTGGGAATCGGAAGGGAAAGCCTAAAGTCAAAACCTTTGTAATTAGCCAATAAATCTTTATCAGAACGCAAGACAATTTACTTGTTAGCATTGAAATAGCATAAAATATAAATCCCTTCATTGAGACATGTATAACAAGAGAAACTAAAACGTTCCACTGTAACAGCCCCCTTCAACCCTGGCTCGAAGAATGAATGGAAGGTCATTGTGTGTTCATTATTCACTGTAGTCTGAATTGTAGGGGATGTAGGCTGAAATAGCAGAACTGAAAACACTCGTGGGGAGATTATATTTTTAATTTGATTATTTTTGTCTGAAATTGACTTTGAATGGAATATTACTCTCCTTACGGGAAGTAATCACTAGCACTGGGCGGTATCTATCCCATTGTGTATTACTGTAGTCGGTGCGCACTGCTCAACGCTTGCAGAGTGACAGAGATTGCAATGAGTCCTGATATTTGGGTCACTCGTTTTAGCAATGTCTCCGTGCACACTAATTGGAGCACCAGTAGATCAGATCGCTGACAGTGAATTAAATCATTCTCTGTTGGTGTCAATCATGGACTGAGCCCGGTCTTACTGCGTTATCTTATGAAATGTCCGAGCGCTGTGCTCTGGCAATGCCAGCTATTCTCCAATAAACAGTAATACAGACTATAGAGAGAGAGAGAGAAATGCTATAATGTACTGTGAAATCCACGCTATTCCTTGCTAGGTAATAGTAGGTATATTAGTTTAGGTATATTCACATACTGGGTGGGTTTATATAAAGAGAACCTGCCATCTAAAGGACACATCGTGACACTGAGGGCCTCCGGCACAGTATTATACTTGTGTTTATTCCCAGATCTGGCAGATTGCTTAGTGATTACCACATTGGATACATTGATTAGTAACTATACGATATTAGTGCCACAGACCCCTCCTGATCTAGAGTCTGGACATAGCCAGACAGTCCCTGGAGGATGCCTGTCCATCTATGAACATGCTGTGATGAAGAGAAGCTATGGGGGTCCATATAATGACTGTAACTGTATCACTCAGCAGGAGCAGTCTGTTGGTTACAGTATATACCGCGTGCCGTCGCCCTACCCGCGGTTACGGTATATACCGCGTGCCGTCACCCTACCCGCGGTTACAGTATACTATGTACTATTACTCTGTGTTGACTGTTCTTTTCTTGTCTCTCCATTCCCCATAGCTGGAGCACCAAGCTTTACCTGACCCCCAGTAACATAGTGTTACTGACCGCCATCGCCCTGATCGGAGTGTGCGTGTTCATCCTGGCCATTATTGGCATCTTGCACTGGCAGGAGAAGGTACGTTTGTTAATCACTGTTCTTTCAGACAGCACTGGCATTATAATACTCCTACTCCGATCACTCTCTGCAGAATGGGAAATCCACTAAAGCCTGTACCTTGTCTATATAAACCCCCGCAGCCTCACCCTGTTTATTTACAGCGATCCCCCAGAAAATAAAAGGGTCAGTCGTTACTGGAAATGCCTAGCACGGGTTTTATTCCTGAGCCCGCTCACGGGATGATGGATATAGAGAGATAGAGAGGCTGCACTAGACCCAGTCTCTGCTACTCATTCCTTATCATTTATGCATACATCTGTGATAGTTACCTTAATCCATTTACACTGTTACTTAGATATGGAGTTAACAGCAGATTCTTTTATTTTGGGAGATTTTTGGCCACTTCACCATTCCTTGCCCCAAGCACCGCTGCTGTCCTGTATAACAAATCACACTGAGCCGAGGTGCTAAAAGCAGAGCAGTCTCCATGGAAACAGATTGATTGTTCCTGATTGCCTTCATTGTCTTCGTTCCCAGCTCCATCACCACAATAGACAAGCTGCACTCATCAGACAATGACAATTTTCCCCATTAAAGTGTCAATTGTCATGAATTCACATTTTAGTTCAACTTAAAGTTGAATTAAAGAACTTTTCCAATTTGTCTATTTTGACCTAAAGTTTGAATTTCACAAAAAAATGTTGAAACATTACTCTAGAAGTGACATGTAACACTGCTGAATGAACCCTCCCCGTGAATGTTCCACACACATACTATGATAACGCAGTATAACTGCTCCCTCGGACCTGATGTGCTGTGTAAAAGCATTTTCCTGACCTCACAAGGCGTCTGCTGCTGTTTACATTTCACCGTCTTCTTTGATCATTTTGATAAGTTAACGGATGTATAATTATGTATGCGAATCAAACCCATTAATAATCAGACAGTCTGATGGTTTACATAATTAAAATTCTAGACAGTAAGGGAAAGCTGTGTGTGGAACCTGTTAGATATGAAGTAGCTCTCAATGTGTGCGGCACGAGCCTGTGTGACATGGATTTGTCGTCATGTCTATACTTTATGTACACAATCAGTGATTATACAAAGGTCTGGTTGTCGCTGTGTATACTAAAGGCAGCATACTATTACTATAGTAATCACGTAATGTGTGATAGTCCTTTATTACAGCAAACATTTCCTGGTTTGAGTGTTACTTACAGTTTACAGTATAGATAAGCTGCACCCAGTCAAATAGCTGTAAATCACATGATTTAGCAGCCCAGCCACATACACTGCCCATAGCTTGTCACACAAATAATCCTTTTATAAGATGCCATTCCTCTCCTGTTGTTAATCTTTTATTATCCTATTAAATCCGTTTAATCAAAGGATGACTGCTGGGTCTGGATCTGCCCGTTACCTGACAATGTAAGGGACAGGCCTATTATAAAATTATATAGAGAACGCCAGCCTTGTTAGTGGTTAATGACTTGTTTTATCATTAGAAATAGAATGTATTGGGTAATTAATGCTTTAATTGGAATCAGACCCTTTATAGTAATATAATATATTTGCAATTTATTTCTTATATTAAACGAACATTGTAACCAATAATCCAGCCTTGACACTGGTACGTTTCATGTGTTATTTACCCAGTATCTAGTGTCTGTCATGCTGACTGTAGCCGAAATGATAGTATTCGCTATTGAAGCATTTATTACCAGTTATCTGTGCACTTCACAGCGATGGGGCTAACTTTAAATGTGCACTCTAGGTACTGTCACTGCTTCATCTCATTGAAGTGGTTATAGTGCCTGTGTATATCCTCTCTGTGTTGCATGGGCTGATCCGGAAGCATTAACCCAAGCAGCCATGGGCAGTGGTGATTGGCTAAGTGTGTCAGCCTATCGCAGTGCCCATAGTTGCTGTATAAATCGATAAGGACGAGTATAATTCTGCATTTGTTTTAACTGAGGGGATATCTGGACTGGTGTAAACCATTCACATTTTTTTTAAGGAATATATAGATTAAGGGCATATCTTTTTCTCTGAATTGGATTTCACTGATACTTTCCCCAGTTTCCTCATTGTGATTACACATGAAATATAACGCTCCCCTTTTCGCCGTGTCTTCCATGCTAACAGATTCTGTTTATTTCAGAAAGCAGATGATCGCGAGAAGCGCCAGGAAGCTCACCGCTTCCACTTCGATGCGATGTGAAATGACTCCGTGACCCTTTTGCTATCCCAGGCTGCTCTGGCAGCAGCAGAAGGGTTCAACAATGGCGTTTGTGCTGGGGCCAGCTGCAAAAATATCCTGGACGTCCAGGAGAAGGCGGGCCACCGCGTCCTGGGGAGAGTAGTCTGTGTATATTTTGCATTATGTGTTAATTTATTGGTAGGGATTAAAAAAAAAAAAAAACAGATTCAGAATGTTTCCTGTGCTTAACGACACACAGAGAGTAGGGGATCCATAATGTTCTTATTTAACGGTCTCCGTAATCATGTTGTACAGAATCTGCCTTTTGCGTTTTCATTTTAGGATCCACGTTACTAGTACATTGCCAAATGCTGTTATGTATGTCAATGCTTTACATGTTTGTCCCGACAACAAGGGAAATGCGTTTTATAAATCTGAACTCATTGTATTAATATATCCAGGTGGAATCTTAGGCAAACCAAGAATCGTGGTGTTTTTTTATCGATGTATGTGATCAATGAAGGACTGTGAATATACACAGAAATAGAGAGATATCGGTTTTCGTGTCATCATTTCTGGTCATTTAACCCTCACCAATCACTTATCTGTCTGTTTACCTAAATGGCTTATTCATTGAACTGTTAGCAATCACATTTTAAATAAATGAAAAATCCCAAACTCTTATTTTATCCAAGCGATTATAAAGTAAGTCACACTTTACTGAACAGACCCTGTAACGTGCTGCTAAGCAGCTTGACCCCCATTGGACACACGCACTTTCCAGATGTTCCTGTATATTGCCGAGAGCAAGTTCTGTGTTAAATAATTTAATGTTCTTTTTGTGCCAACACAGCCAAACGTACATGAACTCCCATAACCCTCAGCCGTACCATATGTGCGATTCAGTTCTAGGCCAGAGAATACTTATTAAGTCTTAGAAATCTTCGTTTAGTGAGCTCTGCTGATACTCGCAGCCCCCGTAACCCTAAATCTCACTGTCTGTGCTTTGTGTATAATACATGCGGACACATTCCTCTTTGCTGTGGCATGTAAATCTGTCCTGCTCTAAGTACTTAAATGATGATGAATTGTATTTATTTCGGTGTGGGTATATTCCAATAAATGTTCTTTAATATAATGTAAAGGTATCTGTGTCAGCGTATGAGTCCGTGGTACGTGTGTGTGAGCAAATACCAAACAAAGTCACAGCAGGAACTGCTTATCACAATATCTCAAGGTTATCAATCTGAGCACTATCAAGGAAAAATATGCCACTGTCTGCTGCGTTGTTAGAAACAACTGAACACTTTACCAAGTCTAGACAGCAGCAGATATATAACATATATACAGACCGAGCAGTCAGCACCGCTGTAACAGCACATATATATAACATATAGACAGACTGACCAGCCAACACTGCTATAATAGCACATATAGACAGACTGACCAGCCAACACCGCTATAACAGCACATATAGACAGACTGACCAGCCAACACCGCTATAACAGCACATATAGACAGACTGACCAGCCAACACCGCTATAACAGCACATATAGACAGACTGACCAGCCAACACCGCTATAACAGCACATATAGACAGACTGACCAGCCAACACCGCTATAACAGCACATAGTTACATAGCTGAAAAGAGACTTGCATCCATCAAGTTCAGCCTTCCTCACATTTGTTTTTTGCTGTTGATCCAAAAGAAGGCAAAAAAAAAACAGTTTGAAGCACAATTTTGCAACAAGCTAGGAAAAAAATTCCTTCTTGACCCCAGAATGGCAGTCAGATTTATCCTTGGATCAAGCAGTTATTACCCTACATTGAAAGATTATATCCTTGAATATTCTGTTTTTGCAAGTATGCATCTAGTAGCTGTTTGAACATCTGTATGGACTCTAATAAAACCACTTCTTCAGGCAGAGAATTCCACATCCTGATTGTTCTTACAGTACCTAAATCTTCTTTCTTCCAGTCTAAACGCATGGCCTCGTGTCCTATGTAAAGTCCGGTATGTGAATAAATTTCCACACAATGGTTTGTATTGGCCCCGAATATATTTGTATAATGTTATCATATCCCCTCTCAGGCGACGTTTTTCTAAACTAAATAGGTTTAAATTTGTTAACCTTTCTTCATAGCTGATATGTTCCATTCCTTTTATTAATTTTGTAGCCTGCCTCTGCACTTTTTCTAGTGCCATAATATCCTTCTTTAGAACAGGTGCCCAAAATTGCACAGCATATTCAATATGTGGTCTTACCAGTGATTTATAAAGAGGCAAAATGATATTCCCGTCCCGAGAATGAATGCCCTTTTTCATGCATGACAATACCTTACTGGCCTTGGCCACTGCCGATTGACATTGCACATTGTTGCATAGTTTGTCTATAACAATTCCCAAGTCCTTTTTGTGTGTTGTTATCCCTAATTCGCTTCCATTAAGGGTATACGTTGCTTGTGTATTGTTTACGCCGAAGTGCATAACTTTGCATTTTTCAACATTAAATTTCATCTGCCATTTGAGTGCCCAGTCCCCCAGTCTATCTAAATCCCTCTGCAGCAAAGTAATATCTTGCGCACATTGTATTATTTTACAAAGTTTTGTATCCTCTGCAAACACTGAAACATGACTTTCAATGCTGTCTTCAAGATCATTTATAAATATGTTAAATAGAAGGGGTCCCAGAACAGACCCCTGAGGGACACCACTTGCCACCTCTGTCCAGCTTTGAAAATTTACCATTAATGAGAACTCTTTGTACTCTGTTTTTAAGCCAATATTCTACCCAAGAACAAGCATTTTCATCTAGACCGATTTCCTTGAGTTTGAACACTAATCTATTGTGTGGAACTGTATCAAATGCCTTGGCAAAATCCAAATAGATCACATCCACTGCAACACCCTGATCTATACTTCTACTTACTTCTTCGTAGAACGCAATCAAGTTAGTTTGACATGTTCTGTGCTTCATAAAACCATGCTGATTTTTGCTGATAACCATGTTCTTCTCAAGGAATTCTTGAATATTATCCCTTAATAACTTTTCAAATATTTTCCCAGCCACAGAAGTTAAGCTCACAGGTCTATAATTTCCAGGCAAGGATTTTGAACCCTTTTTGAATATAGGAACCACATCTGCCTTCCTCCAATCCTCCGGAACACTTCCTGAAAGAAAAGAAGCTTGAAAGATTAAAAACAGAGGTTCACTTATTTCTACACTTAGTTCCTTAAGTACACGTGGATGGATACCGTCAGGCCCTGGAGCTTTGTTTATATTAACTTTCTTTAGTTGCTGCAGCACCTTGTCTTGAGTTAACCAATTACAATTATTCTGCAAGTTTTTAGTAGCAATCATTTGCACATCTATTGCCATGGATTCTTCCTTAATATATACGGAGGAGAAATAGTTATTTAAAATTCCTGCCTTTTCCTGGTCTTCATTAACTAACACCCCCGTTTCAGTTTTTAGTGTACCTACACTTTCATTTTTGGGTTTTTTAGAATTTATGTACATATATAACATATAGACAGACTGACCAGCCAACACTGATATAACCGCACATATAGACAGACTGACCAGCCAACACAGCTATTACAGAACATATATAACCTATAGACAGACCAACCAGCCAACACCGCTATAACAGTATATATATATATATTATACACAAGATCCAGAGCACTCATCTTGTATATTATATATACACACACATACATACATACTGACCAGCCAACACCACTATAGCAGCACATATATAACATATAGACAGACCGACCAGCCAACAACGCTATAACAGCACATATATAACATAGACAGTAAATGTAATTCTTGATTCCACAAGTCTGAAATATGGCCGCCTTGGACACAGAGTTACACCCCAGGTAGGGCATTAAAGTCTGGCTTCCTGCCTCTATATAGGCAATCACAGCTACGGTTAGTAAAGGCACTATGACACAGGAACGCAATCCACAAACCATGGGAGAGAACTGGATAGAGAGGCAGATTGTCTTTAAAAGGACAATTATTTTCTCTGGAGATTGAAAGAAACAAACAAAGCTGATTGGAGAAACACAGTATGTGTAATGGGAGTCTGGTTCCATACAGACATTGATTAATAAAATAATATACTGATGTATCCTGGGGCTATGTCTATGCCAATGAAAAGCTGTGAGTGACCCCTGAGCAGGAGAGCTGGCACTCTAACTGTTCAGGAACTACACCTCCCATCAAGCCTTACCGGCTGCCAGAGTGACCTATCACAGCATTATGGATCCTAACAGGAAACGTAAATTGCTATAAATTATTAGTGTACTGAGAGCTCTTAATCCTCGTGAGTCAGAATATTTCTGCGTTTTAGGGCAATGCATGAATTGAGATGACCATGAATGTCCTGGTTTTCCAGTGTGGCTGTTTGAATCTAAACGTCATGCTCCCTGTATTCCTATAAGTCACCCTAAAATTTACATCTTCTCTCAGAATACACTGGAAAGGGCAATACTGAGTGAAATGTGAGATTTACTAACAATGACTGACTGCTCCCAACATTTAATGAACATGTCAATTACTATCCCATCTATTGGAGAGAATGGGGGACAGTCAAACAAGGCATATAGAGAGCTTGGGTCACATGCTTACACTCTAGAGGGAATGGGGGACAGGGGAAACAAGGTATATAGAGAACTTGGCTCATGGGCTAACAATCTAGACTCTAGAGGGAAAGGAGGACAAGGGAAACAAAGTATATAGGGAGCTTGGCTCATGGGCTAATGATCTAAAGGAAATGGGGACAGGGGAAACAAGATATGGAGAGAGCTGGGCTCACATGCTTACAATTTAGAGGGAATGGGGGACAGGGAAACAAGGTATAGAGAGAGTTTGGCTTACACGCTTACAATCTATAGAAATTGGGGGACAGTTATCTGCAGACAGTCCCACACAATGCATTGTTACTGAAATATGTGTGAATACTGGGCTATTAGCATAACAGCTGCAGGGTTCTCTCTCTGCTTTAATATCGTTATTTAAACAGGTTTGTAGAATAGCATTTCATTACATTACACTAATGCAGTGCAAGCTGTTTACTCAGTGAATTAAAACAGATTCACGAGACCCAGAGCAAAGATGATTCCTGCCCTATCTATATACACACCAAAATATACAAAAAGTTAATTACATTTTTTCAGGAAAGGTCAATTAACCTGTAAAGTGTACACTAGAAGCAGCTTGCACCAGTTCACCTATTATCGTACCATAACACATGAAAGGCTTAGTGTAGATTTCAGATATTCTGTTTACTAAAATGCTTTATAGTCATAAGGAAAAAAGAGAAAAGTTGGAGATTCCAGTTCTATATATATTAACACCAGTGAAGTACACATAAATTAAAACGTCACTTTTAATAAATTAAAATTAAAAAGTCCCTTAATAATAAGGGCACTACACACACACTTATTGTAAACCCGTGTAAAATCACCACACCTAAATATAAATGGCTGAGTTAACCAAAAAGTGAATAAAATGATGATTTCTCTAGAGGGAAGATTTTCCACTTATGACTATAAGATCTAGTATGTGAAATCCTACAAAGTCATTGTCTACAGAAATCTAAATTGTTGTAGGGTGTACCCAGATAATACTCTTATTAAATCTGAGTGATTAGTACTTCAATTTGGATGAATTAAACCCCTATTCCTGATACAATGGATTACTAGATACTTGTATGCCTATGTATAAACAATGTAGCTGCTCAATCTACTTGAGCTAATCTTCCTCGATACTACATATAGCAATGTTGCTAATTCCTGTTTACCAAGTTGGCCTTATAGTAACAGTATATCAAGATCGTGGATACAGTTTTGATAGCATAGCTGTTTATGTAGTAAAGAATACTGTAGACCGTGGGAAAAGAGAGGAGGGCACCGTGATGGACCTTACACCCCTCGTACAGCCTATAGAGCGATGTTTTCAATCATACGGCTGTCTAACCAGTCCCATCACATCCCACGACCAAAAACTAGTGCAACAAGGCTATAGCAGAACGATAGATTGTCTCCCTCATGTCACTTCCAAATCTGGACCTATTCGGCATCGAGGTTCTATCTTAAAATAATTGCGTCTGAATAAACGTCCCCCTGCACTTCTAACGAACTGGTAAGTTAGTTCTCTCTCTGCTTTTAAGAAAAGGTGTTATAAAAGTCTATTACTACTTGGCATACAAATACTATCTTTAGTTTATTAAAGTCTGCGCCACCCTACATATCCCTGACGCGCGTTTCGCTTATTAGCTCATCAGAAGGAAACCGGGGTCCTGTGCCTCCCGGTCTTTTAAAGGTCATACTCTATTCCTATTGGTAACCGTTATTTTTGAATTAACCAATGCAAGAGAGGGTACTCATCTGTTGTAATTTGACGTAATTAATTGAAGACCGGGTTTGTTAACCCTTAATGTATAAGTCGCTGGACGAAACAGACAGTTAATGTTTGAAAACTGTAAATAAGTAAGAAAAAGATCTATTATTGTATTATGCAGAATTATTAAAAAACTTCAAAAGAAGATTGTTATAGATTGTATTATTCCTTATAGTTATTGTCTATTTGGAAGTTTGTTAATACGTGCTTTACTTTTCTGGGTTCGTTGCTCGTGGCAGAGAAAGACTGAACTTCCTACGATATGTCATCTGCTGTTAATATAATATTAGAATTATGGACTCTACAGTTTCAGTCCGACTGATATCTGAGGATAATACCTATTTAATCACAAATTTCAAGGTGACATTACATTGGGCTGATTTAACTATCACGTCCCCAGGTTCTTATTAAACCCACATTGTTCTTACCACTATCTGACAATTGTTAGTTTCCCAGATTCTATGTTACCCAACTCCCGATGGGCAAATAGTTTCTAACAGTTCCATCATTCTTTTCCGTAGGTGACGGGCGATAGAATTTTTTATATATCAGGATTGCAATCTCTAAAGAAAGCCTAATGGACAGCTCAATAAGAAGTTATTAGTCTGTCAGTTATACTTGGACCGTCTCTATTATTTTAGTAAATACAAATATTTAAAGTTCTTTCGTAATAATGAAGTCACAATTAGGATTTATTTATAAAGAGAATAGGGGCCAAGACGTGTTAATACTTTTCAACACGAACAGCTTTTCTTTAGAGATTGCAATCCTGATATATAAAAAATTCTATCGCCCGTCACCTACGGAAAAGAATGATGGAACTGTTAGAAACTATTTGCCCATCGGGAGTTGGGTAACATAGAATCTGGGAAACTAACAATTGTCAGATAGTGGTAAGAACAATGTGGGTTTAATAAGAACCTGGGGACGTGATAGTTAAATCAGCCCAATGTAATGTCACCTTGAAATTTGTGATTAAATAGGTATTATCCTCAGATATCAGTCGGACTGAAACTGTAGAGTCCATAATTCTAATATTATATTAACAGCAGATGACATATCGTAGGAAGTTCAGTCTTTCTCTGCCACGAGCAACGAACCCAGAAAAGTAAAGCACGTATTAACAAACTTCCAAATAGACAATAACTATAAGGAATAATACAATCTATAACAATCTTCTTTTGAAGTTTTTTAATAATTCTGCATAATACAATAATAGATCTTTTTCTTACTTATTTACAGTTTTCAAACATTAACTGTCTGTTTCGTCCAGCGACTTATACATTAAGGGTTAACAAACCCGGTCTTCAATTAATTACGTCAAATTACAACAGATGAGTACCCTCTCTTGCATTGGTTAATTCAAAAATAACGGTTACCAATAGGAATAGAGTATGACCTTTAAAAGACCGGGAGGCACAGGACCCCGGTTTCCTTCTGATGAGCTAATAAGCGAAACGCGCGTCAGGGATATGTAGGGTGGCGCAGACTTTAATAAACCAAAGATAGTATTTGTATGCCAAGTAGTAATAGACTTAAAAGCAGAGAGAGAACTAACTTACCAGTTCGTTAGAAGTGCAGGGGGACGTTTATTCAGACGCAATTATTTTAAGATAGAACCTCAATGCCGAATAGGTCCAGATTTGGAAGTGACATGAGGGAGACAATCTATCGTTCTGCTATAGCCTTGTTGCACTAGTTTTTGGTCGTGGGATGTGATGGGACTGGTTAGACAGCCGTATGATTGAAAACATCGCTCTATAGGCTGTACGAGGGGTGCAAGGTCCATCACGGTGCCCTCCTCTCTTTTCCCACGGTCTACAGTATTCTTTACTACAAAAACAGCTATGCTATCAAAACTGTATCCACGATCTTGATATACTGTTACTATAAGGCCAACTTGGTAAACAGGAATTAGCAACATTGCTATATGTAGTATCGAGGAAGATTAGCTCAAGTAGATTGAGCAGCTACATTGTTTATACATAGACATACAAGTATCTAGTAATCCATTGTATCAGGAATAGGGGTTTAATTCATCCAAATTGAAGTACTAATCACTCAGATTTAATAAGAGTATTATCTGGGTACACCCTACAACAATTTAGATTTCTGTAGACAATGACTTTGTAGGATTTCACATACTAGATCTTATAGTCATAAGTGGAAAATCTTCCCTCTAGAGAAATCATCATTTTATTCACTTTTTGGTTAACTCAGCCATTTATATTTAGGTGTGGTGATTTTACACGGGTTTACAATAAGTGTGTGTGTAGTGCCCTTATTATTAAGGGACTTTTTAATTTTAATTTATTAAAAGTGACGTTTTAATTTATGTGTACTTCACTGGTGTTAATATATATAGAACTGGAATCTCCAACTTTTCTCTTTTTTCCTTTTGCCAATTAACTAGGGGTTAACCCCCAATGGAGGTTCCAGTTGTTTAGGCTCCTTTCTTTCTTCTTTTTTCATTCTTTCAAATAAATTGCTTTATAGTCATATTATCAGGACAGAGAGTGAATGTCTGCACGCATGTGTGTGTTCGTCTATGTGTGTGCATTTGTGTCTTTCTCTGTGTTAATACAAGTGTGTGCATTCTTGTCTGTCTGTGTTCATACAAGTGTGTGCATTTGTATCTGTCTCTGTGTGTTCGTCCAAGTGTGTGCATTCTTGTCTGTCTCTGTGCATTTGTGTCTGTCTCTGTGTGTTCGTCCAAGTGTGTGTATTCTTGTCTGTCGCTCAGTGTTCTTAGAAGTGTGTGCATTTGTGTCTGTCTCTGTGTGTTATTCCAAGTGTATGCATTCTTGTCTGTCTGTGTTCATACAAGTGTGCGCATTCTTGTCTGTCTATCAGTGTTTGTCCAAGTGTGTGCATTCTTGTCTGTCTCTGTGTTCATACAAGTATGTGCATTCTTGTATGTCTCTCAGTGTTCGTCCAAGTGTGCGCATTCTTGTCTGTCTCTCAGTGTTAGTCTAAGTGTGCGCATTCTTGTCTGTCTCTCAGTGTTAGTCTAAGTGTGCGCATTCTTGTCTGTCTCTGTGTTTATACAAGTGTGTGCATTCTTGTCTGTCTCTCAGTGTTCGTCCAAGTGTGTGCATTCTTGTCTGTCTTTCAGTGTTCATCTAAGTGTGTGCATTCTTGTCTGTCTCTCAGTGTTCATAGAAGTGTGTGCATTCTTGTCTGTCTCTCAGTGTTCATCTAAGTGTGTGCATTCTTGTCTGTCTCTCAGTGTTCATAGAAGTGTGTGCATTCTTGTCTGTCTCTCAGTGTTCATCTAAGTGTGTGCATTCTTGTCTTTCTCTCAGTGTTCATAGAAGTGTGTGCATTTGTGTCTGTCTCTGTATGTTTGTCCAAGTGTGTGTATTCTTGTCTGTCTCTAAGTGTTTGTGTGTGGATGTTTTGTGTTACATGGACAATTTGGAAGGAGTGTGTAATTAATATACCCAAGATCATTTTTTGCTTCTCATCTAAAGATACAAATATCAGGATGATTGTGTAATGTGAGTGTAATGAATATCAGAAGCTATGCATACAATATACCTACAGTGCTGTACTTTGTATGTGTGCTGCCCTAGGCTTGACTAAACTTTAGCAACCCCCCTAAACTAAATTTGCCCCACCCCTTCCTGTAAAGGCCGCACCTTTTCCTGCTTAAGACCAACACACACTTTGAATGACAGACATACACCCTCATTGATACATGCTCCGATATACACTCACTGACAGATACAGAGTCATTCGCTCACACTCTTTAACCAACACACATTTTCACTGACAGACAAACGCTGTCACACCCCTGCACAGCAACGCGCACGCTCTCAGATACACATACCCTGACATACACTCACTGGCAGACACACACTGATATACACACACACAGACATCCTCACTGATTTGTCACACTCCGACAGACACACACACACAATAACAGCTACGCATTCACTGACATTCACACTCACACACACAAACGCTCACTGACAGACACACTCTGGCAGATACACAGCCATTGGCACACACTTTTTAACCAACATACACTTTTACTGACAGACACAAACTGACACCAGGGCCAGATTAAGAGCCCAGTGGGCCTGGTGCTGACAATTATGATGGGGCCTATTTACAGAATCTAATCGACCAAAAACACTAAAACAATCATACCTCCCAAGCGTCATGTATCTGATGGAGATGGTGTTGGAGGGAAACTCAATGGATGCAGCTATAAGAAAACACATACTCTATGCTAATCTCTCTCTAATTCATGCTTTCATCTTTCAAGTAAATCCATACCCCCTAACTGCAGTGTCCAGTGAAGCAGAAAGTCAATGGTCAGGGTAAAAGGGTGTGCCACTGCCGCGAATCACGTGACCAGACCTGCCAAAAGGGGTGAACATGCCCCAAAAGAGGGCATGTTTGTCCAAAGAATTGGAAGGCCAGCCTGGCATGAATGCATGTCAGGCTACCTGCCAATCATGCAGGCTGTCCAACTAAGGGCATACTATGCAGGCAGCACCCTGTGCTTGACATAAATGCATCAAATGATGCGCCAACTCCACGCTTTCTAAGGACTGTACCTTAGCACTCGGTGGTCCATTTGTCTCCTTATCATCTTACTAGCAGGCAGAAGTTCCTGGTATATAGTCTGGGACAGAGAAAAGATGTCTGTAGTGAGTGTAGAAGAAAGGGGACATGCCACAGTGTTAGAGAGACCACACAGTGTGTGGACTTCCTAACTTTGGAACTGGCGTGGTAACTAAACAACAGGAGGAACCCCCCTAACCACAGGGGAGGCAACCTGAGGGCTTGAAAAAAAAACAGCAATTTGTGAGTGCCACCTTGAAACACAAAATGAATATTTAAATTGTAACTTTATTACACTCTCCTGCATTTCATTTTTATATTTTAGTGATACAAGCTGGATCCCTGGTCGATTTATATTTTGTAATAGTTGTATATGGTCACCAAGTTGGGAGGTGACCTAAGGGAAGCAAGTATCCGAAAAGTTAAGTTCATACCAATATTTTCCACGGGTGAATAGGTGGAAGCTATATATTAGAGAGACCAAAGTCTGCATTATCTAAACTAATTTTATTGTCAGACAGTCCACACAGGTTTTGTTCCCATGCATCCCTCTTAAGCTTCCAAACTTAAAGGGGCACTATAGTCACCAGAACAACTACAGCTTATTGTATTTGCAGTAAACACTGTCTTTTCAGAGAAAATAACTCTGATGGCCACTCTAGATGGCTGCTAGGGGTGCCTCCTGGGGCAGTACTGCCTAGTGTGCAGCACTGCCATTCAGTGTCTCCACCCTCTGCATGCAGACACTGAACTTTCCTCGTAGAGATGCATTGAATCAATTTATCTTCATGAGGAGATGCTGATTGGCCAGGGCTATGTTTGAATCATGCTGACTCTGCCCCTGATCTGCCTTGTTGACAGTCTCAGCCAATCCTATGGGGAAGCATTGTAATTTGCTCAGACCACCACTTCTGATGATATCAGCAGACAGAGTCAGTTCAGAGGCAGACAGGGACAGAGCCAGCAGCTGCAGACTTGAATACAAGTAAGAGTTTACTATATTTAGGGAGGCAAGAGGGGCCCAATGGCTAAATGGTGGTTTTAACATAATAAGGTCAGAAATACATGATTGTGTTCCTGACCCTATAGTGTTCCTTGAAGCAAGAGTATGTGAAGAGTAGTTAGGGCTGCCACCTTTCTTGGAAAAAAATACCAGCCTTATACATTTGTATAATTAATTAGTTATGCATGACATCACCTGATGTAAATCACAAGGAGTGACATAAGAGAAAATTCTGTAAAATCCCCTGTGTCTCCCTGTCACCCAGTGTCTCAGTCTCACAAGTCACCCAGTCTCTCAGTGTCCCTATGTATCACAGTGTCAGTGTCCCCATGTCGCCCAGTCCCCTAGTCTCCCAGTATCTCAGTGTTCCCATTTCTCCCAGTGTCCCCATGTCTCACTGTGTCCCCATGTCACTGAGACACTTGGGGACATGGGGCACTGAGACACTTGGGGACACTGGGAGACATGGGGACACAGACACTGGAAGACTAGGGGAAACTGGGAGCCATGGGGACACTGAGACACTGAGACATGGGGACACAGACACTGGGAGACATGGGGACACTGTGTCCCTAATGTCTCCGTGTCCCAATGTCTCTGTGTCTCCCAATGTCCCTATATCTCAGTGTTCCCATGTGTCTCAGTGTCCCCTAGTGTCTCAGTGTCCTGTGTTTTCCAGTGTCCCCAAGTGTCTCAGCATCCCCCGGTCTCCCAGTAGTGTCTGTGTCCCCATGTGTCCCCTAGTTTCTCTGTGTCCCAATGTCTCCCAATGTCCCCATGTGTCTCAGTGTCCCCTAGTGTCTCAGTGTCCCCATGTGTCCCCTAGTGTCTCAGTGTCCCCATGTGTCCCTGCTGCCTTTCCCCCCATCCCTCACTAACCTGAGCTGTATAGCTGCTGTCTGGACTCTCTGTGCTGTGTAGCTGCTCCCCCGCGGATCAGTGAGTAGTAGAGAGAGGCAGGGGTATGCTGTTACTTCCTATTCCTGCCTCTCTCAACACACAGTGACCCCTACTGGCCAGTGCTGGTATTGCAGAGTAATCTCCATTTATACTGAGAAAAATACCTGCATTTGTATTGCCGGTATTACTGCAATACCGGCACGGCCAGGCAGCCTCAAATACCGGCTGTGCCAGTAAAATACCAGTCAGGTGGCAAACCTAAGAGTAGTGTGTGTAAAACAAACAAAAAAAAATTTTTTTTTTTTTTTTTTTTTAAATGGGCCTATTCCATGGGCCTGGGCCTGGAGCTGCAGCTCCATCAGCCCCTATGTTAATCCGGCCCTGACTGACACGCCCACTTATTGACAGGCACCCACTCTCACACACACTCTGATAGACACACACTGACATACACACACACTCACAGATTTGACATGCAGACATCCTCAATGATTTGACACACTCTGACAGATACACACTCACTCAGACATAAAAAATTCTGTATTGGAGTAATCCTTTAAAAATGCAATTCACTTACAATTTCCACTTTACTAAATAACCCTGACATTGTGTATACTATAAAACATATCAGCCAATTTGTGTGTAATATGAAATATATCGGAAAACTAGTATTATATGAAATGTCGAACAGAATTGAAGAATAGAATATATATCACAGGACCGTGAGCAGAATAGAATATATATCACAGGACCATGTGCGGAATAGAATATATATCACAGGACCGTGAGCAGAATAGAATATATATCACAGGACCATGTGCGGAATAGAATATATATCACAGGACCGTGAGCAGAATAGAATATATATCACAGGACCATGTGCGGAATAGAATATATATCACAGGACCGTGAGCAGAATAGAATATATATCACAGGACCATGTGCGGAATAGAATATATATCACAGGACCGTGAGCAGAATAGAATATATATCACAGGACCATGTGCGGAATAGAATATATATCACAGGACCGTGAGCAGAATAGAATATATATCACAGGACCATGTGCGGAATAGAATATATATCACAGGACCGTGAGCAGAATAGAATATATATCACAGGACCGTGGGCGAAATAGAATATATATCACAGGACCGTGGGCGAAATAGAATATATATCACGGGACCATGTGCGGAATAGAATATATATCACAGGACCGTAAACAGAATAGAATATCTATCACGGGACCATGTACGGAATAGAATATACATCACAGGACCGTGAGCAGAATAGAATATATATCACGGGATCATGTGCAGAATAGAATATACATCACAGGACCGTGAGCAGAATAGAATATATATCACGGGACCATGTGCGGAATAGAATATATATCACAGGACCGTAAGCAGAATAGAATATAAATCACAGGACCGTGAGCAGAATAGAATATATATCACGGGACCATGTGCGGAATAGAATATACATCACAGGACCGTGAGCAGAATAGAATATATATCACGGGACCATGTGCGGAATAGAATATATATCACAGGACCGTAAGCAGAATAGAATATATATCACAGGACCGTGGGCGAAATCGAAAATATATTACAGGACCGTGGGCGTAATAGAATATATATCACAGGACCGGGAGCAGAATAGAATATATATCATAGGACCGTGGGTGAAATAGAATATACATCACAGGACCATGTGCAGAATAGAATATATATCACAGGACCGTGAGCAGAATAGAATATATATCATAGGACCGTGGGTGAAATAGAATATACATCACAGGACCATGTGCGGAATAGAATATATATCACGGGACCGTGCGCAGAATAGAATATATATCACGGGACCGTGTGCAGAATAAAATATGTATCACAGGACCGTGGGCGTAATCGAAAATATATTACAGGACCGTGGGCGTAATAGAATATATATCACAGGACAGTGGGCGAAATAGAATATATATTACAGGACCGTGAGCGGAATAGAATATATATCACAGGACCGAGTGGAATAGAATATATATTACAGGACCATGTGCGGAATAGAATATACATCACAGGACCGTGAGCAGAATAGAATATATATCACGGGATCATGTGCAGAATAGAATATACATCACAGGACCGTGAGCAGAATAGAATATATATCACGGGACCATGTGCGGAATAGAATATATATCACAGGACCGTAAGCAGAATAGAATATAAATCACAGGACCGTGAGCAGAATAGAATATATATCACGGGACCATGTGCGGAATAGAATATACATCACAGGACCGTGAGCAGAATAGAATATATATCACGGGACCATGTGCGGAATAGAATATATATCACAGGACCGTAAGCAGAATAGAATATATATCACAGGACCGTGGGCGAAATCGAAAATATATTACAGGACCGTGGGCGTAATAGAATGTATATCACAGGACCGGGAGCAGAATAGAATATATATCATAGGACCGTGGGTGAAATAGAATATACATCACAGGACCATGTGCAGAATAGAATATATATCACAGGACCGTAAGCAGAATAGAAAATAAATCACAGGACCGTGAGCAGAATAGAATATATATCACGGGACCATGTGCGGAATAGAATATACATCACAGGACCGTGAGCAGAATAGAATATATATCACGGGACCATGTGCGGAATAGAATATATATCACAGGACCGTAAGCAGAATAGAATATATATCACAGGACCGTGGGCGAAATCGAAAATATATTACAGGACCGTGGGCGTAATAGAATATATATCACAGGACCGGGAGCAGAATAGAATATATATCATAGGACCGTGGGTGAAATAGAATATACATCACAGGACCATGTGCAGAATAGAATATATATCACAGGACCGTGAGCAGAATAGAATATATATCATAGGACCGTGGGTGAAATAGAATATACATCACAGGACCATGTGCGGAATAGAATATATATCACGGGACCGTGCGCAGAATAGAATATATATCACGGGACCGTGTGCAGAATAAAATATGTATCACAGGACCGTGGGCGTAATCGAAAATATATTACAGGACCGTGGGCGTAATAGAATATATATCACAGGACAGTGGGCGAAATAGAATATATATTACAGGACCGTGAGCGGAATAGAATATATATCACAGGACCGAGTGGAATAGAATATATATTACAGGACTGTGGGAGGAATAGAATATATATCACAGGACCGTGAGCGAAATAGAATATATATTACAGGACCGTGGGAGGAACAGAATATATATATCACAGGACCGTGGGCAGAATAGAATATATATCACAGGACTGTGGGCGGAATAGAATATATATTACAGGACAGTGGGCAAAATTTTATATATATTACAGGACCGTGAGCGGAATAGAATATATATCACAGGACCGTGAGCGGAATAGAATATATTTTACAGGACCGTGGGAGGAATAGAATGTATATTACAGGACCATGTGCGGAATAGAATATATATCACAGGACTGAGTGGAATAGAATATATATTACAGGACTGCGTGAGGAATAGAATATATATTACAGGACTGTGGGAGGAATAGAATATATATCACAGGACCGTGAGCGAAATAGAATATATATCACAGGACCGTGGGAGGAATAGAATATATATTACAGGACCGTGGGAGGAATGGAATATATATCACAGGACCGTGGGTGGAATAGAATATATATCACAGGACCGTGGGTGGAATAGAATATATATTACAGGACCGTGGGACGGAATAGAATATATATCACAGGACCGTGGGCGGAATAGAATATATATCACAGGACCGTGGGTGGAATAGAATATATATCACAGGACTGTGGGTGGAATAGAATATATATCACAGGACCGTGGGCGGAATAGAATATATATCACGGGATCGTCTGCGAAATATAATATATATCATGGGACTGGGAGTATTCTATAAAATATCTCAGGCATTATGCAGGTTATGTGATTTTCAGGATATGAATTGTCACAGCTTGCTTGTCTCTCACAAGATAAAAAGATATTTAATAAGAAAAATTCTGAATATTGTAAATTCCCTCTTCTTACCTCCAGTGTCAATCTTCCCTGGGGGAAACTCAGAGAGACACACTCATTTTTTTTTTAGGTCAGACAACCTTTCTAAATACCAAAATATGTATAAATATTCAGCAAACACTGTCAGACCCTTGCACATCCCAGTCCATCTCCACTATGTGAATTCACACACAGACAGCAGTGAGCAGAATGAAGGAGAGGAGGGGATAGAGGAGGTGGGGAGGGTATGGGGGACATGCGTACAAGCCTCTCACATCCTAAATGAGCCTCATTTATTTGAAACACTCCATTTGAGCTGCATCCTTTCTGCCAGGCTGCTGCATCGTGGACCCCTCTTCCCATCGCACGCTTGGGAGGGAGTCATGGATGCTGGACCTTGGAGAGTCAATGCTTGGGGGGGTTATACGAGGGGAGATTCCTAATGGATTGGAGTTTTGCTGAGCAGTCTCTGAAGAGGTGCTATTGGTGCAGATTTGGGGCACATTGTCCTGTCCCTCCCCAGGTAATCCAGCTGGTCCCCTCGACTCGCACAGGGGAACAAGTTTTGGGTAAATCAGAAGCTGTGGGGAGGCTGGCAAATCTAACTCCCAAGTAAAGGGAAGACCGAGACTGAGGGGCAAGTGAGAGGGGGCATGTCATACACATTGGGGGGGGGGGACACATCTTGGACTTTGGATTTCTGCTGATTTCTTCGGAGTTGAAAGCCCGGCAGGGGGTCCACCATTGGTCTTAGTGAAAGCAGCACCATGGGCTTAGAGAAAGTCTATTTTATCCTGGAAGGTAAGATGATATTTTTCATTGTCTCTGCTGATTTAAAGAATGGGGTTGCATGCCAATCCCTGCAGATGTATTAATCAATACCAGCTTTTAATCCAATTAACAGTAGTAATTTAGTCAGATCTAGCTCTGGGTTTATACGGTATGTACCATGCAGTCAGGTGGTAGAGAGACCTTACTCTGAGCATGGCTACAGGGACTGGTCCCAGGAGTCAATAGCCAGTGACCTGCATGGGGTGCTTAGCTTCGTGGGCAATCGGTGATCCTCAGGGCACTTGGAAGGCTGAATACCCCAGGGTACCCATTGGAACATTATTTTCTCATAAACATTCCTCTTCAGCGCAGATGGGCATTAACCACTTGGTCTTAGAGTGCCCTCTAGAGGGAAAAAGAAATACTGCACTCAGCAGGAGGTTCTCCAGGATCTGTCCTTTTGGAGAAGTTCAGCATTGGCATCCTGGGGCAAATCTGTCCTATGGCTGCCACGTCGCCTTTCCAGGAATAGCTCTTAGTATGGGTTAGTGCGTTTGTTTGCACTAAAGGCAGCTCGGTGAACGTGCCAAGCCCTGAGGCAGGTTTGGAGTCCATCAGGTGGACAAAGAGAAACTTCCCCATAAATGAGCTATGCCAAACAAATCTACAATGTTTCGTCTAACCCTCGTCCTCATAGGAGGACTTTCTTACCAAATACACATATTTCTTCATGGCCACCAACTTCATCCCTATGGTTTGGTTCTTAGCAGATGACTTGAGAATCCCCAGGAAGAGGACAAGTCACCCTGCCTGGACCTTTCACACATTGCACCTTCTGAGCTCCTCAAGGCATTATATCCAGCACACAATGTATACTAAACCCTGCCCTGCCCGGACCTTACACACTTTGCATCTTCTGAGCTCCTCAAGGCATTATATCCAGCACACAATGTATACTAAACCCTGTCCTGTCCGGACCTTACACACATTGCATCTTCTGAGCTCCTCAAGGCATTATATCCAGCACACAATGTATACTAAACCCTGCCCTGCCCGGACCTTACACACTTTGCATCTTCTGAGCTCCTCAAGGCATTATATCCAGCACACAATGTATACTAAACCCTGCCCTGCCCGGACCTTACATACATTGCATCTTCTGAGCTCCTCAAGGCATTATATCCAGCACACAATGTATACTAAACCCTGTCCTGTCCGGACCTTACACACATTGCATCTTCTGAGCTCCTCAAGGCATTATATCCAGCACACAATGTATACTAAACCCTGCCCTGCCCGGACCTTACACACATTGCAACTTTTGAGCACCTCAAGGCATTATATCCAGCACACAATGTATACTAAACCCTGCCCTGCCTGGACCTTACACACATTGCAACTTCAGAGCTCCTCAAGGCATTATATCCAGCACACAATGTATACTAAACCCTGCCCTGCCAGGACCTTACACACATTGCAACTTCAGAGCTCCTCAAGGCATTATATCCAGCACACAATGTATACTAAACCCTGCCCTGCCCTGACCTTACACACATTGCAACTTCAGAGCTCCTCAAGGCATTATATCCAGCACACAATGTATACTAAACCCTGCCCTGCCCGGACCTTACACACATTGCATCTTCTGAGCTCCTCAGGGCATTATATCCAGCACACAATGTATACTAAACCCTGCCCTGCCCGGACCTTACACACTTTGCATCTTCTGAGCTCCTCAAGACATTATATCCAGCACACAATGTATACTAAACCCTGCCCTGCCCGGACCATACATACATTGCATCTTCTGAGCTCCTCAAGGCATTATATCCAGCACACAATGTATACTAAACCCTGTCCTGTCCGGACCTTACACACATTGCATCTTCTGAGCTCCTCAAGGCATTATATCCAGCACACAATGTATACTAAACCCTGCCCTACCCGGACCTTACACACATTGCAACTTCTGAGCCCCTCAAGGCATTATATCCAGCACACAATGTATACTAAACCCTGCACTGTCCTTACACACATTGCATCTTCTGAGCTCCTCAAGGCATTATATCCAGCACACAATGTATACTAAACCCTGCCCTGCCCTGACCTTACACACATTGCATCTTCTGAGCTCCTCAAGGCATTATATTCAGCACACAATGTATACTAAACCCTGCCCTGCCCGGACCTTACACACATTGCATCTTCTGAGCTCCTCAAGGCATTATATCCAGCACACAATGTATACTAAACCCTGCACTGTCCTTACACACATTGCATCTTCTGAGCTCCTCAAGGCATTATATCCAGCACACAATGTATACTAAACCCTGCACTGTCCTTACACACATTGCATCTTCTGAGCTCCTCAAGGCATTATATCCAGCACACAATGTATACTAAACCTTGCCCTGCCCTGACCTTACACACATTGCATCTTCTGAGCTCCTCAAGGCATTATATCCAGCACACAATGTATACTAAACCCTGCCCTGCCCGGACCTTACACACATTGCAACTTCAGAGCTCCTCAAGGCATTATATCCAGCACACAATGTATACTAAACCCTGCCCTGCCCGGACCTTACACACATTGCATCTTCTGAGCTCCTCAAGGCATTATATCCAGCACACAATGTATACTAAACCCTGCCCTGCCCGGACCTTACACACATTGCATCTTCTGAGCTCCTCAAGGCATTATATCCAGCACACAATGTATACTAAACCCTGCCCTGCCCGGACCTTACACACATTGCATCTTCTGAGCTCCTCAAGGCATTATATCCAGCACACAATGTATACTAAACCCTGCCCTGCCCGGACCTTACACACATTGCAGCTTCTGAGCTCCTCAAGGCATTATATCCAGCACACAATGTATACTAAACCCTGCACTGTCCTTACACACATTGCATCTCCTGAGCTCCTCAAGGCATTATATCCAGCACACAATGTATACTAAACCTTGCCCTGCCCGGACCTTACACACATTGCATCTTCTGAGCTCCTCAAGGCATTATATCCAGCACACAATGTATACTAAACCCTGCCCTGCCCTGACCTTACACACATTGCAACTTCAGAGCTCCTCAAGGCATTATATCCAGCACACAATGTATACTAAACCCTGCCCTGCCCGGACCTTACACACATTGCATCTTCTGAGCTCCTCAAGGCATTATATCCAGCACACAATGTATACTAAACCCTGCCCTGCCAGGACCTTACACACATTGCATCTTCTGAGCTCCTCAAGGCATTATATCCAGCACACAATGTATACTAAACCCTGCCCTGCCCTGACCTTACACACATTGCATCTTCTGAGCTCCTCAAGGCATTATATCCAGCACACAATGTATACTAAACCCTGCCCTGCCCTGACCTTACACACATTGCATCTTCTGAGCTCCTCAAGGCATTATATCCAGCACACAATGTATACTAAACCCTGTCCTGTCCGGACCTTACACACATTGCATCTTCTGAGCTCCTCAAGGCATTATATCCAGCACACAATGTATACTAAACCCTGCCCTGCCAGGACCTTACACACATTGCATCTTCTGAGCTCCTCAAGGCATTTTCTCATATCCAGTACACAATGTATACTAAACTCTGCACTGTCCTACACACATTGCATCTTCTGAGCTCCTCAAGGCATTATATCCAGCACACAATGTATACTAAACCCTGTCCTGTCCGGACCTTACACACATTGCATCTTCTGAGCTCCTCAAGGCATTATATCCAGCACACAATGTATACTAAACCCTGCCCTACCCGGACCTTACACACATTGCAACTTCTGAGCCCCTCAAGGCATTATATCCAGCACACAATGTATACTAAACCCTGCACTGTCCTTACACACATTGCATCTTCTGAGCTCCTCAAGGCATTATATCCAGCACACAATGTATACTAAACCCTGCCCTGCCCTGACCTTACACACATTGCATCTTCTGAGCTCCTCAAGGCATTATATTCAGCACACAATGTATACTAAACCCTGCCCTGCCCGGACCTTACACACATTGCATCTTCTGAGCTCCTCAAGGCATTATATCCAGCACACAATGTATACTAAACCCTGCCCTGCCCTGACCTTACACACATTGCATCTTCTGAGCTCCTCAAGGCATTATATCCAAGGCCACACAATGTATACTAAAATTCTGCCCTGCCCGACCTTACACACATTGCAAACTTCTGAGCTCCTCAAGGCTATATCCAGTACACAATGTATACTAAACTCCTGCACTGTCCTTACACACATTGCACCTCCTGAGCTCTCAAGGCATTATATCCAAAGTACTACAATGTATACTAAATTTTGCTCTGCCCGGACTCTTTTACACATTGTATCTTCTGAGCTCCTCAAGGCATTATATCCAGCACACAATGTATACTAAACCCTGCACTGTCCTTACACACATTGCATCTCCTGAGCTCCTCAAGGCATTATATCCAGCACACAATGTATACTAAACCTTGCCCTGCCCGGACCTTACACACATTGCATCTTCTGAGCTCCTCAAGGCATTATATCCAGCACACAATGTATACTAAACCCTGCCCTGCCCTGACCTTACACACATTGCATCTTCAGAGCTCCTCAAGGCATTATATCCAGCACACAATGTATACTAAACCCTGCCCTGCCCGGACCTTACACACAATGCAACTTCAGAGCTCCTCAAGGCATTATATCCAGCACACAATGTATACTAAACCCTGCCCTGTCCGGACCTTACACACATTGCATCTTCTGAGCTCCTCAAGGCATTATATCCAGCACACAATGTATACTAAACCCTGCCCTGCCCTGACCTTACACACATTGCATCTTCAGAGCTCCTCAAGGCATTATATCCAGCACACAATGTATACTAAACCCTGCCCTGCCCGGACCTTACACACAATGCAACTTCAGAGCTCCTCAAGGCATTATATCCAGCACACAATGTATACTAAACCCTGCCCTGTCTGGACCTTACACACATTGCATCTTCTGAGCTCCTCAAGGCATTATATCCAGCACACAATGTATACTAAACCCTGTGCTATGCTATATGCCTATTCTACGACACAATCCACACTCATTTTTGCTGCAAATTTCTTGATTTTGTGTAGTTTATGCTAAAGGTCCATTGAATTTATCATAAAAAGCACTTGTTTGCAATCCGTGGAGTTTATCCACACAGTGTGGCCCATAATAAACAGCACCATAATATGTGTTCGATAAGAACCAGACAGTCCTAGTTTTGGACCGGTGCCATTTCTTGTTCTGCTAAGGACTAACCCTTAGCGTGTCTGAGAAAGGGGTTAAATGAACGTAGACATGAAATAAAGGTGGAAAACATTATTTGTAGGATAATTCCAGAGATTACCTGCCTCAGTACCGAGGGATGGGCAATGCACAAATTGTCACTACACCATATACAGAATGCCAATACCATATACAGAATGCCAACACCATATACAGAATGCCAATACCATATACAGAATGCCAATACCATATACAGAATGCCAATACCATACACTGAATGCCAACACCATATACAGAATGCCAACACCATATACAGAATGACAATACCATATACAGAATGACAATACCATATACAGAATGCCAACACCATATACAGAATGCCAATACCATATACAGAATGCCAATACCATATACAGAATGCCAACACCATATACAGAATGCCAATACCATATACAGAATGCCAACACCATATACAGAATGCCAACACCATATATATAATGCCAATACCATATACAGAATGACAATACCATACACTGAATGCCAACACCATATACAGAATGCCAACACCATATACAGAATGCCAATACCATATACAGAATGACAATACCATATACAGAATGACAATACCATACACTGAATGCCAACACCATATACAGAATGCCAACACCATATACAGAATGGCAATACCATATACAGAATGCCAACACCATATATAGAATGCCAATACCATATACAGAATGCCAATACCATATACAGAATGACAATACTATATACAGAATGCCAACACCATACACAGAATGCCAATACCATATACAGAATGCCAACACCATATACCGAATGCCAACACCATATACAGAATGCCAATACCATACACAGAATGCCAATACCATACACAGAATGCCAACACCATATACAGAATGACAATACCATATATAGAATGCCAATACCATATACAGAATGCCAATACCATACACAGAATGCCAACACCATATACAGAATGCCAACACCATATATAGAATGCCAATACCATATACAGAATGCCAATACCATATACAGAATGACAATACCATACACTGAATGCCAACACCATATACAGAATGCCAACACCATATACAGAATGGCAATACCATATACAGAATGCCAACACCATATATAGAATGCCAATACCATATACAGAATGCCAATACCATATACAGAATGACAATACTATATACAGAATGCCAACACCATACACAGAATGCCAATACCATATACAGAATGCCAACACCATATACCGAATGCCAACACCATATACAGAATGCCAATACCATACACAGAATGCCAATACCATACACAGAATGCCAACACCATATACAGAATGACAATACCATATATAGAATGCCAATACCATATACAGAATGCCAATACCATACACAGAATGCCAACACCATATACAGAATGCCAACACCATATACAGAATGGCAATACCATATACAGAATGCCAACACCATATACAGAATGCCAACACCATATATAGAATGCCAATACCATATATAGAATGCCAATACCATATACAGAATGACAATACTATACACAGAATGCCAACACCATACACAGAATGCCAATACCATATACAGAATGCCAACACCATATATAGAATGCCAATACCATATACAGAATGCCAACACCATACACAGAATGCCAATACCATATACAGAATGCCAACACCATACACAGAATGCCAACACCATATACAGAATGACAATACCATATACAGAATGCCAATACCGTACACAGAATGCCAACACCATATACAGAATGACAATACCATATACAGAATGCCAACACCATATATAGAATGCCAATACCATATACAGAATGCCAACACCATATACAGAATGCCAACACCATATATAGAATGCCAATACCATATACAGAATGCCAACACCATACACAGAATGCCAATACCATATACAGAATGCCAACACCATATACAGTATGCCAACACTATACACAGAATGCCAATACCATACACAGAATGCCAACACCATATACAGTATGCCAACACTATATACAGAATGCCAATACCATACACAGAATGCCAATACTATATACAGAATGCCAATGCCATACACAGAATGCCAATACTATATACAGAATGCCAACACCATATACAGAATGCCAACACCATATACAGAATGCCAACACCATATATAGAATGCCAATACCATATACAGAATGCCAACACCATATACAGAATGCCAATACCATATATAGAATGCCAATACCATATACAGAATGCCAACACCATATACAGAATGCCAATACCATATACAGAATGCCAATACCATATATAGAATGCCAATACCATATACAGAATGCCAACACCATATACAGAATGCCAATACCATATACAGAATGCCAACACCATATACAGAATGCCAACACCATATATAGAATGCCAACACCATATACAGAATGCCAACACCATATATAGAATGCCAATACCATATACAGAATGCCAATACCATATACAGAATGCCAACACCATATACAGAATGCCAACACCATATATAGAATGCCAATACCATATACAGAATGCCAACACCATATACAGAATGCCAACACCATATACAGAATGACAACACCATATACAGAATGCCAATACTATATACAGATTGCCAACACCATATACAGAATGACAACACCATATACAGAATGACAATACCATATACAGAATGCCAACACCATATACAGAATGCCAATACCATACACAGAATGCCAATACCATATACAGAATGCCAACACCATATACAGAATGACAACACCATATACAGAATGACAACACCATACACAGAATGCCAACACCATATACAGAATGCCAACACCATATACAGAATGACAATACCATATACAGAATGCCAATACCATACACAGAATGCCAACACCATATACAGAATGCCAACACCATATACAGAATGCCAATACCATATACAGAATGCCAATACCATATACAGAATGCCAACACCATATAAACTGTTTGTGGTACAATAGAGAGATCTGCAGACCCTGGGAACACTCCTTCTGTGCTAGGCATCAATTGTTAGCTCTGCTGTCTAGAATGATCCCTGTGCTGGCTGACACAATACAGATACAGTGTGAGAGCAAGCTTGCACAGTATGGCCACAGGAAACAGAGACCCAACTGGTGGTTGTTGGACACAGGGATCTCATTCATTTCTAACTGTAGCTGGATTTTGATGCTACAGTTTCCTCTATGGATCATTCTGGCTGCTTTACCAACAATTCAACATTGAATAACACATTCAACATTCACATTGCCCTGTGACTGCTGTTGATCCAAACAAAAGCAAATATATATATCATAATAATAAAAATAATAATTAATAATAACAATATATTATTGGTATTGTCATTCTCTCGTGGTTTTCCTCTTATCTCTCCCAACGCTCACTCAGTGTCTCTTTTTCTAATGATACCTCCTCCCCTCGCCCTGTCTCGGTTGGAGTCCCCCAAGGCTCCGTCCTTGGTCCCCTTCTATTTTCTCTTTATACTGCCTCTCTTGGCAAACTTATCACCTCATTTGGTTTCCACTACCACCTCTACGCTGATGACACCCAGCTATATCTCTCCTCCCCGGACCTCTCCCCTGCTGTCCTGCAACGTGTCACTGCTTGCCTTTCTTCCATCTCTGACTGGATGTCCTCCCGCTTTCTGAAACTCAATCTCTCAAAAACTGAGCTCTTTGTCTTTCCTCCTCCTAATACTGATCCTCCTCTTTCGCTCTCCCTTCAAGTTTGTGGTACCAACATCAGCGCATCCTTGCAAGCGCGCTGTCTTGGCGTCATACTTGACTCTGGTCTCACCTTTGAGTCTCACATCCAGCATGTTGCCAAATCCTGTAGATTCCATCTCAAAAACATAGCCCGCATCCGCCCCTTTCTTGCACCAGATACTACCAAGGAGCTTGTCCATGCTCTAATAATTTCCCGCATGGATTATTGTAACCCTCTCCTGCTTGGTCTTCCCAAAAGCCGTACTGCACCACTACAGTCTGTAATGAATGCTGCTGCTAGACTGATTTTCCTCTCTAGTCGTTTCTCCCACACCTCACCCCTCTGCCAGTCCTTACATTGGCTTCCTGTGTGCTATAGGAGTCAATTCAAGGCACTAACTCACACCTATAAAGCACTGAACAACTCTAGCCCCTCCTATATCTCCTCACTGATCCACAGGTATGTCCCTTCTCGGTCTCTCCGCTCTGCCCGTGACCACCTCCTGTCCGTTGTCCGCACCCGTACGGCCAACTCGCGCTTGCAGGACTTCTCGCGGGCAGCTCCCTTCCTATGGAATAGCCTGCCTACCGCCATCCGACTCTCCCCTAGTCTTGCATCTTTTAAGAAGTGCCTTAAAACCCATCTCTTTAGGAAAGCCTATGGCCTCCAAGACTAACCCCTACCTCACTTACCTGTCTCTTGCCCTCCCCTAAAGGGCAGCCCACTTTTTTTTTTTGATTGCACACTCCTGTCCTAATGTGTCTTACACCCCACCTCCTATAGAATGTAAGCTCGATTGAGCAGGGTACTCTTCAACCTATTGTTCCTGTAAGTTTATTTGTAATTGTCCTATTTATTGTTAAATCCCCTTTCATAATATTGTAAAGCACTACGGAATCTGTTGGCGCTATATAAATGGCAATAATAATAATAATAATAATATCAATTGTGTGTCAAATAATCTAATGCAATTTATAACACAGACCCAAAGCAATAATACTCCCAGTAATGTGTCTGAGTGTATAACAGAGCTCCACAGCAATAATACTCCCAGTAATGTGTCTGAGTGTATAACGGAGTTCCACAGCAATAATACTCCCAGTAATGTGTCTGAGTGTATAACAGAGCTCCACAGTAATAATACTCCTAGTAATGTGTCTGAGTGCATAACAGAGCTCCACAGCAATAATACTCCCAGTAATGTGTCTGAGTGCATAACAGAGCTCCACAGCAATAATACTCCCAGTAATGTGTCTGAGTGCATAACAGAGCTCCACAGCAATAATACTCCCAGTAATGTGTCTGAGTGCATAACAGAGCTCCACAGCAATATTACTCCCAGTAATGTGTCTGAGTGTATAACAGAGCTCCACAGCAATAATACTCCCAGTAATGTGTCTGAGTGTATAACTGAGCTCCACAGCAATAATACTCCCAGTAATGTGCCTGAGTGTATAACAGAGCTCCACAGCAATAATACTCCCAGTAATGTGTCTGAGTATAACAGAGCTCCACAGATATAATACTACCAGTAATGTGTCTGGGTGTATAACAGAGCTCCACAGCAATAATACTCCCAGTAATGTGTCTGAGTGTATAACAGAGCTCCACAGCAATAATACTCCCAGTAATGTGTCTGAGTGTATAACAGAGCTCCACAGCAATAATACTCCCAGTAATGTGTCTGAGTGCATAACAGAGCTCCACAGCAATATAGTAGAGCTCCACCGCAATAATACTCCCAGTAATGTGTCTGAGTGTATAACAGAGCTCCACCGCAAGAATACTCCCAGTAATGTGTCTGAGTGTATAACAGAGCTCCACAGCAATAATACTCCCAGTAATGTGTCTGAGTGTATAACAGATCTCCACAGTAATAATACTCCCAGTAATGTGTCTGAGTGTATAACAGAGCTCCACAGCAATAATACCCCAGTAATGTGTCTGAGTGTATAACAGAGCTCCACAGCAATAATACTCCCAGTAATGTGTCTGAGTGTATAACAGAGCTCCACAGCAATAATACTCCCAGTAATGTGTCTGAGTGTATAACAGAGCTCCACAGCAATAATACTCCCAGTAATGTGTCTGAGTGTATAACAGAGCTCACAGCAATAATACTCCCAGTAATGTGTCTGAGTGTATAACAGAGCTCCACAGCAATGATACTCCCAGCAATGTTTCTAAGTGTATAACAGCACTCCACAGCAATAATACTCACAGTAATGTATCTGAGTATATACCAGAGCTCCACAGCAATAATACCCCCAGTAATGTGTCTGAGTGTATAACAGAGCTCCACAGCAATAATACTGCCAATAATGTGTCTGAGTGTATAACAGAGCCCCACAGCAATAATACTCCCAGTAATGTGTCTGAGTGTATAACAGAGCTCCACAGCAATAATACTCCCAGTAATGTCTGTGTGTATAACAGAGCCCCACAGCAATAATACTCCCAGTAATGTGTCTGAGTGTATAACAGAGCTCCACAGCAATAATACTCCCAGTAATGTGTCTGAGTGTATAACAGAGCTCCACAGCAATAATACTCCCAGTAATGTGTCTGAGTGTATAACAGAGCCCCACAGCAATAATACTCCCAGTAATGTGTCTGAGTGTATAACAGAGCTCCACAGCAATAATACTCCCAGTAATGTGTCTGAGTGTATAACAGAGCTCCACAGCAATAATACTCCCAGTAATGTGTCTGAGTGTATAACAGAGCTCCACAGCAATAATACTCCCAGTAATGTGTCTGAGTGTATCACAGAGCTTCACAACAATAATACTCCCAGTAATGTGTCTGAGTGTATTACAGAGGTCCACAGTAATAATACTCCCAGTAATGTGTCTGAGTGTATTACAGAGGTCCACAGTAATAATACTCCCAGTAATGTGTCTGAGTGTATAACAGAGCTCCACAGCAATAATACTCCCAGTAATGTGTCTGAGTGTATAACAGAGCTCCACAGCAATAATACTCCCAGTAATGTGTCTGAGTGTATCACAGAGCTTCACAACAATAATACTCCCAGTAATGTGTCTGAGTGTATAACAGAGCTCCACAGCAATAATACTCCCAGTAATGTGTCTGAGTGTATAACAGAGCTCCACAGCAATAATACTCCCAGTAATGTGTCTGAGTGTATAACAGAGCTCCACAGCAATAATACTCCCAGTAATGTGTCTGAGTGTATAACAGAGCTCCACAGCAATAATACTCCCAGTAATGTGTCTGAGTGTATAACAGAGCTCCACAGCAATAATACTCCCAGTAATGTGTCTGAGTGTATACAGAGCTCCACAGCAATAATACTCCAGTAATGTGTCTGAGTGTATAACAGAGCTCCACAGTAATAATACTCCCAGTAATGTGTCTGAGTGTATAACAGAGCTCCACAGCAATAATACTCCCAGTAATGTGTCTGAGTGTATAACAGAGCTCCACAGCAATAATACTCCCAGTAATGTGTCTGAGTGTATAACAGAGCTCCACAGCAATAATACTCCCAGTAATGTGTCTGAGTGTATAACAGAGCTCCACAGCAATAATACTCCCAGTAATGTGTCTGAGTGTATAACAGAGCTCCACAGCAATAATACTCCCAGTAATGTGTCTGAGTGTATAACAGAGCTCCACAGCAATAATACTCCCAGTAATGTGTCTGAGTGTATAACAGAGCTCCACAGCAATAATACTCCCAGTAATGTGTCTGAGTGTATAACAGAGCTCCACAGTAATAATACTCCCAGTAATTACCTTAATTCAGAGGCTCCCTCGGCGCTGGTGACCTCTCCTCCTCCGTCGCTGTCAGCTTCTTCATTGAGCTGAAGTGATTTGGGTGCCTATAGTGGTCCTTTAAAGTACAATAAATGTGTTTAGAAATTAGTCTGTGGAAAACGGATATTGTTCTTGTTGTAAATTACATTTTAGCTTTATAAATTATCAGTAAATCACCTGAAATTTCTCAGAACGCCCCGCCCCTGGCCTAAACCCCATACACACCCCTAAAATTAAAGTGTCCCTCAGGGTCCATGTGAAATGATGGCAAGTATATAACAGTAATATAGAAGGGTAGTAGATACCTGGAATAGCCTTCCAGTGGGAGCAGTAACGGTTATATAGAAAGGGTAGTAGATACATGGAATGGCCTTCCAGTGGGAGCAGTAAAGGCTAAGAGTGATATAAAAAGGGTAGTAGATACTTGGAATAGCCTTCCAGTGGGAGGAGTAACAGTGATATAGAAAGGGCAGTAGATACCTGGAATAGCCTTCCAGTGGGAGCAGTAACAGTGATATACAAAGGGTAGTAGATACCTGGAATAGCCTCCCAGTGGGAGCAGTAACAGTGATATAGAAAGGGCAGTAGATACCTGGAATAGCCTTCCAGTGGGAGCAGTAACAGTGATATAGAAAGGGTAGTAGATACCTTGAATAGCCTTCCAGTGGGAGTAGTAACAGTGATATAGAAAGGGTAGTAGATACCTGGAATAGCCTTCCAGTGGGAGCAGTAACAGTGAAATAGAAAGGGTAGTAGATACCTGGAATAGCCTCCCAGTGGGAGCAGTAACAGTGATATAGAAAGGGCAGTAGATACCTTAAATAGCCTTCCAGTGGGAGCAGTAACAGTGATATAGAAAGGGTAGTAGATACCTGGAATAGCCTTCCAGTGGGAGCAGTAACAGTGAAATAGAAAGGGTAGTAGATACCTGGAATAGCCTTCCAGTGGGAGGAGTAACAGTGATATAGAAAGGGCAGTAGACCTGGAATAGCCTTCCAGTGGAAGCAGTAACAGTGAAATAGAAAGGGTAGTAGATACCTGGAATAGCCATCCAGTGTAAGCAGTAACAGTGATATAGAAAGGGTAGTAGATACCTGGAGAGCCTTCCAGTGGGAGCAGTAACAGTGATATAGAAATGGTAGTGGATACCTGGAATAGCCTTCCAGTGGGAGCAGTAACAGTGATATAGAAATGGTAGTAGATACCTGGAATAGCCTTCCAGTGGGAGCAGTAACAGTTATATAGAAAGGGTAGTAGATACATGGAATAGCCTTCCAGTGGGAGCAGTAACAGTGATATAGAAATGGTAGTAGATACCTGGAATAGCCTAGAAACTTGCTGATCGGAGACAGATAAAGTTGCAAACAGATTGATATCAGTTACGATGATCAGGAAGCAGGGTATATGGGGAGCTACAATATGATGTGTATTCTGTCTGACTCTGTGAATACGTCGTGGTACTGAAAGCAGAATAGCTATGTTAATGCATCACATTGTGTCCGAGACAGATTCCGTCTTTCTTATCCCAATATGAATGACTGATATTACCAAATAACACCGTGTTACATTACCACTTGTGTACACTGCATCGTACATACCCACCATAGACACAGACTCTATATTTGTAAAATGCTGATTTTATAGAGCCGATACTGATACCGATAATCTGTGAACTTTCAGGCCAATAGCTGATAATTTACTGATATTCTGTACATTTACCATTTTGAAAAAAGAAACAATTTATACACAAATCTATTAACTGAACATGTTTATTATTATTTATTTAGCAAATTTTTTTTAAGTGGTAAATGCACAAAATATACATGCCAGTCAGATTTTTTTATGTTTTCAAGAATATTTAGTGTTCCTCTTAACATAGAAACATAGAAACATAGAATGTGACGGCAGATAAGAATCATTCGGCCCATCTAGTCTGCCCAATTTTCTAAATACTTTCATTAGTCCCTGGCCTTATCTTATAGTTAGGATAGCCTTATGTCTATCCCACTCATGCTTAAACTCCTTTAGTGTGTTAACCTCTACCACTTCAGCTGGAAGGCTATTCCATGCATCCACTACCCTCTCAGTAAAGTAATACTTCCTGATATTATTTTTAAACCTTTGTCCCTCTAATTTAAGACTATGTCCTCTTGTTGTGGTAGTTTTTCTTCTTTTAAATATAGTCTCCTCCTTTACTGTGTTGATTCCCTTTATGTATTTAAATGTTTCTATCATATCCCCCCTGTCTCGTCTTTCCTCCAAGCTATACATGTTAAGATCCTTTAACCTTTCCTGGTAAGTTTTATCCCGCAATCCATGAACCAGTTTAGTAGCCCTTCTCTGAACCCTCTCTAAGGTATCAATATCCTTCTGAAGATACGGTCTCCAGTACTGTACAATACCCTATCCCTGTCCTTTAGTGTGAATCCTCTTCCCTCCTGTCCTTGTGGCCTCACTCTGTCCTCTTAGTGTGGCCTTCCTCACCTCCTCCTTGTCCTCTTGTACTCTCTCTCACCTCTCTGTCTCCCTTAGTGTAATTTCTCACTTCCCTAATTTGTCCCTTAGTGTGGCTATCTTCTCCCTCAGTACCTCCTCCCTGTCCTTTAGTGTGTACCTTCCCCTCACCTCCCTGTCCTTTAGTGTACTCTCTCACTTCCCTCTGTCCTTTTAGTGTATATCTTCCTCATCTTCTCCCTGTCTCCTAGTGTACTCTCCCTACCTCTCCTCGTCCTAGTGTACTCTTCCCTCACCTCCCCTCGTGTCCCTTAGTGTGTACCTCTCTCTCTCTCCTCACATTCTCCCCTCCTGTCCCTAGTGTACTCTCTCACTCTGTCCTCTTTAGTGTGTACTTTCCTCACCTCCCCCTCTGTCCCTTAGTGTACATCTCTCCTCACATTCCCTCCCCTCCCTGTCCCTTAGTGTACCTCTCCCCTCACCTCCCCTCCCTGTCCCTTAGTGTACCTCTCCCCTCACCTCCCCCCCTCCCTGTGTGTACCTCTCCCCTCAGTGTAGTGTACCTCTCCCCTCACCTCTGAAACTGCTATGTTTATAAAAAAAAAGGGTTAATCCTAGAGGTACCTGGCACCCAGACCACTTCATAAAGCTGAAGTGGTCTGGGTGCCTAGAGTGGTCCCTTAAGTGTTCCTATCCCCTCCCTTCCTCTTAGTGTTTCTCTCCTCTCCCTGTCCTTTAGTGTCACCCCCTTGGTGGTCCTCTCCCCTCCCTGTGCATCTCATTACCTCTCTTGTAGCATGGCCAAGCGGAGCGGACCAAGGTACAGTAGCTCCAGTTTCCTGTACCCGGTCAGACTGACAGGAAGTGCTCTCTTGGTGAGCACTTCCTGTCAGTCCAGCAGGGTCCAGGAAACTGAAGCTCCTATACCGCATTACGCTCTGCACCACTCGACCACGCTACATAGAGTGCCTGGTAGGGGGAGTGCTGAGCGCTTCCTTCCTGCCGTTCACTCAATTATTTCGCCCCCAGAGCCGGTGCGCCCTAATGCGCCCACCTGTTCCACCTTATGGACGTGCTGGCCCTGCGTGCGCTGGGCCACTGGCGCCTCTCACATTATCGGCAATATCTGTATCAATAGTGGCCCATACCAATATTTGCCAATATCCCTAATAAACCATAAGGAGAGTTTGTGGGACGCCGAGAGGAATATTATTTTCTCCTAGGTTTCCAAATTGCCCAATTTAAAGCATATTGATTGGAATTTAGGACCCAATTAAATGTTCCAAACTGCTCCCACTTCATTAATTTCCATTAAATCTGCAGTAATTGTTTCTGAATTATTAAACACAAAACTCGTAACACACACACGTTGTACACTAATAGAACAAAACACATTGTTTCTAACCTGTGCTTTGCAGAGGCGACATGATGAGGTGGGTATCGGCTCCCTGAGGGCACAGTACTTCATTATTCGAGTTATAGCTACAATAACCGATTCATGTTTCTACACAGAACAAACATTAAACATCTCAGACTGTCGCAGAAATGGCACAGATTGTCAAAAAGGAGGGTTATTTTGATGAATCCATATCTTTAATAAAAGCTGCATTATTGAGTGTATTGTGTTCTATAAATATTATAATCAATCCTTTAAACTGTACATTACGATGAGATTTCGCAGCGTGTTCTCCAGATATCCCGTCACACGTTCAGAATAATTGGATCATTACACACAAGTTTCAGGTCATTTACATCCTCCAGCATTCGTCCAAAAGTTGCTAATTTTACGCAGATATTCTGATAAGCGGATTTAGAAAATCTGTGATAAACTAGCGGCAATATTTTCCTCTACAAATCCTTAATCACGAAATGCCAGTTTCTGACCGGCAAGTTATAAACCAGACGTCAAACAAAATGCTCTTTCCAAAACGCAGAGAATGGGCTTATTTATCCCATATAATAAACCGCTACACTGACTGTACTTTAGCGGCACTGAAGGCCTCGCAGGACAGCACTAGTTATGGTACGGCAGCATGAATTCAGGCCGGGGATTTACAGAGCTTGAAAAAACCTCAATTAGGAAGTCCTAGCCCCAAGAGTCTGTCATCAGACTATGACTCAATACAAACATACCAATATTATACCAAAACATGTTCTTTATTACATTTTACAAGGATCTAAGCTATTTGCATGGCATTCATTTGATGAGCCATTCTTCAATAATAATATAATATACGATAAAATACATTCTGTAATGTATCCGCTGTAGAATTCCCTGTTACAGATGGATCTGTCTCCACCAAGCTGGGGAAGGTAATACTATTATTGTGGCCAATTACCTGGGGATCTCTTCCAGTCAGTGGTGATCCACTAAATAGCCATGTGGAACCATTTTTAGTCCCAACCAAGAGGTTAATTCTCACTCTGCTATAGCTTAATACAACTCTAGCTGTATCAGGGTGGCGAAGCATAAAACAAACATTTAAATGAATCCAAGGGGCTTTGGGGAATTCCAGGGACGGAATACAGGAATGAACCCAGAAAAACCCAGCATTAAGAGAACCAGACATAGAATAGAAAACCAAAAAAACAAGAAAAACTAAACAAGAATTGTAAAGAGAGTACTGGATACCAGAAGCCATCACCAGACTGATCCGCAGAACAGGGCATGATGTGACACTTTGTCAAGGTGTAACACACATATAAGTAGAATATTGAGTCCTACTCGGCACTCACTTTATATTTTACTAATAATGCCAGTGCAATTCTTGACATAGTTATCCTTTTGAACTACGCTATGGAATAAGGGAATTAATAATTAATGGACTTTTTTAATAGACTGACTACCAACCAATAGGAAACCAAAAGGGAAATAAAAACTCTAAACTTCATTGTCATGGGCAAATGCAAATATTACAGGTTTTTAGAATGAAAAGTTGTATTTCTTAAACTGTGTACTTCGTCTTTAAGAGATTACAAACTGACAAATTATTAAAAATGGAACATATTGATTCTCATACAATGTTTCTTTAATGTATGACCTTCTACCCATATTCAGTGAATATGGTGCTCAGACTTTAGGACGCCATTTTGTCCTAGGTTAATTGAACAACAAGTCAGGGCCTTGCCTAAGTCATGTTTTAAGTTTAAACATAGATAGAAAACCTAGGTGGTGACAATAGACTGATTAAGATGTTCCCACGTGAAATGATGAATTCAAGGCATGTCATTTAATGTTCATGGTCTTGTATCTTTGCCAAGTTAAGGTAGGTCCTAACATGACCTAATTGAAAATCTAAGGTATAAATATGTGTACTTTTTAATATTTGAACGACAGAGGAGAGAATTTTAGATGCAGAGACGCTACTCCATCTTACCAAGACTGAGATGTTGACTAGACTTGTTCTAGAGGGTATGTTATTCTATTTTACTGAATGCAAGCATAAACTTTAATCTTATAAACTCTACTATACATTATTGTAATGGATTAAGTTATTTTATGTCTTTATTTATATTTTTACTTAATAAAATATTTTAAAAGACGAAGCTTTGATGCTTCCAAGACAATCCCTATTTTTATTGTATTCTCAATTATTTGTATATTTTAAATAGAGGGATGCTTACTAACTATATAATATTATAGCTAAGATATCTGTATGGTTAGCCCTGCTAAATTCTGTGCTTTAAGACGTTTTAGTGGTAAATAGGTGAACCAGCTGCGGTTACACCATCAAACTTTTTTTTCCACAAAAACATTTCATTGTTATAAACAAAGCAGATAGATAAGTGTCAGGGTTATGATACTGATAACCCCAGCAGGTGTTAAAGCTCATAAAATAAAAAATAAATAATGAAATAATAAATAATAATACAAAAAAAAAGAAAAAAAAGGCTCAATAATAAACAAATACAATTCGGCATTTTTAAAATATTGTGGCGGGTTGCAGAGTCAAAACAACTCAAGTAGGTGGAAGTAAAGGTCTTCCCCATAAAAATGTCAGCTAATAAAACACTCTAAAGTCTAAATACTGAACATAGAGCTCCCAATATTTAAAAAAATGCCCACCCCGTCTGCCCAAGATCAGTGGGAGTTACATTCTCGAGTGGAACCTGTCACCAATTTAATGACATCACCTCAAATAACTGCCAAAAAAAAACATAGCTAAGATTGTCTGAGACTAAAACTAGCCAGTCATCAGGTATGCTAATAATTGCAGAACAATCCTCCCACTTCCTTCTCTTCACTTATTAATCCTCCCATTATTCTGTTTCCTGATAGCTACTTAGGTGTATTCACTTGCTAGTATTTACATAACGCTTTGTACATTCGAGAACATTTCATTATGATTGCTTTTATATGTTTAAACTGACCTCTGAGAATATATTTTGGCTATGAATTAGTCAAAGGAATTTTCTGGTAAAACCCTTTATCTCTCTTAAAATATTTTTGGTAAATAATAATAAAATAACAATTATAATGTAATTTTGCTTAGATGCATGTTTAAATAAAGATTCTAAATTATTCTGGTTTATCATGTTGATGACAAGCTCTGTTTACAGTATGTGCGGATTTAACCTATGCATTTTGATGGCCAAAACCACAGGTTAAAATGAGCTACTTGACATCACACCATTAAAGGGATTCTATAGTGTATGGAATACAGATTTATATTCCTTACTCTATAGAGCCCTCTAGACCCCCCTATACTCACCTGATTCTAATGCCGATCTCCCTTGGCGCAGGGTCGACGCTCTACCTCCTCCTCCATCACTCAATGGGGAAGCTAATGCACATGCACGGCGAGTGCTGTAGGACCTCCCCATAGCTTGCAGCAATGCTCTCCTATAGGGATTTAACGTATGCTGGATGTCCAACATCAATTAGGCAACCAAAATCACCTAGCAAGCAGGAAGTGCCTCTAGTGGCTGTCCTCTAAAACTACAATTACTTACATTGCAGGACTAAGGGGAACTGGGACACTGTACCCAGACTACTTTAATGAGCTGAAGTGCTCTAGGTGCCTATAGGGTCCCTTTATGGGCCTGTAAGTGCATGCTAGATGTTTTGAAAGGCCATTCTGTGAATTGGTGTGAATGCATGTGCATCTGCTTGAGGTCTCAGAATATGTAGACAATACCACTGTCTAGCTAGCACAATATATTGATTATATTTTATCATCTTTAAAGTTTAAATCATGGCACAACAGGTGCAAAACAAAGTATCATTTTCCATTCTATGAATTTGTTGCCATCTGGTGGCTTAATGAAAACAACATTTTACATTTTTTTAGATTGTATTGTGTAATAAAAATATAGGAACAAGAAATTGATATATGTATATGATCTTGATCTTGAGAAAGACCTGCATAGGTCGAAACGTCGATCCTTATTTGTTTTGCACAATAAACCAGTTGCACATTTCTTGTGTGGCCACCATTATTTTCCAGCACTGCCTTAACCCTCATAGGCATGGAGTTCACCAGAGATTCACAGGTTGCCACTGGAGTCCTCTTCCACTCCTCCATGATGACACCACAGAGATGGTGGATGTTAGAGACCTTGCGCTCCCCCACCTTCTGTTTGAGGATGCCCCACAGATGCTCAATAGGGTTTAGGTCTGGAGACATGCTTGGCCAGTCCATCACCTTTACCTTCAGCTTCTTTAGCAAGGCAGTGGTTGTCTTGGAGGTGTGTTTGGAGTCATTATCATGTTGGAATACTGCCCTGCGGCCCAGTCTTTGAAGGGAGGGGATCATGCTCTGCTTCAGTATGTCACAGTACATGTTGGCATTCATTGTTCCCTCAAT
>OW240923.1:3420358-3433995 GCA_933207985.1 Pelobates cultripes | reverse complement strand
TGTGATCTAGGTGTCTGTAGTGATCCTTTAAGTGTATGTGTATCTGCATGCACTGGCGTACATACCGCGATCGCAGGAGTCGCAGCCCTGTAACCCCTGCGACCAGGTGCCCGCTGCCATGTGTTGCGGCCCCGGCCCGCGGGGGGGGCACGGATCAGTTTTTGAACCGGGGCCCCATGGGTTGTGTGTACGCCACTGCTGGTCCTTAACGTACAACATGGCCAAAACAGCCCTGGTCCTTAAGGGGTTAAGGATTTATCATACAAAACTTTTTCATACTGCATGTAAGATACTCCACCTTGTGTATATTTGTATTTGTGTACAAATGTTTATTCACTATAATAACTGAGCGCATTTTATAGGCACCCAGGCAAAAGCAGGTCATTTAGAGGTCATTATCAACGCAATCATTTATAGACCGTGCATTCTATAACGCAATCAGTTAGTTACAGTGCATTCTATAACACAATCATTTATAGACAGTGCATTCTATAACGCAATCAGTTACAGTGCATTCTATAACACAATCATTTATAGACAGTGCATTCTATAACGCAATCAGTTACAGTGCATTCTATAACACAATCATTTATAGACAGTGCATTCTATAACACAATCATTTATAGACAGTGCATTCTATAATGCAATCAGTTAGTTACAGTGCATTCTATAACAGTTAGTTACAGTGCATTCTATAACACAATCAGTTAGTTACAGTGCATTCTATAATGCATTCATTTATAGACAGTGCATTCTATAACGCAATCAGTTACAGTGCATTCTATAACGCAGTTACAGTGCATTCCATAACGCAATAATTTATAGACAGTGCATTCTATAACTCAATCAGTTACAGTGCATTCTATAATGCAGTTACAGTGCATTCTATAACGCAATCATTTATAGACAGTGCATTCTATAACGCAATCAGTTACAGTGCATTCTATAATGCAATCATTTATATACAGTGCATTCTACAGTCAGTTACAGTGCATTCTATAACACAATCTGTTACAGTACATTCTATAACGCAGTTACAGTGCATTCCATAACGCAATAATTTATAGACAGTGCATTCTATAACTCAATCAGTTACAGTGCATTCTATAATGCAGTTACAGTGCATTCTATAACGCAATCATTTATAGACAGTGCATTCTATAACGCAATCAGTTACAGTGCATTCTATAATGCAATCATTTATATACAATTGCTTTTCCTAGCATAATCAGTTTAGAGAGATGCACCAAAATTTTTGGCTGCGGAAATTTTAGGCCGAAAATAGGGCCTAGCCATTTCAGCCAAAAAACAGGTCAAGTGGCCAGAAATAATATTTTTAAAATATTTTTCTTTTTTTGGGGGCAGAACACTAAAAAGAGGGGGTGAAAGGAACGTGTAGGGGGACCAGTAAAGAGAGTTTCATTTTAGATTAACTAGAATTTCATTGAAGTCTAATATAAAAATATATATGAAAAAACTTTTAAAATAATTTGGGGAAAAGTCATTTTAGGTAAGAATCCTGAATTTTCGGTTTCGGCACAGAATTTTCATTTCTGCATCCCTGGTTATAGACAGTGCATTATATAACGCAATCATTTATAGATAGTGCATTCTATAACGCAATCAGTTACAGTGCTTTCTATAACGCAATCTGTTACAGTGCATTCTATAACACAGTTACAGTGCTTTCTATAACGCAATCAGTTACAGTGCATTCTGAAATGCCAGCCAAAGAAGCAACTCCAGGTTTTATGTAAATATTGGGTTAAAAGAAGCATTCTATTTTAATGTATTCAATTATTTTATTTCCAGTGGGTTCTGATGTCAGCAGATCTCTAATAAAATACAATGTGAATTTACCGCCACCCAGTGGTAGAAAGGTAGCACTGCGCACATTCCCTCACATGTCTATTCACCAAACTTCAAATATGACAAGTATATTTACTAACGTGTGAATTCAAAGTGAATTTCAAATTTAAAACCCAAGTAGCCAAGTTAGAAGCATAGTTGGCTTAGAGAATGTTTCACTTTGAATTCTCCCTTTAGTGATAACCCTGTTTTCTACCTTGGGAGAGCAATCTTGGTTAGGGACGTTCTGAACCAGAAGGCTCGTGCAGCATTGGCAGCAAAGCCACTGATCGGCTGACACTCTCATCCAATCATCTGTGAATCCCCATTCATAAAACTCGTTTGAAAAGAAACGTGCCAGTTTTATGGATGGGAATTAACTGATGGATTGTGAGGATATTTATGGAGTAGTAACCACCGGTAATACACCCTGTTCCAAATTATGCAAATGATATTTTTCTCATTTATCTAAAAAATTGATGTAAATAACAGTCAGCATAATTCTCATGTTATCAACTATTAAAAGTACAATTCAAATTTTATTGAACAAACCTCCTAATGATAACAGTATTTTTTTTTAAACATAAAAAACTTACAATGCACTGTTCCAAATTATTACGCACAGTAAGTTTCAAAACACTTTATAGGTTGTAAAGAACTGAAAATTGTCATTTGTTGTGTTTGCAACATATTTACTGAAATCAAAAGCTATTTCAATCAAACTTATAACAACATTTTAACTTTTTAAACATTTAACAGGTCACGTTACATTTTAACATAGGACCCCTTATTTGATAGCAGCTTCACAAGTCTTGCATCCATTGAACTTGTGAGTTTTTGGACAGTTTCTGCTTGAATTTGTTTGCAAGATGTCAGAATAGCCTCCCAGAGCTGCTGTTTGGATGTAAACTGCCTCACACCCTCATAGATCTTTTGCTTGAGGATGCTCCAAAGGTTCTCAATAGGATTGAGGTCAGGGGAGGATGGAGGCAAGACCATGACTTTCTCTCCTTTTATCCCCATAGCAGCCATTGATGCAGAGGTATTCTTTGCAGCATGAGATGGTGCATTCTCATGCATGAAGATGATTTTATTACGGAAAGTATAGTTCTTCCTTCTGTACCAGGGAAGAAAGTGGTCAGTCAGAAACTCCACATACTTTGCAGAGGTCATCTTTACACCTTTGGGGACCCTAAAGGGGCTGACCAGCTCTCTTCCCATGATTCCGGCCCAAAACATGACTCCACCACCGCCTTGCTGACGTCGCAGCCTTGTTGGAACAGGGTGGCCGTCCAACCATCCACTACTCCATCCATCTGGACCATCCAGGGTTCCACAGCACTCATCAGTGAACAGGACTGTTTGAAAATTAGTTCATGTATTTTTCTGCCCAATGCAGCCGTTTCTGCTTGTGAGCATTGGTTAGTGGTGGCCAAATAGAAGGTTTATGCACAGTTGCAAGACTCTGGAGGACTCTACACCTTGATGTCCGTGGGACTCCAGAGGCACCAGCAGCTTTAAATATCTGTTTGCTGCTATGTAATGGTATTTTAGCAGCTACTCTCTTGATCCGAGGCATGGATCTGGCAGAAATCTTCCTCAATGTGCCTTTATCTGCACGAACCAGTCTGTGCTCTGAATCCGCCACAAATCTCTTAATAGTGCATTGATCACGCTTACGTAATCGAGAAATATCTCATGTTTTCATACCTCGTCCAAGGCATTGAACTAGTTCACTCTTTTCGGCAGCAGAGAGATCCTTTTTCTTCCCCACATTGCATGAAAATGGTGCTCTGCTTAATAATGTGGAACATCCTCCTTTAGTAGTTTTTCCCTAAATTGGGCTCACCTTAAAACTTTAGATGCTGACAGATTGCGAGAATCAACTCATTCACTGCTGGCTACAATTCTCACAAGCTAAACACTTAAACAATGCAACTTGAAAGATACAATGTTTCTCACAAAGAATTTCTTATCTTAAATTTCTCTACGTCACTGTGACCAATGGGATTAGGTGGGTGATCCTTCTTCTACTGATTGTCTTATAGACATTGATCAGTAGATGGCGTTATAGCATCACAATAATTTCTCATTACGAATTCCAACTACCACTTTGTTTAATGGGTTATTTGAATTTTGTGATGCATATGACGTCAAAAAGGTTTTATCTCTCTGGCCCATCCATCAAGCTGATTATCAAACTTCAAGGGATTCTAGTCCTAGTTACTAGACTACCAGTCTCCTTTTTGTGCCATAAAGTATCTCTTTGACACATTTTGACTTTTGTTCAACTCACTCTTACAATGGGGTTTTGTAAAGATCCCATTGAATTTGAAAAGTAAAAATATCTGTCTAGTTTTCTCAGCTACACTGTATTATTGTTTGAAGCTAATGTGTCTGTATTGGTAAAATGTGCCATGTGATATATACAATTCTTTTACACACATTCAGCTAATATTAATTTTAATAATATTGACATACATTCATTAGTTTTATCTATGAATATATTAATATTATTAATATGGTACGATTAGTATATGATTAAACATAATTATATAGTTAGCATATATATACATATATATATATATATATATATGTAAAAAAAAAAAAAAAAAAATCATATCTTGAAAGGTGTGTTGCTTGCCAGTTAATGGAGTACGTCGCATACCACAGAGGCTTCGCGACTTCAGCCCACATAGCCCCGTATAATTTCCCACCTACTGCTCCCCATAGGGAAACCTAGATGCCTGGGCACCCGGGGACCCTCGGGCACTACCCACTGAGGAGAAATGCCGGCCCGATGGACGAATTCTTGTCTACCCCAGACAGCCTTAGACACACGCGGCCCGCTGACAAGATGGCACCGGCCTCCCCGGGAGCGGACGGCCTAGCTGACTTACTGCCGAGCTGCACAAAAGGAGAAACCCTGACACAGATTTCCATGGAGCTGGTGGCTTTCTCGGCTAACATGTTTACCAAAACTGACAAAACCGCCATGGTGACCAAGCTCCAGGCGGTGATAAGGGAGGAGATCATGGAGGTATGCAGAGATCTCACAGCTCTGGAACAGCGGGTCTCCGAACTAGAGTGTGAAAACATGCAGGCCATACAGCACTCACAGGCCACAGACCACGCCACAACCAGACAGGGTGCAGTAATCCTGGAACCTGCACAGACAGGTGGAGGATCTGGATAACAAGGGGAGACGCAACAACATATGCGTCAGGGACCTCCACGAGACCATGACACAGCTGTTTACACATGTCCTCAGGGAGGAGGCCCAAGATGACTACCATATCGAAAGGGCACACAGGGCCCTCCGTCCCCCAAGAAGACACGGCCTGCCTCGCAACATCTTTTGTTGCCTGTCATCTTTCCAGCTTTCCATCTTTCCAGAATTACCGTGTACCTGCAGCAACACTTCACTTCCCAGAGGCGTCCGGCCCCCGCTCACTGAGCCCTCAGATGGGTTAAGGGAGGACGGCATAGAGACAGCCCCCGGTACTGGCCCTGGAACCCTACAGTCTCCTCTGCTGTCTGGCCCCAGCTCAGGTGTAATCCACCATCCTTGACCTATTTGTAGGATCCCATGGCCCTATCTCGTGGGCTGTATGAAAGCGGTAGCCTGCTAACCCCTACGGACCAAACACAACAGGCTCCCTCGCAACTGACTCCCCCTGTATATTTGGTCGGAAATTGTGCGCAGTGCATACCCAACTCGTGGGACGTGCTCGCACATATCTCCTGTACGACCCAGGGTCGACGTTGCCTTGAGATCCTCTCAGGTATCATATCTCCCCCAACTCTCCCTCCTCACCGACCACTAATAAACAAAATCCTGCCCTTTCCCCCTCCTTTCATCCCCCACTTCTCCTGCACTCTCACCTTACTCTCGGCACCCACCTCGTCCACCTGGCGGCTGGCACCACCATGGCCTCGGATTTCCGCCCCTCTCCCCAACAGCGATGGTCTTATAATGTTAGAGGGCTTAACACCCCTGAAAAATGGAGACAACTGCCCCCATGATCAGCGATAGACATTTCCCCATGGGTTACTATGCAAATAATCCAGACGCTAAACGAACAGGCGTGTTGATAATTTTCGCCCAGACGGTGCCGTTCCACTGTACCGCAACACATGCTGATCCAATGGGTAGATTCAAATTTGTAAAAAGCACAATAGCAGACCAAAAATTCACCTTCTCCACAATCTACTGCCCTAACAAAGGTCAACACCTGTTCATAGCTAAAACCCTATTCCTCCTGGAAGGGTTCCGTGATGGCACCTTGGTGCTAGCCAGTGATCTCAACCAACCACTGGACCCTCGCATGGACTCCTCCAGGGGTAAAAGTACCAATCACATTGCATTCGGAAGGCCAAGCAGGCCCTACACAGGGCGGGACTGACCGACTGCTGGAGGGTGGCACACCTCGACGCTAAAGACTTCACATGCTATTCAGCAACACACAACCGATACAGTAGAATCGATTACATATTTCTTGCTCAGGAATTCCTTCCCCTCCTGTTTCCTCCATTATAGGGATCCAACATGAATCAGACCATACCCCAGTCCTTGCCACCCTCAAATCACCACTTCTCAAACCATGAGAATTCCAATGGAAACTTAACAAAAACGTGCTGACTGACGCCGACCTCATAACGCAAATGCTAACCCAATACTTTATAGACAATGCTAACCCCGAAGTGGCTTTCGGTGTGGGAAGCGCATAAATGCATAATTAGTGAACATTTCATCAAACACTGCACCCAACGCAAAAAAGAATTCACCAACCACATGTTAGTCCCGTCATGTAAAATAGCGGACCTAGAGACACGAAATAAGAGGGAGTTGACGGACGACACATAACTACAACTGACAGACACTCGTAGACAACTCAAAGACTTACTCTCCCAAAAACTACTGCACACTATTCGAAAATCTAACAGACATTTCTATGAATTCTCCAACAAATGTGGTAGGTTACTAGCACGCACCCTGCAACAGAGACAGAGGCAAAACCACATACACTTGATCAAAGGCATAATGGGATGGGGATTAGGACCCCAGCTGGCATCCTCCAGGCCTTTCGGGCTTACTACATGGAGTTGTACAATTTAGCACCCAATGCCCAAACTCCAGCGGCCCCCCAACACCAACTCCGCATAAACAAACAAATCCCTTTCGAAAAATGTAGACCAAAAGCTTGCAGTGCAATTGGCGGACGACTTAGAGCAGCCCTTGTCCATAGACAAACTCTCCTCCGCCCTCAAACAGTCCAAGACCAACAAAGCCCCGGGCCCGGACCGCCTCCCTGTCTCATACCTACACGCGTTCCGAGAAACTCTATTGCCGCACATGTTACGGGGCTAGAATTCTGTCCTGACAGGTAGCCGGTTCCTGACGGACACACTCTGCGCAACAGTCGCAGTCCTGCTGAAGGAGGGGAAGGACCTCTCCAACTGTGGGAGTTATAGGTCGATCTCGTTGCCGAATGAGGATCTTAAACTATTTGCCAAAACTGTAGCAGTGAGACTCTCTCGAGTGTTAACTACTCTAGTCCACCCAGATCAGGTTGGTTTTGTCCCCAGTAGGGAGGCTAGGGACAATACCATCAGGGCCCTCAACGTAGTCCACTCCACCCGTTTGACACACAAGGACCTGGTGCTCGTTTCCACGGATGCGGAAAAGGCCTTCGACTGGGTGGACTGGATGTAGCAAACTCAACCCTTTAAGAGAGTTTGCCATGAGCTTTTGGAGGGGCTTGTTGCCCGCCTCCTGCCATGTGACTATGGCCCTGGGGGTATTGCCCTTTAAAGACAGTATTTGGGCATGATGGATTTTTACTATGCGGCTACTGGCCCTTTAAGCACAGTGTATGGACTTCTATTAGACTGTGTATAGATTGTGTATAGGAAGGTGTACCCCTCTCCCGTTTCCTGTCCCATTGTTCTCCAGCAGGGCGTTGTCCCAGGCACACTGCCAGACTAGTTGGAACTGGTTTGGGCTGGAAAGCCATGCTTCAGTGGGCCTAAAGGGACCTCCACAAAACTTTAAACCCCCATAACTCCTGAACCCCTGATCTGATCTGGGTGATTTTTGGATATGTGTCGCACCCAGATCAGGGTTACCAGGGGATGTAATATTTAAAGGGGTACTCCTAGGTTTAGGGGTACATCCAGAAAACAAGGGGAACTGTGTCCTACATGATGGGATTATGTGTCACACTAAGGGGAGGGGATGTGTGGGTGGGTGGCAACTCGTGTATGATTGGTGTATTGTGTAATTACTGTAAATCCCTCCCTTGCATTGGAGAATGCTTTAAAAGAAGGTTGTGTGATTAAAAGTTCAGTTCTACTCCTGATACTGTGTGTCATCCAGTGATTGGGGAAAGTGATGGGATATTATTGGATTGTAATGCTGATTGTGCTGGATATTCTCTTGGATTTATTACTTGTTCCTGCATCCTCTTAAAGTACTTGGTGGAGTTTAGCTGTGAGAAATCAGCTCTCCGCTACACTGGACATACCTCGAAGCCAAGCTTTGGCACATGCAATTCAGCCCTCACCTCCACTGCTGGTGATGGCTCTTTACACAACCCAGTCTGCCCGCATCCGGATCAATGGCACATTTTCTGCACCATTTCCCATCCGGATTGGCACCAGGCAAGGATGCCCCTTGTCCCCCCTCCTGTTTGCCCTCTCTCTAGAACCATTTCTGGAGGTGGTCAGATGGGATGGAGGCATTATGGGGTACAAACTACACCACATGGAGCACAGGGTAGCAGCATATGCGGACAACATGCTTTTTTTCCTGGACAATCCGCTAGTCTCCTTACCCAACCTCCTCCATGCCTTTAGAGAGTTCGGAATTCTGTCGAACATCAAGCTGAATATGAGTAAATCGGAGGCTCTCAATGTTACACTCCCAGTAGACAGGGGGCTTCACCTGCAAACACAATTCCATTTTACTTGGTGCACAGATAAACTTAAATATCTTGGGGTTTGGCAGCCGAAGGATCTGACACACTTGTACCAACAGAACTTCCTCCCCATTCTTTCAGCCATACAGACCGACCTACACCGATGGTCAGGCCTGTATGTTTCCTGGTTCAGCCGTATCAACGCGGTGAGGATGAACGTCCTCCCACACCTTTTATACCTGTTCCAGACGGTACTCGTGACCATACCAAGAGCCTTCATTCAATCCATTTCCAACACAATATGGAGGTTTGTGTGGAATGGGAGGGCACCCAGGAAAAGTATGGCGCAACTGGAACTCCCCAAAACTCAAGGAGGCGCCGTGCTTCCATCCATACTATCACGCCACACATGTCCTTAGGACTGTGGATTTGCACACTCGCCCAACCACCAAGATATGGGTCCACATGGAACTATCACAGACAAAGGGTACCATACCCCCCCCCCCCCGCCTCTGGCTTGGCACCATGACATATGGTTCTCTCCGAACCAGCAATCCAATGATATTATCTTCACGGCAATGCATTCTTAGTCTCACACTCCTCAAAATCCTACTGCCCTGCAGATTGCCTTGTAAACCCAGTTAACTTTATGCCTACATGTCACCCCATTACATAGCTGCCCTAGTTATATCGATATAGGCCTGTACTGCCTTAAAAGGCTGCAACACTTTGAGAACCTCAACCGCCTGAACCCATAAGCTGCCCTACAGTATATCCACGCATTGCAGCCACTACACATATCACTGCTCTCAATGCAAGCTACCACTATCTAAGTGCCCATTCGCAGCGTAGAACCTTGATGGTGAGACACCCACCCAAACATACAGGCTAGGGAGGAGCCCAGGCACTAAGCGTCGAACTGGACATGATGTTGAACTCGGTTCATTTAACCCACAAGGCGGAACATGGCAGGACTTGGTAACCCTCACTTACGAGGGCCCAGCTTCTATACGCTGTGATCCTTGTTTGTAGTTAGCACGGTCCTCTAGGGTAAACAAGTGGCACAGTCCTTTTATTTTCACATAATCCAGGTATTTTATTTGTAAGTCCACACAGGAGACAGCAACACAACTAAAGAAATAATATAACAGGTTTCTGTTTAAACAAAAACCTAGCTTGTCTGAGCACTGACTGACTTAATATCCCTCTCTATCATGGGTTAAACTAACAAAAACGTAGCATTGAGTTGCACCAACCTTATTAGAGAACAACACTCTGCACTCCAGCACTCAGTCACCTTGACTGCTTCCCTTTCTGCACTACCAGTGCTCCAAGCCAGCCTTGACTGCTTTCCTTTCTGCACTCCCAGTGCTCCAAGCCAACCTTGACTGCTTTCCTTTCTGCACTCCCAGTGCTCCAAGCCAACCTTGACTGCTTCCTTCTGCACTCCCAGTGCTCAGTCTCCTTGACTCTCTCACAGGAGAGAACAGCGTCTCTCCTACCTGCTTCCAGGGAGGAAGCCAGCAATCCCCCTTTACCTGCCTAGCAGGGATGGGTTTATTCCCACTGCTGCAGCTGATTATCTGCAGCTGAGCAGTGGGTTGGAGACAAATCAAAACTCTGGCCTGGACCTTATTTCTCCCAGTAATATGTAAACTGCGGAGTGGAGCATTGGCCCACCCTGCTCTCCAAATGCTCCACCCCAGGGGCCCATAACTAAACTTTGGTTTGTGTTGCCTACAACACATACTACACATACTCCCCCTGTAGTTAAATGTTATAGGCCTATCTGCCTTCACTTTAACACAACGCTGACACACAAATACGCTATGGCTTAACCCCCATACTACTTGACTGTTCCTAGGACCCTTCCTGTACCCGAAATCCTGTTTCTTGTCACTATAAAAGCAACATGCCACTAGGTTCATATGCTCCGTATTGTTCTTTAATTGCATCTCGTATGGGGGCTGATGTATGCATCATTATCCTGATTTGTCCAAACAATTTACGGTTGAAAATAAAGATTGTAAAAAAAAAAAAATTAAATACAATTTGCATCCTATAATACCTTTTTTATTTGACTAATAGAATTTTTTAAACGACAAGCTTTCAGGAGAACCTCCCTTTCACAAGTCTGAAGCATTTCAGAAAATTCCATTAGTCCAATAAAAAAGGTATTACAAGATACAAATTGTATCTGGTTTTTACATCTACATCACTGAACTAATACGGCCACAATCTCTACTTTATAAATATATGATATATATGTCTCTGGGATGGGCTCTTAATTCCCCTTGTTACAAACACTCAAGTCACATCTGCTAAGTAGTGATTTTACAGTATACATTTAATTTCATCTTATCATAAAATGTCTAACAACATAACACCCAGGACATACTTGAAAACGAGAGAAATCTCAATGTATCTTTCCTGGTAAAATATTTTATAAATAAAAAACCTGAGAGAATTTCCGTGGAGAACAAACAAACACAGAGAGAGCTCTGAAACAGAGAAAACACTCTGTGTGTGGAGTTTTCAATAAGCGCGAAGAAGTGAGTGTGTAGCGGTATATTCTTCGCCCAGGAATTATAGGTGGTTGTAGCAACGTGCGCGTACAGGGAGGTCAGTACATGAAGATATAATCTTTACTGTAGTTGGATGGAGGAATTTGAGAGAAGGGAAGATATGGAGATCCCAAGAGTGCAGTACTTTGACACTGTTATATAAGTGTATATTGTACAGCGCTCCATTATACAGCGCTACGGAATTTGCTGGCGCTACATAAATAATAAAATAATAATAATATATAATTATAGAGCCTCCAACAAGCTCAAAGGAACCAACGTATGGCGGTATAATCTCCACTTAACGATATGACCTTGCAGTTCCCCCGGTGGCCGCTAGGTGTCTCAGTCTCTGGTTGCGGTTCCCCCGGTGGCCGCTGGGTGTCTCAGTCTCTGGTTGCAGTTCCCCCGGTGGCCGCTGGGTGTCTCAGTCTCTGGTTGCAGTTCCCCCGGTGGCCGCTGGGTGTCTCAGTCTCTGGTTGCAGTTCCCCCGGTGGCCGCTGGGTGTCTCAGTCTCTGGTTGCAGTTCCCCCGGTGGCCGCTGGGTGTCTCAGTCTCTGGTTGCAGTTCCCCCGGTGGCCGCTGGGTGTCTCAGTCTCTGGTTGCAGTTCCCCCGGTGGCCGCTGGGTGTCTCAGTCTCTGGTTGCAGTTCCCCCGGTGGCCGCTGGGTGTCTCAGTCTCTGGTTGCAGTTCCCCCGGTGGCCGCTGGGTGTCTCAGTCTGTGGTTGCAGTTCCCCCGGTGGCCGCTGGGTGTCTCAGTCTCTGGTTGCAGTTCCCCCGGTGGCCGCTGGGTGTCTCAGTCTGTGGTTGCAGTTCCCCCGGTGGCCGCTGGGTGTCTCAGTCTCTGGTTGCAGTTCCCCCGGTGGCCGCTGGGTGTCTCAGTCTCTGGTTGCAGTTCCCCCGGTGGCCGCTGGGTGTCTCAGTCTCTGGTTGCAGTTCCCCCGGTGGCCGCTGGGTGTCTCAGTCTCTGGTTGCAGTTCCCCCGGTGGCCGCTGGGTGTCTCAGTCTCTGGTTGCAGTTCCCCCGGTGGCCGCTGGGTGTCTCAGTCTCTGGTTGCAGTTCCCCCGGTGGCCGCTGGGTGTCTCAGTCTGTGGTTGCAGTTCCCCCGGTGGCCGCTGGGTGTCTCAGTCTCTGGTTGCAGTTCCCCCGGTGGCCGCTGGGTGTCTCAGTCTCTGGTTGCAGTTCCCCCGGTGGCCGCTGGGTGTCTCAGTCTCTGGTTGCAGTTCCCCCGGTGGCCGCTGGGTGTCTCAGTCTCTGGTTGCAGTTCCCCCGGTGGCCGCTGGGTGTCTCAGTCTCTGGTTGCAGTTCCCCCGGTGGCCGCTGGGTGTCTCAGTCTGTGGTTGCAGTTCCCCCGGTGGCCGCTAGGTGTCTCAGTCTCTGGTTGCAGTTCCCCCGGTGGCCGCTGGGTGTCTCAGTCTCTGGTTGCAGTTCCCCCGGTGGCCGCTGGGTGTCTCAGTCTCTGGTTGCAGTTCCCCCGGTGGCCGCTGGGTGTCTCAGTCTCTGGTTGCAGTTCCCCCGGTGGCCGCTGGGTGTCTCAGTCTGTGGTTGCAGTTCCCCCGGTGGCCGCTGGGTGTCTCAGTCTCTGGTTGCAGTTCCCCCGGTGGCCGCTGGGTGTCTCAGTCTCTGGTTGCAGTTCCCCCGGTGGCCGCTGGGTGTCTCAGTCTCTGGTTGCAGTTCCCCCGGTGGCCGCTGGGTGTCTCAGTCTCTGGTTGCAGTTCCCCCGGTGGCCGCTGGGTGTCTCAGTCTCTGGTTGCAGTTCCCCCGGTGGCCGCTGGGTGTCTCAGTCTGTGGTTGCAGTTCCCCCGGTGGCCGCTGGGTGTCTCGGTCTCTGGTTGCGGTTCCCCCGGTGGCCGCTGGGTGTCTCGGTCTGTGGTTGCAGTTCCCCCGGTGGCCGCTGGGTGTCTCAGTCTGTGGTTGCAGTTCCCCCGGTGGCCGCTGGGTGTCTCAGTCTGTGGTTGCAGTTCCCCCGGTGGCCGCTGGGTGTCTCAGTCTCTGGTTGCAGTTCCCCCGGTGGCCGCTGGGTGTCTCAGTCTGTGGTTGCAGTTCCCCCGGTGGCCGCTGGGTGTCTCAGTCTGGTTTACCGGTTTGGTGGCTGGGTGTGTCTCAGTCTGTGGTTGCAGTTCCCCCGGTGGCCGCTGGGTGTCTCAGTCTGTGGTTGCAGTTCCCCCGGTGGCCGCTGGGTGTCTCAGTCTCTGGTTGCAGTTCCCCCGGTGGACGCTGGGTGTCTCAGTCTCTGGTTGCAGTTCCCCCGGTGGCCGCTGGGTGTCTCAGTCTGTGGTTGCAGTTCCCCCGGTGGCCGCTGGGT
>OW240923.1:3333567-3417168 GCA_933207985.1 Pelobates cultripes | reverse complement strand
TGCAGTTCCCCCGGTGGCCGCTAGGTGTCTCAGTCTCTGGTTGCAGTTCCCCCGGTGGCCGCTGGGTGTCTCAGTCTGTGGTTGCAGTTCTCCCGGTGGACGCTGGGTGTCTCAGTCTCTGGTTGCAGTTCCCCCGGTGGCCGCTGGGTGTCTCAGTCTCTGGTTGCAGTTCCCCCGGTGGCCGCTGGGTGTCTCAGTCTCTGGTTGCAGTTCCCCCGGTGGCCGCTGGGTGTCTCAGTCTCTGGTTGCGGTTCCCCCGGTGGCCGCTGGGTGTCTCAGTCTGTGGTTGCAGTTCCTCTCGTGGCCGCTGTCTCAGTCTGTGGTTGCAGTTCCTCTCGGTGGCCGCTGGGTGTCTCTAGTCTGTGGTTGCAGTTCCTCTCGGTGGCCGCTGGGTGTCTCAGTCTCTGGTTGCAGTTCCCCGTACGCTAAGTGTCTCTAGTCTGTGGTTGCAGCCCCCGTGGCCGCTGGGTGTCTCAGTCTCTGGTTGCAGCGTTCCCCGGTGGTCAGCTTAGGTGTCTCAGTCTGTGGTTGCAGTTCCTCCGTGGCCGGGTGTCTCAGTCTCTGGTTGCAGTTCCCCCGGTGGCCGCTGGGTGTCTCAGTCTGTGGTTGCAGTTCCCCCGGTGGCCGCTGGGTGTCTCAGTCTGTGGTTGCAGTTCCCCCGGTGGCCGCTGGGTGTCTCAGTCTCTGGTTGCAGTTCCCCCGGTGGCCGCTAGGTGTCTCAGTCTGTGGTTGCAGTTCCCCCGGTGGCCGCTGGGTGTCTCAGTCTCTGGTTGCAGTTCCCCCGGTGGCCGCTGGGTGTCTCAGTCTCTGGTTGCAGTTCCCCCGGTGGCCGCTGGGTGTCTCAGTCTGTGGTTGCAGTTCCCCCGGTGGCCGCTGGGTGTCTCAGTCTGTGGTTGCAGTTCCCCCGGTGGCCGCTGGGTGTCTCAGTCTGTGGTTGCAGTTCCCCCGGTGGCCGCTGGGTGTCTCAGTCTGTGGTTGCAGTTCCCCCGGTGGCCGCTGGGTGTCTCAGTCTGTGGTTGCAGTTCCCCCGGTGGCCGCTGGGTGTCTCAGTCTGTGGTTGCAGTTCCCCCGGTGGCCGCTGGGTGTCTCACTCTCTGGTTGCAGTTCCCCCTGTGGCCGCTGGGTGTCTCAGTCTCTGGTTGCAGTTCCCCCGGTGGCCGCTGGGTGTCTCAGTCTCTGGTTGCAGTTCCCCCGGTGGCCGCTGGGTGTCTCAGTCTGTGGTTGCAGTTCCCCCGGTGGCCGCTGGGTGTCTAAGTCTGTGGTTGCAGTTCCCCCGGTGGCCGCTAGGTGTCTCAGTCTGTGGTTGCAGTTCCCCCGGTGGCCGCTGGGTGTCTCAGTCTCTGGTTGCAGTTCCCCCTGTGGCCGCTGGGTGTCTCAGTCTCTGGTTGCAGTTCCCCCGGTGGCCGCTGGGTGTCTCAGTCTCTGGTTGCAGTTCCCCCGGTGGCCGCTGGGTGTCTCACTCTCTGGTTGCAGTTCCCCCGGTGGCCGCTGGGTGTCTCAGTCTGTGGTTGCAGTTCCCCCGGTGGCCGCTGGGTGTCTCACTCCGCGTTGCTCCGCCCGGTGGATGTTTGTCCCTCCCCGGACTCCGGAGTTGTAGTTCTCAGCTCGGACTTTGCCCGGTTATCGCTCGGTATCGCCCGGTTATCGCCGCCATGTCCTCCGGCCGGTCGCTGCAGATCCCGGGCCGGCTGCCGTTGCTGGTTTCCCCGGAGGGGGAGGCGGTGCTGCTCCCGGGGGCCACGCTGAGGCTGGCGGTGGATTCTCCCGGTAACCTCGCTCTGCTCCGGGGCCGCCTGCTGCGGGGAACCTCCCTGAGGAGCTCAGTGATCGGAGTAATACCGGGAGCCCCGCCACCAGCACCACTGCGCAGGTAACACCACGGGGGGAGGGGGCAGAGTATTGGGGGGCTGGGGGTGACAGAGTATTGGGGGGGCTGGTGGTGACAGGTATTGGGGGCTGGTGGTGACAGGTATCGGGGGCTGGGGGTGACAGGTATTGGGGGGTGGTGGTGACAGGTATCGGGGGCTGGGGTGACAGGTATTGGGGGCTGGTGGTGACCTTGAGTATTGGGGGTGACGGGCACCGGGGGGCTGGGGGTGACAGAGTATTGGGGGTGTGACAGGCACCGGGGGGGCTGGGGTGACAGGTATTGGGGGGTGACAGGTATTGGGGGGGTGGGGGTGACAGGTATTGGGGGTGACAGGTGGGGGGGGCTGGTGGTGACAGAGTATTGGGGGGTGACAGGTGGGGGGCTGGGGGGTGACAGAGTATTGGGGGGTGACAGAGACCCCGAATAATGGGACACTATTACCCTAAAGGGAGCAGGTGTTTATTCTGTCCCCAATACATGAAGCTCATTCAATAAGCTGCGAATTGTACTGATTTTATTCTGAATTGTACGTTTTATAGAATCCATCTCCGCTATATTCCCAGGTCACAAGTTTATTTTATTCAGAATTTTCCGCTTTCACAGTTTAGAGAATAAACATATTTATGTGATGCTCTAACATACGCCGGCGCGGAGTGAATTGTGGGGCACGTTATTAGAGGTAACTACCTATTCCACGCCATCTACTAATAAAGTACTAATTTTCAGACCTCGCTGTCAGTCATTTTATAGGATTCAAGTTGCGGCTTTGTCATTGTCACATTATTTCATGGGATTTGAATGTTGAATTCTTGTAATGATGCATAATAAAAACACAAAAAAAGTATTCCTTCAATTGTTTATTTCGATAAAACGGTAACATTTGGAGAATGGCCGTGAACCTTTATTATGAATTTCACAATTCCAATTTAAACATTAACATCCTTAAATAAAACCATAACTTGTAACCAAAATAAACCATTAACCATTTCCAGGAGCCATAAATATATATTAAGCCCAATTCAAGCAGTCCACGTTCCTGTGATGCCCAGGAGAGCGACTTATATCCCATAATAAGGTCACAACCGAAAAAAAACTGAAAGGGAAGGGTGGGGGGCTGCAGCTCACAAAATCCTTACAAGCAGCCAACCTTGTTAATTGTCTGGCACAAGTTGAGGTAAATGATTTTGACCCCTTTAAATTTATACCCCCAAATTCCCGCCGCTAAATGCCTGGCTCCGCTATTCACCAATCAGGGCATTAGCACCTAACTGCAGCCTGCCGATATGTACCCACCAGCTCGATCAAACCCCATGAGGCAGCTCCTTATTTGTCCGCCCGTCCAACATTCCGTTCATTATTTAACCCTTTAAGGACACATGACATGTGTGACATGTCATGATTTGCTTTTATTCCAGAAGTTTGGTCCTTAAGGGGTTAAGCCTTTTCCCCTCGGTTTTGTTTGCCTTGTTCCCAGACCCCATTTTATTTATGGAGTTTGCGATACCCTGTACTAACTTTACAAAGCGAGTGACACGCCCTAACCTGTAGATTAAACATTAAATACAGCGACGCCGACCTTCATCCCATTTATCTCCTGTTACTCCCGGCAACAATCCCGCGTTACTGCGGGTTAGATCTGTCTTATCAACCTGTTATGTAAATACAGAGAACGACGGTGTCTCTACGCCAGCAAGTTTCACTTCATACATTCAATATCTCTGCATGAAAAGGGCTGCCTTGTCGCATGTACAATTCATTTCTATCTAAATTGAGCACGTATACACCGTATTGTGGAAACTATTCATTGTGTTCGTGTGATATTTGGAAAAGCAGGATAAGTGTTAGTTCCTGGTAACCAGAGTCCCTGTGAGAGCATTATTTAGGCATGTGATTTAATGAGGATCTGCGTTCTCACATGACGATGACATGTCTTCCCATGATTGAATGCTTGTGTTTACAGGGATGCTGAACCCCGTGTTTGTCATTGCAAGGTGACATCTAGCTTAACGGTCCAATCTCCTTCCATCTCCAAGATAACCTCTTCCCTCCCAGCCACCTACCCAGCTCTGTATAGAAGGCAAATATAGGCACTCGTTGTAATATATAGATAAATAGGCTGGTGCAAATCAGCATGGATTCCCAGAGATCGCTTAGTATACACAGTGTAGAAAAACGCAAAAGTGATTTACCTCACCGGGAAAACCACATAGGTGGAACCAGAGCCGTGTGTGTGTGTATACGTACACGTTTTAGAAATCAAAGAGTTCCAGTTTTCAAAAAAAACCTTAAAGTGAAGCACAATCCATACTAATAATAATGATATATGACAAATCTCTAGTGGAATCATTTTAAGGTGTACAGGCTCTTCCGGTGACGTATATCGGAAGCGTTATCACTGCTTGGGCAACATGAGCGTGAGGACTAAGGAAGGTACAGAGAGAACGCGCATATCAAAACTACAATCCCCATAATGCCACAGCAGGACGAGTTGTGTCACTTGGAAGGCGAGGCGCCTGAATCGAAACCAATCAGCACACCAGATCCCAATAATGACAACCATACTGCCCACATAAACTTGGGCATTGAAGGGACACTTACACTTCTGAGGAAGCCCTGTTGGGTGAAACTTGTAAAGTGTGTATTGGAGCCATTTATCTTATTATTTGTTTTAAAATTGTTATTTTTTCTATATATCATTTTATTGTTTTTGCTGCTGATCTACATTCCTGGTTCCTGCAATCCCTGGTGGAGATTATACCACCAAAGCTATATATACATTAGAGCAAGTTACTGCTCCCACAATTGTAATAAGGCTCTATTTTTCTTTGATATCATACTTATATGTACTTACTATTGTACCATCAAAGTCTTTCTGCCTTTTTATCTCATGTTTGAGCATTACTGGAAGCACATCTGAGTGGATCTTCACATATCCTGAGATGGGACTCAGGCGCTATACAGCAGAGCTCTTAGTAGCTCAGAAACGTGTGAGTTGAATATCTATACATCTTATACATATTCCACTATAGATTTGGCATATAGCACTATTATTTGTATATATTCTGCTTTTTTTTTAAGGTTCTTTTGAAAACTGGAACTGCTACTTGCTAAAAAGTGTACGTCTATATATATACTTTACTCTGGTTCTATCTGTGTGGTTTTCCTTGCGTGGTAAATCACACCTACCTCTGTATTGTAGCACCATATTCCTCCCGGCTGAGAAATTGTCTCTCAGGTCTGTTTACTAAATGATCAAATTAGACAAACGTCGTTATATACCCAGCTGATGGGTGTTTACAATTACCGGCAATTTGATGGCGTTGAGGAAATTCAGTTTCTCATATATCGGGGTCTTGATCTACTGTATGTGGAACAAACACCATTTCTGCAGACAAACAGCTGGGCTTTTACAATCAGAGCTCTAGGGTTCAGGACTGGGAGCACATGGTCTGCACCTCAGGCTGGAGCAGACCACCATAATTACTCTCTCCAGTGCCAGAGTTAAATAATGTGTCAGAGAGCTGGTAAACACTGCGCATGTTACACTATTCTTGATAAGTACAGATTTTACTTACATTTCTGTACTTAAAGCAAACAAACAAATCTCTTGGCAGTGAAGGGGTTAACCTGTCGGCTATGTCCCTTTATGTAAGTGGTGTCTCGGTTGCTATGTATATGACTTAATCTGGTCTTTTTCGGTAGGATTGGAACCGCAGCCTTGGCCGTACAAGTGGTCGGCAGTAACTGGCCGAAGCCTCACTTCACTCTGCTCGTCACCGGTCTGTGCCGATTCCAGGTAGTGGAGATTCTGAACGAGAGGCCGTATCCTGTTGCCGTGGTGGAGCAGTTAGACCATCTGGAGCAGCTGAGCAGTAAGACGGAGCTCAAGGAAGCCCTGGGAGAGCTGTCGGAACAATTCTACAAATATGCTGTACAGGTGTGTTCTCCAGCTCTTCCCCCACCACCAGCACTACAGCACTACTTAGGAACTTTATCATGGTACTTACAGGTCAAGGCTTGACCTCAATGAATCGCAGAAGTGATGTGTTAGCCATTTTGTGATACTTTTTACTGACCGAGCAAAGGGTTATCTGCCAAGCTCTGTATAACACACATGGAGGGGTTTATACCAAGCTCTGTATAACACACATGGAGGGGTCTGTGCCAAGCTCTGTATAACACACATGGAGGGGTCTGTGCCAAGCTCTGTATAACACACATGGAGTGGTCTGTGCCAAGCTCTGTATAACACACATGGAGGGGTCTGTGCCAAGCTCTGTATAACACACATGGAGGGGTCTGTGCCAAGCTCTGTATAACACACATGGAGGGGTCTGTGCCAAGCTCTGTATAACACACAGGGAGGGGGTCTATACCAAGCTCTGTATAACACACAGGGAGGGGTCTATACCAAGCTCTGTATAACACACAGGGAGGGGTCTGTGCCAAGCTCTGTATAACACACAGGGAGGGGGTCTATACCAAGCTCTGTATAACACACAGGGAGGGGTCTGTGCCAAGCTCTGTATAACACACATGGAGGGGGTCTATGCCAAGCTCTGTATAACACACATGGAGGGGGTCTATGCCAAGCTCTGTATAACACACAGGGAGGGGGTCTATACCAAGCTCTGTATAACACACAGGGAGGGGGTCTATACCAAGCTCTGTATAACACACAGGGAGGGGGTCTATACCAAGCTCTGTATAATACACAGGGAGGGGGTCTATACCAAGCTCTGTATAACACACAGGGAGGGGGTCTATACCAAGCTCTGTATAACACACAGGGAGGGGGTCTATACCAAGCTCTGTATAACACACAGGGAGGGGTCTGTGCCAAGCTCTGTATAACACACATGGAGGGGGTCTGTGCCAAGCTCTGTATAACACACGGAGGGGGTCTATACCAAGCTCTGTATAACACACATGGAGGGGTCTGTGCCAAGCTCTGTATAACACACAGGGAGGGGTCTGTGCCAAGCTCTGTATAACACACATGGAGGGGTCTGTGCCAAGCTCTGTATAACACACCCCTCCATGTGTGTTTATAGAAGGATTGTCCCTGTTTAATACATTGCAGATTCTCCACAATGAGATATATGCCGTATTCCAACTGCCTCCAGTGCTCTTTACCATAATCTGTCTGTAGCATGTAACCTACTGTTTTAGACTTGCCTGCTCAAAAAATGTTTAGTCTATCGACCCTGCTGCAGACTCCCAGCGGACTAGATATGTTTTTTTTTTTTTTAAACCGATCAACCTGTTAAGAACACCCTCTCATTTGCCAAGCATGTAATCTGATTTTATTCTCCACTCTCCCCCATGTCTATCTTACCGTCATTGTATCATATCTCCAGTGAAAAGGGCATGTCTATATAATGGTGTTACCCTGAGAGGGCACATTACTGCGACTGAATTTACTTTTGAAACGAAAAATAGTGCAGTCTAGGGTTATCTTCACGTCACAATCCCTTGTTAAGCTTTATCAGCACACTTGAGCAGGCGCATCAGTCGAAAGTACTGAGCTTGTAGACCCTCACATGACCCCCCACATTAGACATAATACTTTTGAGGCGCATAGCCCACATCATGCTTAGTATGTCTACCTTCTAACATATTACACGTGAAAAGCTCAGATTATGTAAGCGTTACTTACTCTCACGTAAACATTAGCCCCAGCCTGTATTAAACAGCTTGCATGTTAATATATAATGATTGTATATGCCTAGCTAACCTGAGAACGCAATGTTACTTAAAACATAAAATGAAGCAGACACTCATGTGAGAATATACCCGTATTATTGTTTACTGTATTCGTGTGCATATTTACGGTTATATATCTCCTTTTCTTCCTTTCTGTTACGTTCCCATAATGCTTCAATAAAACAAAGATTGACAAAAAAGAAGCCATTAACGTGTCGTGATGCAATGTGAAGACATATCCACGTTAAGGACTGTATCTGTGCAGCCCATTGGCATGTGGTAGTTTTGGTTCTTCGTGCCCCTTTAATTGTTTCATGTAAAAGTTAAATGATTTATTCCTCACAATGCGAAGTTTAATAGTCCGTCTCATGGCTGCTGTAATGATAGTTTTATGAGATGTTTTACTTTTGGTTTTGTCGCTAATCGTCACTTTTTTTTGTTGTGTTTTTAAAATGTTCCCAACGTAATTCTGTGATTAAACTCAACATAGACAAGAAATGGTCACCCTCTTCCGTCCGGCTGACAATGTGTCACAAAATCATTTACCCGATAACTAACTTGTTTTGTCATTCTGTGACATTGTCAATAAAAACTGAAATATGTACAATGAATTTAATGTTTTATGAATATAATGTATGCTGTAGTGGTTATGGTGCCAGGAGTTCCGTTGCCATTCTAGAACATATTGACTTCTTACCAGAGGTCTACCGAGCACCACTTCCTGCCTCCACTACAACTCTCTCATTGAGCTAAGCTCAGCGCAGAGGGCCAGGTCATTGGCTGAGAGTGTTTGGCTGACGCTGCATTGTAGTTCGTTGTTCAGGAGAACATACAGAAGTGTCGGGCTCTTACTGGCCTGTTGTGAAGGCAGGGAGCGGGTCTCTGCGTACACCGGGTAAGAAGTAAAACTGTTCTAGAATGGTTTAATCCTTGCAGTGGTTATGGTGCTTAGAGCTTTTTTTAGTAAAATCCGACCCGTCTATATTACATTATAAGAACAATGAAGAGAGGACTGAGCTAGAAACAACTGCTTTTATGCGCTGTGTCTAGTTTACATACCTGAATGAAGAATTAGGAATATAGCGCACTGGGGAGAATCTGCAATGTATTAAACAGGGACAATCCTTGTGGTCACTTATTTATTGTGATAAGAGATAATAAAATGACACTGGTAGTAAACGAAATAATGTACAAGGAAAATAAATCCAAACACAGTCAAAACAAATAGTAAGTACACGTTACTGTCTGGCAGGAGACACTTCGCCAGCAATACTTGAACGGCTGACATTTCTCTCTCTTCTCTCACAGCTGGTTGATATGTTGGACAATTCAGTTCCCGCTGTGGCCAAACTGAAACGCTTATTGAATAATCTGCCGAGGGAACTCTTACCAGACGTCCTGACATCCATAATCCGGACCACGAATGAAGAGAAACTGAAGGTCAGGAATGGCAGGTGCTCTTGGTGCGATGAAAGGCGGTCAGGACGCCCAGGTCTTCTTAAAACCTAACTTTTATTGATGGTCAACGTCAGTGGTGTATCCTGGTTTTTTGCTGCCCTAGGCATGACAAAACTCAGGCGCCCCCGCCACCCATCCGTTCCCCTCTACCCCGCCACCCACCCGTTCCCCTCTACCCCGCCACCCACCCGTTCCCCTCTACCCCGCCACCCACCCGTTCCCCTCTACCCCGCCACCCACCCGTTCCCCTCTACCCCACCTTCTAAATACACACACACACACATTCACTGACAGACACGCATACACTAGCTAACAGACATACACACTCACTAACAGACACACAGTCACTAGCAGACATACACACTCACTAACACACATACAGTCACTAACAGACACGCATACACTCTCACTAACAGACACACACATAGTAACACACTCCCTGACATACACACACTCACTCATAGACTCACACTCACTAACAGACACACACACACACTCACTCACTAACAGACAGACACACTCACTCACTAAGACACACACACTACCAGACACACACACACACACTACCAGACACTCACTCACTAACGGACACACACTCTGTAGCGGAGATGCAATATTCCCCAGATTGTCTCCGCTTATAATCCAAGTGAGGCTCAGGAACAAGTAAATAATAAATCCATAGGCAAAGTTTCCAGCAGGTAAAATAACAGCAATCTCCCCACAGCAATCCCAATAACTGGACGACACACAGTTTCAGGAGCAGAACTGACAAGCCTTTAATCACAGTCTCCTTATAAAGCATGCTCCCATGCAAGGGAGGGATTACAGTAATTATTACAGTAGCCAATCCTGTCCTGGTAACCTCCCACACATCTCCTCCCCTCAGCCAGCATCATAATCCCTTATCCAGTACACCAATTCCCCCCGTTTCTGGATGTACCCCTAAACGTAGGGGTACCTCTTTAAATCCTACATCCCCTGGTAGCCCTGATCTGGGTGAACAACATATCCAAAAACCACCCAGATCAGACCAGGAGTTCGGGAAAAGTATGGAGGGAATAAAATGACCGACCGCACGAACTGAGATAGCCGAATTCGGTTCCATGTGAATGGGCCCTGCGGTCGGTCCTGGCATAAGGGAATAAAATACACGAAAACCTCTAGCTATAGAGGCTAGGGAGGGTTCGCCTGAATCCCCTCGTTCGGTATTCTCTATCTATAGTTTGGAACCGAACGGACCAGGGCTGTGGAGGTCTCAGCGGTGTTCGCCTACTCGAGTGTCCGATTTTAGTTCCAGACACTCGACGGCTAAACACCGCTGTTCGGGAGTTTTAAAATGGCCACCGCCACGTGTTCGTTTGTCGAATGGCGGCCACCCCCGAGAACAAAGGACGGCTACTTACTGTTCAATTACCCGTTCGCAACAATGTTGCAACGGGTAATTGAGGACACACTTCACACAGGGGAGGTCTGGTTGTTCGGTAGTTTCATTCGAATAAACTAAGGGAACGAAACTACCGAATAATCACAAGAATACAAGGCTTTAAAACACATAGGAAACTAACAGATCACACGAATGCAATTATTTCACAGACATTTGCAGGACAGCCCAGTGCCATCCGCTACACACTCACTCACTCACTAACGGACACACACTCACTCACTAACGGACACACACTCACTCACTAACAGACAAACACACACGCTAACACACTCACTTTTTTTTTTTTAAATTCAACCCCCCAGCCTCCTTACCTTTGGGAATGCCAGGGGAGGGGAGCAGAGATTCTCCCTTTACCTGGGGTCCAGTGGGGCTGCTGGGCGGCGCTGGCAAGGGAGCGCTGATTAGTGAGCTGTCTCTGCTAAGCTCCCTCGCGCGCCGCAGAGTGATGCCAGGACCCGGAATATGACGCGAGGGAGCTGAGCAGAGAGCTCGGGGTAAAGTGCTCCCTCGCCAGCTCCGCCCGCACGACCGGATTTATAGTTACATAGCTGAAAAGAGACTTGCGTCCATCAAGTTCAGCCTTCCTCACATATGTTGTTGCTGTTGATCCAAAAGAAGGCAAAACACCCAGTCTGAAGCGCTTTCAATTTTGCAACAATCTAGGAAAAATTCCTTCTTGACCCCAAAATAGCAGTCAGATGTCTCCTATTACCCCACTAATTAGAAATTATATCCCTGTATGTTATGTTTTTGCAAGTATGTATCCAATTGCAGTTTAAACATCTGTATAGACTCTGACAAAACACCTCTTCAGGCCGAGAATTACATATCCTTATTGCTCTTACTGTAAAAAAAACTTTTCTTTGTCTTAGATGAAATCTCCTTTCTTCCAGCCTAAATGTGTGACCTTGTGTCCTATGTATAGTCCTGTTTATGAATAGATTTCCAGATAAAGCTTTGTACTGGCCCCGAATATATTTGTATAATGTTATCATATCCCCTCTCAGGCGCCGTTTTTCCAAACTAAAGAGGTTTAATTTTTTTTAACCTTTCTTCATAACTAAAATGCTCCATTCCTTTTATCAATTTTGTAGCTTGTCTCTGCACTTTTTCTAGTGCCATGATATCTTTCTTTAGAACAGGCGCCCAAAATTTCACAGCATATTCAAGGTGTGGTCTTTCCAGCGATTTTATAAAGAGGCAAAATTATATTTTCATCCTGAGAATTTATGCCCCTATTTATACATGGCAAAACCTTACTGGCCTTAGACACTGCAGATTGACATTGCATATTGCTGCCTAATTTGTTGTCTATAACAATTCCCAAATCCTTCTCGTGTGTGGTTATCCCTAATTCACTACCATTTAGGGTGTAAATTGCTTGTGCATTCTTAACCCCAAAGTGCATAACTTTGTATTTCACTACATTAAATTTAATCTGCCATTTTAGTGCCCAGTCCCCCAATCTATCCAAATCCCTCTGCAGCAAAGCAATATCCTGCTCACATTTTATTACTTTACAAAGTTTTGTGTCATCTGCAAACACTGATACATGGCTTTCAATGCCTATTTCAAGATCATTTATAAATATGTTAAATAGAAGTGGTCCCAAAACAGAACCCTGAGGGACACCACTTACCACTTTTGTCCAGCCTAAAAATTTACCATTAATGACAACTCGTTGTGCTCTATCCTTGAGCCAATGTTCTACCCAAGAACAAGAATATTCATCTAGACCAATTTCTTTTAGTTTGAAGACTAACCTATTGTGAGGAACCATATCTAATGCCTTGGCAAAATCCAAGTAGATCACATCCACTGCAACACCCTGATCTATACTTCTACTTACTTCTTCGTAGAATGCAATTAGGTTAGTTTGACATGACCTATCTTTCATAAAACCATGCTGATTATTGCTAATAACAAAGTTCTTCCCAATGAATTCCTGAATATTATCCCTTAATAGCCCTTCAAATATTTTCCCAGTTACAGAAGTTAAGCTCACAGTTCTATAATTTCCAGGCAAGGATTTTTAACCCTTTTTAAATATAGGAACAACATCTGCCTTCCTCCAATCCTCAGGTACAATACCTGAAACAAAAGAATCTTGAAAATGTAAATACAGAGGTTCACTTATTTCCCCGCTTAGCTCCTTAAGTACTCGTGGGTGGATTTACATTCATTTTTTTTTTAATACCTGTAGCACCTTGTCTCGCGTTTTCTGCAAGTTTTTTGCAGCAATCATTTGCTTATCTCTTGCCATAGGATCCTCATTAATATATACTGAAGAAAATAGTTATTTAAAATTTCTGCCTTTTCCTGATCTTCATTAACTAACAGACCCATTTCTGTTTTCAGTGTACCTACACTTTCATTTTAGCCAGGCTAACAAGACATTTGCCCTGGGCATTTGGGGCGGCTTTTTTTGCCGCCCCCTGGAAAGTGCCGCCCAAGGCAAATGCCTTGTTTGCCTCGCGCTAATACGTCCCTGGTCAACATATCATCACTGGACCCTGGACAGAGGCGTTGGTTTATGCCGAACCGTTGGGGCAGGATTTCGGCACTGCTTCTGCTCAGCTTGTCGTTACATTCTGTTTATTTGTTTTATTGAAGGCATATCCCTGTGTTGTTGTGAAATGTTTTTTTTTTTTTTTTTTTTTTTTATAGTCTAGTTTTTAATTGGAATATTGTGTTGTCTTGCATTATAGGGTTTGTTACTATGTTACACTCAGATCACTGTGTATTGTAAACTGACACTTTAACAATACTCGAAGGTCTTCATTAAAATAAAATGGAAGTTTTATTTATGTCAACGCTTGTCCCCTGCTCATTGTCAGAACAAGAAAACATTTACTGGCAAAATGGGTTAAAATAGAAAAAGAAAACAAATAGAATTGTACTCCGTCTTCATAAAAATACAATGGAACATCAACACAAGTTCTGATTTAGTTTTATGAAGACATTGGAGTACTGTCCTATTACTTGCATTGTTTGAAAAACATTTTTATGTTATTATTATTATTATTGCCCATTTTGTAAGTAAATTTCTTTGGAAATAAAAGTTGCGAATTAGACTCCCGTAAACCAACCTACCTGTTGATTTTGTGTCAGATTCTAGACGCTGTGAGTCTGGAGGAACGTTTTAGGGTTACCATCCCTCTCTTACTACGGCAGATTGAAGGGTTAAAACTCCTACAGAAGACGCGGAGCCTGAAATCGGATGATGACAAAAGGGTAAGAGAAGGCTATTGATCGTTTTAATTCATATCGGTAATTATGTTTGAGTTTCTCGCTGGCCTATCAATGGATGCGCTTCTGAGTATAGGAATATCTTGGCTAATGACATCCCAATGACACTGTTGGAGGAGTTACACCTCCCGCAGCAAAGGGGTTAAAGTCCATTTGTGCAATATTTTCAAAGTAAAATGATTAGCCATCATGACCACTTCACATCACGGATGTAACCCTTTATATGAGTGATGGAGTAGTAAGAGTTACTTTTCCTAACGGTTTCTAGGTGGTCGCTATTCGGCCCCTGCGGAAGCTCGGAGCCATTAATGGGAAACCTTTTTCTTTGGAAAACGCAGATGAGGATGATGAAGATTCAGATGACATCATTCTCCTTGAGAAGAAAATCAAATCGTCCAACATGCCAGAGCCGGCGCTGAAAGTCTGCGTCAAGGAAATTAAAAGGTAAAGTGGCGAGGTTTCCCCTCTCCCAGATTTCAAGGACATTTACGTTCCCTTTAAACAGTCCTTTTAGAGTAAAGAATAACTGAGCATTCTTAAAAAGGAATAGGTCACTTGATTCTTATCACTGAAATGTAAGTCTAAAATTGGTGGGTGAATTGAAACACGAAACTATGTGAGCGTCCTGCGTGTGAGAATGGGGGGTTTATTACTGTAACTAAATCGGAATATAGCATTCAAGATAACAAGTAAAATACGGAAGATACGTTTATTGATAGCTTCCTTTGTTCTTCGTATCCGTGGTAACTTGGCTAAAAAAGAGATCTGCGAGTTGCACAGACTGAGACACCTTCCAAAATATTCATGAAATGCAAAGGACCCATCACGCCAATCCACACCATCACCAACAGAGGGCAGTACACATGAGCAAAACACGTTAAAACCACCAGAGGGAGCACACTGAAAGTGCACGTAATATCTTCAAGTGGGGCTTTTTTTAAAGGTATAAATATTCTGCGATACACGCTTTATACCATTTCCCTTCAGACTTCATTTTTTTTATAGTCTAGTTTTTAATTGGAATATTGTGTTGTCTTGCATTATAGGGTTTGTTACTATGTTACACTCAGATCACTGTGTATTGTAAACTGACACTTTAACAATACTCGAAGGTCTTCATTAAAATAAAATGGAAGTTTTATTTATGTCAACGCTTGTCCCCTGCTCATTGTCAGAACAAGAAAACATTTACTGGCAAAATGGGTTAAAATAGAAAAAGAAAACAAATAGAATTGTACTCCGTCTTCATAAAAATACAATGGAACATCAACACAAGTTCTGATTTAGTTTTATGAAGACATTGGAGTACTGTCCTATTACTTGCATTGTTTGAAAAACATTTTTATGTTATTATTATTATTATTGCCCATTTTGTAAGTAAATTTCTTTGGAAATAAAAGTTGCGAATTAGACTCCCGTAAACCAACCTACCTGTTGATTTTGTGTCAGATTCTAGACGCTGTGAGTCTGGAGGAACGTTTTAGGGTTACCATCCCTCTCTTACTACGGCAGATTGAAGGGTTAAAACTCCTACAGAAGACGCGGAGCCTGAAATCGGATGATGACAAAAGGGTAAGAGAAGGCTATTGATCGTTTTAATTCATATCGGTAATTATGTTTGAGTTTCTCGCTGGCCTATCAATGGATGCGCTTCTGAGTATAGGAATATCTTGGCTAATGACATCCCAATGACACTGTTGGAGGAGTTACACCTCCCGCAGCAAAGGGGTTAAAGTCCATTTGTGCAATATTTTCAAAGTAAAATGATTAGCCATCATGACCACTTCACATCACGGATGTAACCCTTTATATGAGTGATGGAGTAGTAAGAGTTACTTTTCCTAACGGTTTCTAGGTGGTCGCTATTCGGCCCCTGCGGAAGCTCGGAGCCATTAATGGGAAACCTTTTTCTTTGGAAAACGCAGATGAGGATGATGAAGATTCAGATGACATCATTCTCCTTGAGAAGAAAATCAAATCGTCCAACATGCCAGAGCCGGCGCTGAAAGTCTGCGTCAAGGAAATTAAAAGGTAAAGTGGCGAGGTTTCCCCTCTCCCAGATTTCAAGGACATTTACGTTCCCTTTAAACAGTCCTTTTAGAGTAAAGAATAACTGAGCATTCTTAAAAAGGAATAGGTCACTTGATTCTTATCACTGAAATGTAAGTCTAAAATTGGTGGGTGAATTGAAACACGAAACTATGTGAGCGTCCTGCGTGTGAGAATGGGGGGTTTATTACTGTAACTAAATCGGAATATAGCATTCAAGATAACAAGTAAAATACGGAAGATACGTTTATTGATAGCTTCCTTTGTTCTTCGTATCCGTGGTAACTTGGCTAAAAAAGAGATCTGCGAGTTGCACAGACTGAGACACCTTCCAAAATATTCATGAAATGCAAAGGACCCATCACGCCAATCCACACCATCACCAACAGAGGGCAGTACACATGAGCAAAACACGTTAAAACCACCAGAGGGAGCACACTGAAAGTGCACGTAATATCTTCAAGTGGGGCTTTTTTTAAAGGTATAAATATTCTGCGATACACGCTTTATACCATTTCCCTTCAGACTTCATTCACGATAGCAGTTGGGGCTTGATGCTCAGTATTCGCCTGTGGCTTCTCATTGCACACACACTGTCAGCGTCATGTGTTCCTCTCTCTTCCAGATTAAAGAAAATGCCCCAATCCATGCCAGAGTACGCCTTAACCAGGAACTACCTGGAGCTCATGTCAGAGCTGCCGTGGAGTAAAAGCACCAGAGGTTAGAGATTTGATGATATGACCATGTGATAATTTGATGCCCCTGTGATAATTTGATGCCCCTGTGATAATTTGATGCCCCTGTGGTAATTTGATGCCCCTGTGATAATTTGATGTCCATGTGGTAATTTGATGCCCCTGTGATAATTTGATGACCATGTGATAATTTGATGCCCCTGTGATAATTTGATGACCATGTGATAATTTGATGTCCAAGTGATAATTTGATGTCCATGTGATAATTTGATGACCATGTGAAAATTTGATGCCCCTGTGATAATATGATGCCCCTGTGATAATTTGATGCCCCTGTGATAATTTGATGCCCCAAGGATAATTTGATGACCATGATAATTTGATGCCCTGTGGTAATTTTGATGCCCCTGTGATAATTTGATGACCATGTGATAATTTGATGCCCCTGTGATAATTTGATGTCCATGTAGTAATTTGATGTCCCTGTGATAATTTGATGTCCATGTGGTAATTTGATGCCCCTGTGATAATTTGATGACCATGTGATAATTTGATGCCCCTGTGATAATTTGATGTCCATGTAGTAATTTGATGTCCCTGTGATAATTTGATGTCCATGTGGTAATTTGATGCCCCTGTGATAATTTGATGCCCCTGTGATAATTTGATGACCATGTGATAATTTGATGCCCCTGTGATAATTTGATGTCCATGTGGTAATTTGATGTCCATGTGGTAATTTGATGTCCATGTGGTAATTTGATGACCCTGTGCTAATTTGATGACCATGTGGTAATTTGATGCCCCTGTGGTAATTTGATGCCCCTGTGATAATTTGCTGTCCATGTGATAATTTTATGCCCCTGTGATAATTTGATGCCCCTGTGATAATTTGATGCCCCTGTGATAATTTGATGTCCATGTGGTAATTTGATGCCCCTGTGATAATTTGATGCCCCTGTGATAATTTGATGTCCATGTGGTAATTTGATGCCCCTGTGATAATTTGATGACCATGTGATAATTTGATGCCCTGTGATAATTTGATGACCATGTGAAAATTTGATGCCCCTGTGATAATTTGATGTCCAAGTGATAATTTGATGTCCATGTGATAATTTGATGACCATGTGAAAATTTGATGCCCCTGTGATAATATGATGACCATGTGATAATATGATGACCATGTGATAATTTGATGCCCCTGTGATAATTTGATGCCTCGTGATAATTTGATGACCATGTGATAATTTGATGCCCCTGTGATAATTTGATGTCCATGTGATAATTTGATGACCATGTGATAATTTGATGCCCCTGTGATAATTTGATGCCCCTGTGATAATTTGATGTCCATGTGGTAATTTGATGCCCCTGTGATAATTTGATGACCATGTGATAATTTGATGCCCCTGTGATAATTTGATGTCCATGTAGTAATTTGATGTCCCTGTGATAATTTGATGTCCATGTGGTAATTTGATGCCCCTGTGATAATTTGATGACCATGTGGTAATTTGATGCCCCTGTGATAATTTGATGCCCATGTGATAATTTGATGCACCTGTGATAATTTGATGCCCCTGTGATAATTTGATGTCCATGTGGTAATTTGATGACCATGTGGTAATTTGATGACCCTGTGCTAATTTGATGACCCTGTGCTAATTTGATGCCCCTGTGATAATTTGATGCCCCTGTGATAATTTGATGCCCCTGTGATAATTTGCTGTCCATGTGATAATTTGATGCCCATGTGGTAATTTGATGCCCATGTGGTAATTTGATGCCCCTGTGATAATTTGATGCCCATGTGATAATTTGATGCACCTGTGATAATGTCCATGTGGTAATTTGATGACCCTGTGCTAATTTGATGACCCTGTGGTAATTTGATGACCCTGTGGTAATTTGATGTCCATGTGGTAATTTGATGCCCATGTGGTAATTTGATGCCCATGTGGTAATTTGATGCCCCTGTGATAATTTGATGCCCATGTGATAATTTGATGCACCTGTGATAATTTGATGTCCATGTGGTAATTTGATGACCCTGTGCTAATTTGATGACCCTGTGGTAATTTGATGTCCATGTGGTAATTTGATGCCCCTGTGATAATTTGCTGTCCATGTGATAATTTGATGCCCATGTGGTAATTTGATGCCCATGTGGTAATTTGATGCCCCTGTGATAATTTGATGTCCATGTGATAATTTGATGACCATGTGATAATTTGATGCCCCTGTGATAATTTGATGCCCATGTGATAATTTGATGCACCTGTGATAATTTGATGTCCATGTGGTAATTTGATGACCCTGTGCTAATTTGATGACCCTGTGCTAATTTGATGACCCTGTGGTAATTTGATGTCCATGTGGTAATTTGATGTCCATGTGGTAATTTGATGCCCCTGTGATAATTTGCTGTCCATGTGATAATTTGATGCCCATGTGATAATTTGATGCCCATGTGATAATTTGCTGACCATGTGATAATTTGATGCCCCTGTGGTAATTTGATGCCCCTGTGGTAATTTGATGTCCATGTGATAATTTGATGACCATGTAATAATTAGCCTGCTGGCCCCAGAAGCCATTCTCTCTGGAGTCCCAGCTTGTACTTTATACATAGACCCAGCGAGCTGGTTTATTCATTCCCAGCTAGTCCGTTACTGAGGGTCTCGTACTGGGAAGTAAAATCCGGTTTTATTGGCAGTTTGCTCAGCCTGTTAGCTCTGCCTACGGGAAAGGCCGACTGAATTGTATAGTTACTTTACTGAAGTAATATTTTATGTAATTTCCCTAACTATCATTGTTTTATGTTGTATTTTAGATACGTTGATTTGAGAGTATTTTGTGGATTTCCGTTTGCGCAGGAGCGATTTACTGAGTGACATAACCTATTCCACAGATAATCCAATTCTCCTAACATGAGAATCCACACACGACCTCTGAGTATCATCCAAGCTCCCCGTGTCCTGTGTCCCATATAGGCACACCCTGTAAATAAATGGAATGCAGTCCAATACATGCTTTCTATAAAGAATTAGAAGTAATGGATGTCACTGTGATATGAAGGCCCAGGCACACTGATATGCAGTGTATAACTGGAGTGATTCTCTGCCTATCCTGTATTTTACCCAACAGTCAGAAGCGCAGGATAAATGTACCGAAGCCATGTTTTGATGGTCTGATGGTGCAGTGAGCAGCCCCCGGCCGCTATAAAACTTCCTGGAGATGTGTGTTTGGTCTTATTTAAAAGTGGTGTTTAATTTATTTAGTTATTTTTATTCTATTCTCTGTATAAATGACATAAACCTCTATAAAACCAATTTTTGTCTGTACCTGGTGGGTGCTAGCTGGTATACAGATTACATTTTGCACTCCCCATAAGCCTGGAAAGAAGACTGGAGGGGGCAGGGTTGAACACCCCTGAGGGTACCAACGTTTGGCGTTTCAGTACGTTAATCCAAGCGGTTTTCTTTTTGAAGTCTCTGTGTGTCCGTCTTTGGCGGTTTATTAACTAAAATGCAAATTGTGAGCTGGAAGCTGGATTTAGGCTAAATATCAGAGCTATAGGTTAATTGGATCATTTTCCAGATCGGCTACGTTCGCTTACATTGTATCTGTTTGTTTTTTCTGTTTATGATTTTGGGGTGTTTAATGAATAAGCCCTATAGAACATGCAGGAGAAGGAAGCTAGCAACGCGCCCAATAAAATCCGTTCTAAACGCTTTATCTGCTGCCTTTCAATCAATATATGGTCACACTGTTTCCATGACACTTTATTAGGTTTGCGTTATGGATTTGTGTCCTGGGATCATCATTCAGGGATCCTAATTGGGCCTCAAACCCCCAGCATTACAGATGGCATGGAGGTACAATGGGGGATACTTTAAATATCTATCTACTTTTAATAGCAATATTAGTCTGTGTAGGAAAATGATCAACCAGCCTGTAGGGGGCAGCAGATGGCAATTGTTACATAATGTGTTTACCAAACCCTTGCTGGACTCTGCTTATCGTCCCATTGGGTCAGATAGCAGGACAGCTACAGTGATACTGTCCAACCTGCGCCTCTATCTCTCAATAACAGAACATTATTATACAGTTTTGTTTGGGCTGAATTTAGGGGACATACAGAATAAAGGATAACTGATGGACCGGTAAAATAATGAAAGATCCGATTGATCAATGTTTATAGAATCCTCGTTCTGATCTGAAGGGATCCAGGGCCGGACTGGGAACTAAAAGCAGCCCAGGAAAAAATTCTATACCAGCCCAATAATGGCATCGCGCCAGCACAGGCGAAAATGCTTCCCCCCCCCCCCCAAAACACACACACAAATAATGAATATTCTCTTGTGTTTTAACCCCCTTTGGAATCTCTTGCCGGTTTTTGTGTCTTTATTCCTTTCTTTTTTTTTTTTTTTTACTTCGTTTCGTGTATCTTGTCTCCAATTTTTCTCCTTTCTGTGTCTTTCAACTTCCCTTGTGTATCTTTTACTTAATCCCAGCCCCTGTGTGTCTCTTTTTACCCTTCTCCAGCCTCTGTATGTCTTCCCCCCAGCCCCTTTTGTGTGTGTCTATGTCCCCCCAACAAACTTTCTTAGTGTCTCTATCTCCCCACAGTCCCTCTATGTGCATCTTTCTCCCCCAGCCCAGCTTTGCTCCCACAAACCTTTTGTGTGTCACTTTGTCCCCCTCCCTTCTGTATGTCTCTTTGTCCCCTCAACAAACCTTCCGTGTGTCTGTTTGTCTCCCCCTAGTCCCTCTGTGTGCCTCTTTCTTCCCGCAGCCCCACTGTGTGCCTTTTTCTTCCCTTAGCCCCTCTGTGTGCCTCTTTCTCCCCCTCACTGCTCCTCTGTGTGTCTCTTTTCCTCCTCTGTCTCTTTCTCCCCCTGTCTCCCCCCTCCTCCTGTGTCTCTGTCTTCTCTCTGCCTTCCCCCGTGACCCCCTCCCCGTGTGTCTCTCTTTCTCAGTGTCTCCCTCCTCCTCATGTGTGTCTCTTCCCCTTCTTTCTCCACCACTCCCCCTCTCTCTCTTCTCCCCATTACCCCTCTGTCGCTCTTCTCCCCCCCTACCCCTCTGTCTCTCTTCTCCCCCCCCTCTGTCCTCGCTTCCTCCCACCCCACTACCCTCACCATTATATAGCTTCCCCACTTTTGCGCTCTGTCTCTTTTTTCTCCCACGCACACCCTCTGTCCATATAGCTGCCACACTACCCTCTGTCTCTCTTCTCCTCCCCTCCCCCTCTGTCTCTCTTCTCCTCCACTACCCCTCTGTCTCTCTTCTCCTCCACTACCCCTCTGTCTCTCTTCTCCTCCACTACCCCTCTGTCTCTCTTCTCCTCCACTACCCCTCTGTCTCTCTTCTCCTCCACTACCCCTCTGTCTCTCTTCTCCTCCACTACCCCTCTGTCTCTCTTCTCCTCCACTACCCCTCTGTCTCACTCTTCCCCCTGTGTGTCTCTCTTCTCCTCCACTACCCGTGTGTCTCTCTTCTCCTCCACTACCCCTCTGTCTCTCTTCTCCTCCACTACCCGTGTGTCTCTCTTCTTTCACTCCCTCCTGTCCTCTCTCTTACTCCTCCACTACCCCTCTGTCTCTCTTCTCCCTCCACTTTACCCTCTATTCTCTCTTCTCCTCCACTTGCCCCTACCCTCTGTCTCTCTTCTCCTCCACTACCCCTCTGTCTCACTCTTCCCCCTGTGTGTCTCTCTTCTCCTCCCCTCCCCCTCTGTCTCTCTTCTCCTCCACTACCCCTCTGTCTCTCTTCTCCTCCACTACCCCTCTGTCTCTCTTCTCCTCCACTACCCCTCTGTCTCTCTTCTCCTCCACTACCCCTCTGTCTCTCTTCTCCTCCACTACCCCTCTGTCTCTCTTCTCCTCCACTACCCCTCTGTCTCTTTCTCCCCCTCCCATTTCTCCCCTTCACTACCCCCTGAGGCTGACCTGTGCAATCCAGCATGGACACATCATTGAGTAATCACTACTCTATGATGTGGCTGTGCTGGGAATTGTGGGAACCACAAGGGAGGATGACCGTCAGGTCTGCCCCCTCCCTCAGTCCTCCTGTGTCATCTGACAGCTGCAAGGCTGTCAGTATTAGTGAGTGTGCTGCCGGACTGGCTAAGCGGCCGGCGGCATCTCCATATGTTACATGAGATGCGACCACCAGCCGCGTTCAATAGTTACATTGCGGCTGGTGGCCGCATCTCATGTAAAACATGGAGGTGCCGCCTAGCCAGTCCAGCGGCACACTCACTAATACTGACAGCCTTGCAGCCCCCTCAGTGTGCCACCGGACCAGCCTCCTGGCGGCACCTACACGCGGCCCGCGACCGCAATGTTACTAAGGCTGGCCGCAGGGCTCCCTCTCTATTGGAGGGAAGAATCAGCGCTGTGCAGCCCCCAGGTGCCGCAGCCAAAGATAACATTCTGTGTACTGTGTGGGCCGCTATGTGTATACACAGTATACACACGGCTCGGTGTGGCAGTTCAGTAATTACTATCCTCGGTAATAGCCATGCATCCTGCGGTCTGTGTGTCACATGGCTGATCGTCTGATATCTGTGTCACGCACAATAGCCGAGCACTGACTGCAGTGATTGTTCGTTGAACTCTGTCTGAATTCCTGGCCTGTTTGTGACTGTGGGAGGATCACAAGTCGGCCATACATGCCTGGCTTTATAAGTGAGCTCCATACTGGCACATGACCAGGGGGTGCTATATCCACAGATTGTAACCCTGTAAGTGCCAAGTTGGGGGGCATACATGGCCTGATTATTAATGGCTTGTCTAGTCTACATACTCTATATATTGCCAGCGCTGGGTGTGGAATGATCTGGGCACATGTAATCTACACCTTCTGTGCCAGCTGTGAAATCTGACCTGGATCCCAGAGCTAGCTATCTGCCGTCTCACTTGGAATAGTTATGCGTCCTTTATTTTCGTGGTTTGCGTTTAAAATGTTCCAAAGATAACATTCCCACAAATGCTGATTTCCTTTTTCATGGAGGTCTGCGTTTCACCATTATTTCAGGAAAGAAAATAAAACTCAGAGAGTGGCAGAAAGCGGAGGGGCTGGGGTGCTGCCAAATCATTGTTTTTGCAAAGCAAGGAGTAAACCGTGTATCCAAGCGGAGAGCCTCATTCTGCTCTGTACAGCAAAGCAAAATAACCCAGACTGGCTTCCCAGGGGAAAGGCTGACATTCCAGCGTGTGACAGAGATACAGCAAATCCGCCCTCGCCTGTACGACTGAATACTGTGCCAGACTAACACTACTAAATTCATTCCTAGCGTTTAATATCCCGGTGTACACGCTACAGATCCTCACTCACACATCCGCTACAGGCTTTATTTGGGTCTAAATTACAATTCTATATATAAATATATTATAGCGTCAACATACTCCTCAGCAATGTACGATAGCGCACAAGATAAAAACATTTAAATCTAACAAAACGTGTGACATACGAGAAGAGTAGGTGAAGAGGGTCCTGCCCAAACAGAGCGTATGCTCTATTTGGCAACTTCCCCAAATTGAGAAATAGTTTCTGTTCTTTTTAGGATAAGAGACCTTAAACATGAAAGAAAAATCCGACCATTGTCCACGTGATTTCATGGAATTTCCTAAGGTTAAATATTTAAATTATTGTTAATAGTTCTATTAGCTATGGAAGCAGGGCTCCTACAGTATTTAAGTAATAACTTTAAGATTCAAAACTTATGTATCCTATCCAGTCTTACTGATCACCATGACGGCAGAGTACAGAGTGATCACCATGACGGCAGAGTACAGAGTGATCACCATGACGGCAGAGTACAGAGTGATCACCATGACGGCAGAGTACAGAGTGATCACCATGACGGCAGAGTACAGAGTGATCACCATGACGGCAGAGTGATCACCATGACGGCAGAGTGATCACCATGACGGCAGAGTGATCACCATGACGGCAGAGTGATCACCATGACGGCAGAGTGATCACCATGACGGCAGAGTGCAGCGTGATCACCATGACGGCAGAGTGCAGCGTGATCACCATGACGGCAGAGTACAGAGAAATCAGGGCTTTCGGGGCCGTGAGAGGAAATAGTATAGTATCTCTGAGAAATCGTATTTATTGCTTTTCTAAACAGATCTGTAAATGCAACATCACTGTGCAAGCAATGGTGTCACCAAACCTGACTGGCCTGCCATCCGCTGAACAAGCAATATGAGCGCTCCCTGTACTCTCCTTCATTTCCCTGCAATATGTTATTAGCGTAAAGCATGGCACTGCCCGTATGTTCTCTCTTTAATTGCTGACTAACAATTGCAGATTGAAAGCGTGTGTAGCTATATATGTGTTTATTCCTTTAACATGCTGTAACGGATTATTCTAATTGCCGGCAGATCGCCTGGATATCCGAGCTGCCAGAGTTCTTTTGGATAACGATCACTATGCCATGGCAAAACTGAAAAGGAGAGTCCTGGAGTATCTAGCGGTCAGACAGCTCAAAAACAACCTGAAAGGACCAATCCTTTGCTTCGTGGGACCCCCTGGGGTGGGGAAAACTAGTGTTGGCCGATCCATTGCAAAAACGCTGGGCAGAGAATTCCACCGGATTGCATTGGGTGGAGTGTGCGACCAGTCAGACATCCGAGGACACAGGTAGGTGGGCGTATCTACTTATTCCTTTCTATATCTCCTCATTCACCTATTGTGTGCATTCTCTATTATCACATTATTCCTGTGCGCATTCTCTATTATCACATTATTACTGTGCGCATTCTATATTATCACATTATTACTGTGCGCATTCTAGATTATCACATTATTACTGTGCGCATTCTAGATTATCACATTATTACTGTGCGCGCTCTATATTATCACATTATTACTGTGCGCATTCTATCTTATCACATTATTAATGTGCGCATTTTATATTACCACATTATTACTGTGCGCGCTCTATATTATCCCATTATTACTGTGCGCATTCTATGTTATCCCATTATTACTGTGCGTATTCTATACTATCACATTATTACTGTGTGCATTCTATATTATCACATTATTACTGTGCGCACTCTATATTATCATATTATTACTGTGTGCATTCTATATTATCCCATTATTCCTGTGTGCATTCTATATTATCACATTATTACTGTGCGCATTCTATACTATCACATTATTCCTGTGTGCATTCTATATTATCACATTATTACTGTGCGCACTCTATATTATCATATTATTACTGTGTGCATTCTATATTATCCCATTATTCCTGTGTGCATTCTATATTATCACATTATTACTGTGCGCATTCTATACTATCACATTATTCCTGTGTGCATTCTATATTATCACATTATTACTGTGCGCACTCTATATTATCATATTATTACTGTGTGCATTCTATATTATCCCATTATTCCTGTGTGCATTCTATGTTATCCCATTATTACTGTGCGCATTCTATACTATCACATTATTCCTGTGTGCATTCTATATTATCACATTATTACTGTGCGCGCTCTATATTGTCATATGATTACTGTGCGCGTTCTATATTATCACATTATTCCTGTGCGCATTCTCTATTATCCCATTATTACTGTGCTCGCTCTATATTATCCCATTATTACTGTGCACACTCTATATTATCCCATTATTACTGTACGCGCTCTATATGATCCCATTATTACTGTGAGCGCTCTGTTATCCCATTATTACTGTGCGCGCTCTATATTATCCCATTATTACTGTGCGCACTCTATATTATCCCATTATTACTGTGAGCGCTCTATGTTATCCCATTATTACTGTGCGCGCTCTATATTATCCCATTATTACTGTGCCCACTCTATTAATTCACTGTGTATTCTCTATCTTTTGTTAGTATGACACGTTTCTGTGCTCTGTGTATGTTCTATGGTGTGCCTCTGTATACAGTATTGGTGAGCCCCGGTCAGTACACTATACCATACGTAGAATGTGGGGTAATTCATTGAAAGCCTTGGGAGACACGCACTGCAGAACCCCAAGATCTAGAAAGATTCTTTGGGATTATTATATAAAGATTACGTTTTTATAGCTTGACAGAAGGCGTGGTATTTACAAGTTTCCAGGTTTCTCATGTAAAACTCCACGATACACAGAATGTACCAGAAACATGTGAGATATAACGTCTCCAAGGGTAACCGTTCTGCAGGGAGCCGCTATTATCCCTGTCTAATTTTATGAAGAGCATGTGGCAATGTTCATCCACACTGAGCCACTACCTGCTGTGAATAGCAGAACACCAGTCATTGTGTGCCCATCGATCATTCTTGGATAGGATTTCAGACTGTCTGCTTATATAGAGATTATACCCTCATACGTCTCATGTCTGTCCATCGTGTCCCCCTCGTACGTCTCATGTCTGTCTATCGTGTCCCCCTCATAGGTCTCATGTCTGTCTATCGTGTCCCCCTCATAGGTCTCATGTCTGTCTATCGTGTCCCCCTCATAGGTCTCATGTCTGTCCATCGTGTCCCCCTCATAGGTCTCATGTCTGTCCATTGTGTCCCCCTCATAGGTCTCATGTCTGTCCGTCGTGTCCCCCTCGTACGTCTCATGTCTGTCCATCGTGTCCCCCTCTTACGTCTCATGTCTGTCCATCGTATCCCCCTCGTACGTCTCATGTCTGTCCGTCGTGTCCCCCTCGTACGTCTCATGTCTGTCCGTCGTGTCCCCCTCGTACGTCTCATGTCTGTCCGTCGTGTCCCCCTCGTACGTCTCATGTCTGTCCGTCGTGTCCCCCTCGTACGTCTCATGTCTGTCCGTCGTGTCCCCCTCGTACGTCTCATGTCTGTCCGTCGTGTCCCCCTCGTACGTCTCATGTCTGTCCGTCGTGTCCTCCTCGTACGTCTCATGTCTGTCCGTCGTGTCCCCCTCGTACGTCTCATGTCTGTCCGTCGTGTCCCCCTCGTACGTCTCATGTCTGTCCGTCGTGTCCCCCTCGTACGTCTCATGTCTGTCCATCGTGTCCCCCTCATACGTCTCATGCCTGTCCATTGGTTCGACGGAGGACAAGCTATCGTTTTATGGCTTTTGCTAAATTCTTGGTGCTTGTGGCTGTTTACCTAAATTACAGCTTAATGTGAACTGAACTCATTGCTGACATGTTTTTTTAAGATATGAACAATGAAGAGCACATGCTGGGAAAAATGCTCAGTGGATCGATGATTGTTTTAGCTGTAGAGCAATTAGCAGGAACATTCCATTGGTTTCCATGGTGATTACGACAGCTGTGGAACAATCAGCAGGAACATTCCATTGGTTTCCATGGTGATTGTATCAGCTGTGGAGCAATCAGCAGGAACATTCCATTGGTTTCTATGGTGATTTGTTGCAGTTGTAGAGCAATCAGCAGGAACATTCTATTGGTTTCTATGGTGATTACCCCAGAATTGTTCTTTAAAACTAACCCCAGGATTCCTAACAGATGCCTTTCTGTCCCAACTATAGTCATTTCTATCTGTAATCGTTTAAACATCTCATTGCTCTTGGCGTGGAGCCATCTTAGAATTGAACTGCACAGAAGGTAAATAGAAAGGCTTTGTCTATAAAGGAATATTAGGTGTTGCGTCACTAACGGTAATAAAGTTCCTGGCAGAGTAGGGTCCGGGTGCAGGTTGTCATGTTTCCGCCACCCGGGAAACTCTGCTACTAATGAACTTCTGGGAAAAACACCAAAAGGGTTATTGTGAATATCCCTGACAACCTTCCTGGCCAAATGCAGCTGCACATGTATTATTTTAGGTGGCAAAAGAAACATACATTGGCATGTGGTGGAGGCTAGCTGTTGTGCCTTGTTGGACCTTGGTTGTCCAGCGGCCCATTTGGTGCAGATGGAATGTCTGATTGACGTGTGATGTAACGCTCCTCGTACAGAAGGTGCTGTATATAACACGCTCTGTATTAACAAACACAACGTTCCACACAGCTGGATAAACTTGTTAAAAGATAAGTACTTCTCTCTGAGAGACGTCACAGAGCTTCGCTTACTATCAGAGCAACCACTGAAAATTAAACTGAAAAAGGTCTGAATTTCTCTTATCTAATCCAGGATCCCCCCTCGCTGAATCCGGGGGGTTGGGGGGCTAGCATTTAATACAGATTCTGGGTGATTCTCCCAATGATCTATATTCATTTCTCCCAAACTGGTTGATTGTTAATGTAACCATAGAGATGTACCAAGCATTTATCAATTTTTATACCAGAAGGAGAACCTAATACAGATTCCTGCAGGACATATCTGATTTAGATTGTAAGCTCTTGTGGAGGAGCCTATGGTCATTACTAGCAGAGCAATCCTGTTAAAACAGACTTTTTCAGTATCTTTGGAAGAATTTTTTTATTATAAGTGTTGAATTATTCCCTGGCCACAGCGCTGCAGTATGTGTGCAATGTCCATGTCTGTATCACAGAGCTTACACTCTAATGATGACGACTCCTGTACATTATGCATTAGCCATGTTTATTGTATAGTGTGTTGTTTCCGAAGCCCTGTTCACTGTCTGTAACGTTTTTACTCATTTTTCTTATGCTTGCTGCAGGCGCACGTATGTTGGCAGCATGCCCGGCCGTATCATCAACGGGTTAAAGACTGTTGGGGTGAATAACCCGGTTTTCCTCCTGGATGAAGTTGATAAGTTGGGGAAGAGTTTACAGGGGGATCCGGCAGCCGCCTTGCTGGAGGTGAGTCTCTGTTAGTATCCTGGGTAGTGGTGGGGCCCCTCGATGTCAGGAGAAGTGATAAGGCCAGTTAGATTGTAAATTCTGTTTCTGATGTCTGTAAATAGCTGCATCTGTCACACCTCGAGAGCAGTAACAGGACTGTGTAATTTGTATTATTAGAGTTTACACAAGTCTAATTATAAAAATGCATTCCAAAATCACAAGTCAACCACTGCAAATCATGCAGATTACGGGCTGCAATATGCTTTAGAGGACCCTTTTTTAAAAAAAATTATTTTTCTGTAACAATTTCCCTCTGCGAGATCTCTTAAAACTGCCAGCTTCACAGTGGCTAGGAAGTGGCGGAACATTTTTCAGCCAATCGGTGCTCTACATACACATTTATAGTTACATTGAAATTGTACGTGAAATTACATTGTGTGAAGTCCTAGCACCGATCATGGGGTCATAACGCACTCAGACCAACGCTGTAGGTGCGCGAACGTACTGTTTGCACACAGATACCTCTCTTTTTGTAGCTGCCATCAGCAAGCCGTAACAGGTTGAGAAATGGCGCAGAAGGAGGAGTTAATTTCTATGGTTTCTTCTATCTCCAGAGCGCGCACCGCGCGTGATATCTCCAGAGCGCGCACCGCGCGTGATATCTCCAGAGCGCGCACCGCGCGTGATATCTCCAGAGCGCGCACCGCGCGTGATATCTCCAGAGTACCCGTTACACTGTGTGTATGATAGCTCCAGCGTACACATGGCACGGTTTGCCGCGCATTTCCCGTGAGCTGCTATTTCTGTCTGGTTTGTAGTTGGGTGATTCCTCTGATCATTTTCATCTTACTCCTACATCCCATCATAGACACACAATGTCAGAGAGGAAGTGGGGGAGTTTTGGAACAAATGAAATCTGGGGAGGCTGAATCGTGGGCTTTGTGTAAAACTGAAATTGTCTGATCGAATTTCAGCACTTAAACTGTGTTAAGAGCATTAGAGGCTGGGCCATAGGACAATTATAGGAAAATTAGCAGAGCTCACTTTTTATATGGTGTATCCTTATTATTCATTGTTCTATAATTTCTGTATTATACAGAGTGTGGTCTGACCCCTACTAACTCTGTATTGTAAGCCTTCGTATGATATTACATAGAGTCCATTAAATGGTTCTTTCCGCCCCTTGTATAAACCTGATATTTCTGTGACGTCATCAATATTTAAATATTATTTTATTATTTATATAGCGCCAGCAAATTCCATAGCGCCATACAATGGGAATATTAATTCGCTTAAGGGGATATCCTGTTCCCAGTGTGGAATCAACCTAGGAAATCGCTCTGACCATACAAAACTCACATCTTCATATCTGTGTTTGAGTGACGTAAAGAAGGGATATGGAGAGATTGCCACATCTCCATGAGAACGAGACTAATTAATCAATAAAGTAATCGATCAATAAACTGGATATAATGGTTTCCGTGGAAGACCTAGAATACAGGTTATCCTACTAGATCCCGTTAGAACGTGTGTGAAATGCTTTTCATTGTGGTAATTACAGAGCACCAACTTGTGCCACGGCGCTGAATGTTGTCTTTGTATTTAATAACCCCCCCAGCTCCCCAGGGGGATTGCTGTGAACTGACTATTATTTGCTCCTGTTGAGCTTTGTGTAGAAGTTGTGTCTGGCCCTGGGGGCCCCTGAATCAGCAGCTGGTCTTGATCTAACTCTATTTGTTTGTTTCCTGCACGCTTATTTCTAACGTTCCAAACTGCTAACGTGGGATTATGGACACAGCCAGTCCATTCCACATCAGAGGATAGATCCCGAGATCTGCCATGCCCCCACTTCTTTACTGATAATCTTGGTTGGCTTTTCAGAAGCTAAGCTCTCATTCTGCCAAGCTCACTATTGACTGGATAAGAGTGCTGATAGTTGCCCCTGGTTTAGTATGCCTGCTGGTCATACTCTTTGCACCCTGTGCGGCTGTTTACGCAGCTGCCTCCGAGGTCCTCAGGTTACCATGCGATGATGTGAACGCCGTGAAATGCGATCTTTTCATTGGCTTCAAACACAGAGACGATGACGGCCAGTGTGTCAGTGTGTGCACCCAGGACTTGGTTTATACAGTGTGGGCGTTGCAGCCAGGCCTCCAACATATTCTGATATACAGCTAAACATTGTCTACCAAGAATTTGGGTTTATCTATTAACTCGCTCTCTTATTTGCATCCTACTCCAGCCATTCTTGTCCCCAGACCTGAGTGAGCAGTGATTGTGTGTTGACGTTGTGCATTCTGTGTGGATTCAGGGCACTATAAGAGCATATAAAGCGACAGACACACTAGATTGGCCGACGTGCTATAGCAGCCCCGGTGTGTTATGTCTTGTACAAGCTATATAAGTGGGATCCAGTAATCTGCCCTGTCAGTGTACTTTCAAATCCTTTTATTTGCATGTGTTTATAAATAGAGCTTGTGTGAGGAGGGGGATCTGTCATTTTTGCATGTTTTCAATCCAAAGAATGATTTTTTTCACATGACATGAAATAGAATTGCTCACAGTGTAAAGATGTGCAAGCTCAAAGCCAGTTCTGAGAATTCTCAGCTTAGTAAATAAACCCAGAGTGGAGTCCTAACATGTAAACCTACCAGTATTGCTTGCAGAATATTAGCAGAACTTTCTGGTCTGTGATTAAATGGCAAACATGGCCAGTACATGTGACAATGTCGCTGGAATTCCTCTTACTTCCTGTCCTCGAAGTCATTAAGGAAAACAAATTATCTTCCTGTTTGCCATCTCCACTGAACAACCAGGACATTGTTCTAATTTTAGGTGACCTTTTTTTATACTTTTCAGAAGGGCGTATTGCATCCAAGTGTTCAACAGAGAGGGTGTTTATTCCCCGTTAGACGGTGCGAGTGGAGAGACAGGCCATTCCGTTTAATAAGTCTTTCCGATCTCGGAAGTTATAAAATATTACACACTGAGCGTTGTGTGTTTTTGGGGAACACTCTGCCGGCGCTGGTAACTGCAACATATTCATACGGTGCCAGAAAGGCTCTTTTCAGTTAATCCTCCCAAATTGCCTTCTCTCCATACATGCATATTCTGCTTTATACCATACACTAAAAGTCATGTGTTGGGATTTTAAGATGCTCACAACTTTGCCTTGGCAAATGCATGTTGTGTTTGTATCGTTCTTGAATGTTCATCGAATGCAGGAAACTTTTTTTAAACCCTATGGGGTGCACAAAACGTTAGCATTATCGGTGTTTCCCAGAGGTTCTGTTGTGGTCATTTTGTATATTTATTTATCATGTCTTATCTAGAGTGCTTTATAATTTATTAAAAAATAACACTGGTAATTGTACAAACGGGATACATGATTGGACACACTGAAACAAAAGGAATAGAGAGCCCTGCCAGTGAGCTTACAATCTAGAGGGGAGAAAATTCAGTAATCAGTCAGAAATCCAGACTGGGTATGACTGATATAGTGGGGGTACGGCTGCCCTCTGTGATTTGAAATAATATGAGCAAGCAGGACATTATACGACCTTTATGGCTTGTATTTTATGTAGTCCTATTCGCCCCTGGTGTGACCACGCGGGCCATTTATAGAATGTGAAGATACAGAAAGGGTCTGATGGGCATCCTCCATATTACCTGCGCCTGGCTGAATGCTAGCTGTGCCAGCCCAGCGCTCTCCCTCCGGGTCGTGAGAAACCGATCCTTGTTTATAATCCTGCACCAGTGAAATATGATGATCTGCTGAAAAAGAACATCTCCTATTTCTCTTAGCCATTGTATTTATTATGAAATGGGAATCCTGTTTTTGCTTACTTGCGTTTGTTCGGCCCCTGCATTCCTGGTGTGAATTCCATCACATTGTACATTGAGCAGCTGTGAGAGTATCTGGGGACTGATGCTCGGCTTCATATAGCACACAGTAAGGAAAGCCGTTAGCTTGGGTCTGAATGCAGAGCCTGGATTAGAAGATCACAGCATTGTCTCACGCTGGACGATAATATAGTGACTGTAAATATCGCACGTTAAATGGCCAGTCTGGGAACACTACACAGCTCACATTAGTGCAAGATAACATGCTAACTAAGACTAGATCAACCTTTCTGCTGCTTCAACAAGATTGTGCAATACGTGTCCTTCTGTAACATTACATTATCAAGGAATGTCTTCTCTAAAGTGATAAACTGGAGTCAGCTGTAGTGCATTCAACGTAAACATTCCATTGGTTTCCACGGTGATTGTATCAGCTGTAGAGCAATCAGCAGGAACATTCCATTGGTTTCACGGTGACTGTTTCAGCTGTAGAGCAGTCAGCGGGGACATTCCATTGGTTTCCACGGTGATTGTTACAGCTGTAGAGCAATCAGCGGGGACATTCCATTGGTTTCCATGGTGATTGTTTCAGCTGTAGAGCAATGAGCAGGAACATTCCATTGGTTTCCCTACTGATTGTTACAGCTGTAGAGCAATCAGCAGGAACATTCCATTGGTTTCCATGGTGATTGTTTCAGCTGTAGAGCAATCAGCAGGAACATTCCATTGGTTTCCATGGTGATTGTTTCAGCTGTAGAGCAATCAGCAGGAACACATTCCATTGGTTTCCATGGTGATGGTGTTTACAGCTGTAGAGCAATCAGCAGGGACATTCCATTGGTTTCCATGGTGACTGTTACAGCTGTAGAGCAAAAAGGAAATTTAATTTAGTTGTAGTATAACTCCTGTGGTTGGGGGATAACCCCTAAGTTTAATCAAATTACAAAAAGCAAAGCAGAGCAGGAGTATGAACGGTGGAGGAAAAGCCAGGTATGCCCAGTATATAGAAAGTGTAAAAGAAGGAGAATGGCTAGTGGATATGTTAAAATATCACTGTTAATTGTTTATAGTTAAAATAATAACTCTTATTGTACTAAAACCACCGCCATAATCTAAAACACCAAAGAGTTGTATAGATAAAGGGTAGCAGACAGGATCACTGTTAGTTGTAGTACAGTGCTACGACTAGAGAATCCAATAAAGGGAATAGTCTATTAGAACTGTTAGTGCTCCATTGCCGGTAACTGAAGCTACTATAACGGTCTCCAAAAGTATGTGAATTGACTATCTATGTCTCTAGTAAACATTTGTCTGAGTGCCAGATCGTGGATCCTCTGCTTCGTGTAAATTGCTACTGTCGATATAGCGAACCGACAATGTGAGCTTGTCGCCTAACAGCCCGAGATCATAAGCAATCTATGACTATATTATGGATCCTTGTACACTAATCAGATGGACTCAGGGAGAGGAGTGAAACAGAAGGTATTACATGTAGCTAGCTGTTCAAATAATTAATGTAACTATAATAGCTAACTGTTATAACGCTAGCAGTTGAGAGCAGAGCATGGGGGGGCGATTGTCCGCTGAAGATAAATTAAAGGGAGGATGTCTAGCTTACGTAGTTGGTACCTTATGCTATTCCCTATTCTGTACCTTCAAGGGCACCAGGGGCGGACTGACCACTCGGGCACATCGGTCATGGACCGAGGGCCCGTGGCAGTCAGGGGCCCGGGGCAGCTATGGCTGGGCTTGGAAGATTAGATGATTTCCCCAACCAGCCCAGCATCAAGGCAGCAAAGTTAGTGAGACCAGTTCCCCAGTGGGTGCGCCCTTTGTTAGAATAGAGGCTGGGATAGGGAGTGCCATCACATCCCCTCCTCGCTCTTACACAGATACAGGGCGCCCACCGCATGTGTGAAGGGGGAGGAGCAGCTGTGATGGTAACAGTGACATGCTGCTCAGGGGAGGACAGGGAGTCAACCTGAACAGACTGAAATGCAAGGTATGATGGGGCATGATAGCAGTGTAGGCACCAGAGGAGGGCTTGGGGAGGAGGAGGAGGATAATTTGAAGGAATTGGGGGCATGGTTAGATCAAACAAAGGGTGACTGCAAAATAAGTAGACTTACCAAACACTCACCAAATTTTTACATACATACAAGATGAATATTCTTGTTCTTGGGTAGAACATTGGCTTAAGGATAGAGTACAACGAGTTGTAATTAATGGTAAATTTTCAGGCTGGACAAAAGTGGTAAGTGGTGTCTCTCAGGGTTCTGTTTTGGGACCACTTCTATTTAACATATTTATAAATGATCTTGAAATAGGCATTGAAAGCCATGTATCAGTGTTTACAGATGACACAAAACTTTGTAAAGTAATAAAATGTGAGCAGGATATTGCTTTGCTGCAGAGAGATTTGGATAGATTGGGGACTGGGCACTAAAATGGCAGATGAAGTTTAACATAGAGAAATGCAAAGTTATGCACTTCGGGGTTAAGAATGCACAAGCAACTTACACACTAAATGGTAGTGAATTAGGGATAACCACACACGAGAAGGATTTGGGAATTGTTATAGACAACAAATTAGGCAGCACTATGCAATGTCAATCTGTAGTTGCTAAGGCCAGTAAGATTTTGTCATGTATAAATAGGGGCATAAATTCTCAGGATTAAAATATAATTTTGCCTCTTTATAAATCATTGGTAAAACCACACCTTGAATATGCTGTGCAATTTTGGGCGCCTGTTCTAAAGAAGGATATCATGGCCCTGGAGAGGGTCCAGAGACGAGCTACAAAATTGATAAAAGGAATGGAGCATTTTAGTTATGAAGAAAGGTTAAAAAAATTAAATCTGTTTAGTTTGGAAAAACGGCGCCTGAGAGAGGATATGATAACTTTATACAAATATATTCGGGGCCAGTACAAACCTTTATCTGGAAATCTATTCATAAACAGGGCTATACATAGGACACGAGGTCACACATTTAGGCTGGAAGAAAGGAGATTTCATCTAAGGCAAAGAGAAGGTTTTTTTACAGTAAGAACAATAAGGATATGGAATTCTCTGCCTGAAGAGGTGTTTTTGTCAGAGTCCATACAGATGTTTAAACTGAAATTGGATAAATACTTACAAAAACATAACATACAGGGATATAATTTCTAATTAGTGGGGTAATAGCTGCTTGATCCAAGGAGACATCTGACTGCTATTTTGGGGTCAAGAAGGAATTTTTTCCTAGTTTGTGGTAAAATTGGAAGTGCTTCTGACCAGGTTTTTTGTCTTCTTTTGGATTAACAGCAAAAACATATGTGAGGAAGGCTGAACTTGATAGATGCAAGTCTCTTTTCAGCTATGTAACTATGCAATCAGACATGCACTCAAACTGACACACACAATCTCACACACACTGACATGCCATACAAATCTAGGGGGGGGCATCAAGGCAAGTACCCTCAGAATGTCCTGGGAAGCTGCTGTCCAAATTTCCTCCTCTCTCATACCCCTCCCATCCTCCTCCCACCCCCCCTCTATGAACATAAAACACAGCCCCCTGGCAGCTTCTCCCTTAGATCTTCACCCCTTAAACAAGCTGCAGGGGCTAAAGTCAGCAGCACCTCCGCCCCCAGCTTCAACCATGTGGCCATGCTGACCGGAACAAGCTGGGAGACTAGGAGCAACTTGCAGCTCTTCAACCACAGCAAGGGGTGAGAGACAGTGATCTTGTGTGTGCTAGTGTGCTGTGTGTAGTGACCTTCTGTGTGCATGTTGTGAGCTGTGTGTGTGTGTGTGTCAGTGAGCTGTCTGTAGTGCACTGTGTGATCTTGCGTAATTGGGTATATTAGTGAGCTGTTTTTATTGAGCTTGTTTGTATCCAAAAGCTTTGTGCAGTGATTTTTCTGTAGTGAGCTTGTGGCTGAGCTTGAGAATATGTCAGTGAGCTTGTGTGTAATGACATTGTGTACATATCATTGAGCTGTCTGTGGTGAGCTTGGGATCTTGTGTGTGTGTGTCAGTGAGCATTCTGTAGCGCGATGTGTGTAGTAAGCGTGTGTGCGCATCAATGAACTGTCTATAGTGAGCTCTGTAAGTTTGTGTGTAGTTAACTGCTTGTGCATTTACACCCTACTGGAAGTATGTATATTCAAAACAGCACATGCATTGAAGCGGACAAAGTGCAACAGTGTTTACGATGATTATAACACTAAGATACAAACATGCCTTCATACACATACCCTCACACTATATACAAATAAAAAAATGCACACTTGTTTGAAACATAAGGGGCCCTATAGGGGACTTTGCCCAGGGGCCCAGAAGGCTGTCAGTCCGCCCCTGAGGGCACCCCTTGATATAAAGCCTGTTTTCTATAAGATATATACAAGCCCTATTCCCACCCGCTGTTCTATTGAATAAGTAATTGCTAGCAAATAGTAGTCTGATTAGAAAATCTGGTAAAGTTACTTCTGAGAATAGTGTGGATAGTAGGAACACTCTCAATGTCTGATTACCAGCAGAGTGTACTTGTCAGAGCCCCTGACGCGCGTTTCACATCGTGGCTCATCAGAGGGGAGCAATCAGCGGTAACATTCCATTGGTTTCCATGGTGATAGTTACTGCTGTAGAGCAATCAGCAGGAACATTCCATTGGTTTCCATGGTGATTGTTACAGCTGTACAGCAATCAGCAGGAACATTCCATTGGTTTCCATGGTGATTGTATCAGCTGTAGAGCTATCAGCCGGAACATTCCATTGGTTTCTATGGTGATTGTTACAGCTGGAGAACAATCAGTAGGAACATTCCATGGTGGAATCCATGGCTGCTGTGGGAACTCTTTATGCTTATACTTTTCATAGACCATTCTGTGGATATAATAAAAGAAGCACTTTCAGATTTAACGTGTTATTTAATTTGGGCGACAGTTATTTTAAAATAATTTTAAAGGCTGTTTGTCTAATGAGCATATTTTCCCTCTGCCCTCCCTTTCTAATGGGATTTCATGCTCTCGTTGTCTCTGTCCACTCAAGTACCGGTAGGAAATGTACACAATGGTGTTTTTCACACAGTCTTCATCTTGTCTTTATTATAAAGGTCCTGGATCCAGAGCAAAACCACAGCTTTACAGACCACTACCTAAACGTGGCCTTTGACCTGTCCCAGGTCCTCTTTATAGCCACGGCCAATACAACAGCAACTATTCCACCTGCCCTGCTGGACAGAATGGAGGTTCTGGAGGTTCCAGGTAAATACATCTTCTGAGATTTCTGTGTCTGTAGCGGATGTGTTGAGTAGACGTTTTGCCATCAAACAATATTTGTCAATGTTCTGGAAATTGACGGGCAATCTATAAGGGATATTACTGGACCTGACACCCGTGTATTCAGTCATTATATATTACAATAACCATGGCAGCTCAGATGTTTTAAACTCCATTTAAAGATTGCTGGGCATCTTGGGAAACATTAGGTGTGCCAAGCTACCACTGGTATTTACAGTGATATGGCAAGACCTCGGCACCTGCTTGGTTCTTTCTTATAAAGCTGCCGTCACATTGTGACCGAGACGTATAATTTCTTTGTCTACCACCCCTCCTGAGCGACTGATCCATGCATTCCGAACTCAGATTAGATTATCTCCTTGTTGTGATCTGAGAAACCTTGTGCTTTCCAGGATACAGTCAAGAAGAAAAGCTGGAGATCGCCCATCGTCATCTGATCTCCAAACAGCTGGTGCAGCATGGTCTGACCCCAGAGCAGGTCCAGATCCCACCAGAAGCCACACTGGAGATTATCACCAGGTGAGCACACAGCATGGCACAGCTTCATTTATCAACTTCCTTTAATTTGTATTCCAGTTTTGGGGGTTTTTTTGTATTTCATTCTGGGTTGTTTTTTATTTTTGCCCTGCTCAGTCCTCTGGCCTTTCTATGTGTAAGCAATGCTGGATTCATAATGTCTAACCACACGGGAAGGGGGCTTACATAGTGTGTCATCCCTTTCAGTCATTCACTCAGTTTAGTTTTCTTTTCATTCAGGTAGCTATTTATTACATTAAAATCGGAGACGGATGTTATTTTGCTTGTCTTTCCCTTTTCATTTCCATAGCTGTCAGTAATTGTCCATACATTGTGCAGTTCACGCTGGAAATGCTGCGATGTGTTATCTAATACTCATAGTAATTATTTATAACGGGCCAGCTCAGCTGCAGTGCAGGTATTGGCTATGTCCGAGTATCTCAGTGATATCCTGCTCTGTCAGAGTGTCCCGGGGATATCCTGCTCTGTCAGAGTGTCCCGGGGATATCCTGCTCTGTCAGAGTGTCCCGGGGATATCCTGCTCTGTCAGAGTGTCCCGGGGATATCCTGCTCTGTCAGAGTGTCCCGGGGATATCCTGCTCTGTCAGAGTGTCCCGGGGATATCCTGCTCTGTCAGAGTGTCCCGGTGATATCCTGCTCTGTCAGAGTGGGGATATCCTGCTCTGTCAGAGTGATATCCTGCTCTGTCAGAGTGGGGATATCCTGCTCTGTCAGAGTGTCCCGGGGATATCCTGCTCTGTCAGAGTGTCCCGGTGATATCCTGCTCTGTCAGAGTGTCTCGGTGATATCCTGCTCTGTCAGAGTGTCTCGGTGATATCCTGCTCTGTCAGAGTGTCTCGGTGATATCCTGCTCTGTCAGAGTGTCCCGGTGATATCCTGCTCTGTCAGTGTACTGGTGATATCCTGCTCTGTCAGAGTGTCCCGGTGATATGTACCGGTTTCGTTCAGGGTGTCTGGCTATATTTCTAGCTATAATGATTGTTTATTTTCAGGTATACTCGGGAAGCTGGTGTGCGCTCGCTAGACCGCAAACTTGGAGCCATTTGTAGAGCAGTCGCTGTTAAAGTGGCAGAAGGACAGCACCGGGAAACAAACTCAGCGCACACGGATGGCGAAGGTTGGAAATTATGGATATAACGTTTGCACAGTTAACCCTCATTTATACATAAATGATTCTATTTATTTCCCATTATTCTCTCTGGTTATGTCCAGCAGATTTCCTGTAAGATGAAGCCTTGCTGGATGACTGGGGTGATGGCAGAGCTAGGTGTAAATTAGTGTGGGAGACTGTAGCTATAAAGGAAATAAGGCAGTGTATGAGGAGTTAACGCATGGGAGATGCAATGTGAAGTTTTTAACCAATTTGGGAATATATTTTTTAAAAATCAGCATTCAATTGTAAAAAGTGAACATGGCGTTGGTCATGTGACCTCTTCCAGCAAGTGGATGTGCTCAAACAGCGTAGGTCTAGCTGATTAGCCAGGTTTCCTTCACCTGGAGACTGTCCCTACCTCTGATAACCAGATTTTCTTATATCACCGGTATTAATAAAATACTAGATCTGAAATAGATTTTGTTTATTTTCAGAGGTCGCTAACATTTACTCAACCTATGGGAACACTCTGTGTTTAGCCAGCTGAACCGGAGCCAGTAATTAGAGCTCGTATCTGTTACACATGGCAAAGGAGCTGTTCCCGACTCGTTAATATTTCACGCGTTGCTAAATACACTCCTTGCGGCAGACTTCGTTCTACCAGCTGAAACCATTCATGGTTATTTATTAAACCCTGACATTTTACAGATTAAATCCGAATGGCAAAACTGAGGCAGGATGGCCTTAATTCACTATAATTCCGAGTTTAGCAAATAACCCTGTCTGTGTTATATTGTGTGTGTTTATTGCATACTTTGTATTTATTGCTCCTACTTGGTGGACACATGGACCTCGATTTAATATTGTTGGATAAACTTCTAACATTAATATTTTGATAGAATTTCTACATTTACATCGTATCCTGTGCCTGTATCCCCCTATCCTGGATAAGGGGTTGATGGAATCTAAATGCTTATGATGAAGATTGAATGTACAGGGGATTTTTGGCATCTCTAATATTGGAGAGGTCACGAGAAAACCATTCTATTCCAGTATTACATTCATTAAATTATCTGTAACGGATCACCTGTACTCCGACTGGGTACCTTCCGTTGACGGACGCTTCCTGGATTGCGCCGAGGACCATAAGCACCGCACCGGACACCACAACCACCGCAGACTCCACAACCGCTGTAGCTTAACTGGAGTCTCACCGCCTTCTCCTCTCCTCCAGGAGAGCGTATCAGGAACAGCTCTTAAAAGAGCTAAGTGATACCTGCATATTTCATTATAAGCAAATAATTACTTAGCTATGAAACTCGAAGTTATATATATATATATATATATACACACCTCACCTAGCATGTCAAACATACACTCAACTACCATATGCCATAGCCTAACCCGTTTATACTTTGCAATCTAGCTATAAGTAAAAATGAGGCATTGTGAATCGACAAATGTTTAAACGTTTATTGCATGATATATAAAATACAAAAATGTTTGTGCATGTCAAACGAATGTGAAGCTGTACCAGAGAACTGCCTTTGGGGCACCTCGGGGTTCTATGTAACTCTCTACTGCACCTCAAAAATAAAAAAATAAATAAAAAAAAGAGCTAAGTGATAAGGGCTCAGGGGAGTATATAAAAGTATATAGCAATCCCCAGTGTGATTATAGCAGTTCTCCTCCAATCACGAGACAAGACTACGCGTTGAGGGTCAAACAGGAAAAGAATGCACTGAGACTTTATTGCTCTTATATACACCTTTTCCCACAAGGTTACCACCCACGTGGACCTTGTGGTACACAGGACTCAGAGTTACAGCAACCAATCAAACACATTACAGTGCAGTCAGACACTCCCACCCAAGGCACACAAACCCTCCCATCTGCCTGTGATATAATGACTAAACACAATGGGCTAACTTAATTATCACAGGCAGGAAAATATACAGTTTTACCCAATATTCATAACTTCAAAACTATACATACAATTTCCATAGTTACTGTGACGAAGTGCCCTTCGCCACTTGTGCCTGGAGAGGACTGTTTGCCGCCTCTTGCCCTGTGACTATGGACCCTGGGAGATTTGGCCCGTTCAATTCAGTATGTTAGGAGTTATGTATTTTTGTATCCTTTTGCGTTTTACTGGGAACATGTGCTCAATGGAGTCTGCTTCTATCCCTGGATAATTGGATTACTTTCCCCATTGTCTCCAGGCTAGAGGGCTCTGTAAAACCAGTTTGGGCCAGATATCCATGCTGCCAGCCAGGCCCCAAAATATACTTTACTAACTTCTGAACCCCTGGTCTGATTCATGCCATTTTTTGACATGTTGTTTCCCTGAATGGATTGATTGTGAATATATAATTTTAGACGTTATGAATGCTGTAAAAACGGTATTATTTCTGGCCAGCAGATAATTGATCTTTGTGTATTGTAGAAACTCAATTATCTAGCCTGACCCAGAGGAGGAGTTTTGTGTTGCATAAATTGAGTTCTGTGTGCCAGTAAATCAGTCTTGTTCCAGCATTAAGCCTTGGCTCATGTTTGGGGGATTGGAGAAATACACTCTGGGGATTGTTATAATCACTATAGTCCCCACGGTATGATCACTAAGTTCTGCTAAGAGCTTGTTCCTGTTCCTGCTCTCTGGGTAAAGAGAGGTTCACCCACTGGAAGCTGGATCCTGGCCTTGGGTCCAGGGTGGGTGGAGACAGCAGAGACCCCGGCACAGTTGCATCGCTGGAAGTGGGGTCTGCAGTGCTGATGGTGTCGGTTGGAGTGCTTGGAGTCCTCAGCAAGCACTAGGAGCATCGATTGGCGGAGGTACTCAGTCGGAGTGCCAGCGGTCCGTCACATTTACATATTCTGAACCAGCATAATCAGTATACAAACATATTCAAAAATCATACAATTTGGTCCAGTGGTTCAAAAGATAGATGGAAGTCCTATTTGACCGACTGCAAGCATGGCTTTCATGCCCAAAACAGTTCCACAGATTTAGGCTGTGCAGCCGGTCTATCTTCTCCTCTATCCTGGAGATAATTGGCTTAAGTGGGTGTGGTAAGCCAATTATCTCCAAGTACAGAAAATATCTCTAAGTCCAAAACCTGTTACAAAAACTACATAAAAATACTTAACTTATATAATACTATGTTTAACCTATATGTCCAATATATTCCCAGATAGCTTGGATCTGAGCGCTCAATATGTTCAAAAAGTGCTCAGATGTCACGAATACAGTTGGATCGCCATGGGGTTAAACAATAACAAGGGCTGATGAGAGATTGAGGAGGGACAAAGCAGCCAGTTTCAACTGGTCTGGTAGTGTCCCTGGGACAACGCCCTGCTGGAGAACAATGGGACAGGAAAAAGGGGGAGGGGAAGAGGCACATTCTCCCATGGAATCAAAGGGGCAGAAACAGTGCAATAAAATCCAATATGCCCAAATAACGTTTTTAAAGGGCAATCTCTACCAGGGGCCATAGTCACAAGGCAAGAGGCTGGCAATTAGTCCTCTCCAGGCACAAGTGGCGAAGGGCACTTCATCACATTATCCCTTGCTCGTTAAGGGGGTGATGAAGGAATAGGGGGAGTAGAGGTTAAATAGACTGTAATGGGAGGTGGAAGGTGACTGGTAAAACACATTCATTATAGAACAGTTACTCTGTATATAGGATTGTAACCTGGACTAGCTCTCCATTTATGCCGCCAGCTGTCTCCCAATGCAAGCAGAGATCGTAGCGTGTATGTACAGGAATAATAAACGAGTCTGGTGCTGTATACATTAAGTGCATTGTATGAAACAAAACTTACCAAACTTGTGCCAATTCCAAGAAATGCCAGGTCAAGTCTCAGAGGGTCAACGGCTAGCATTCCTGCCATGTAGTCAATAGCCACATAGATTACATACTGCTGAAGAAATTTATATAATCTATATTGTGATTAACACGCCAGGCCAATGGTCTATGTAATTGTAAAGGGCACTGTTCTTAAACTCTTTGACTACTTACTCCCTGCTGGGGATATATTGGTTATAGTGCTCTGAGTGTTCCTTTAACTAAAACTCAATACCTTTTATACTATGGGATATGGACATTACAGGCCTGTAAGGTGACATCTTAAAATAAGCTGCAAAGCTTTGTTTTTGTTCTAAACTAACGTAACATAAGTGGCTCCATCTAAGATGGATGCATTTTAAAGAGTTCATGAGATGTACAATATTGTCAGTGATATTACCTGCTTGAGCTGTTACTTAGAAACCGTTTTAATTCCTTGATCGCGTGCTGACCTTTTGACAGACCATTCTGTGGAAATGATGTTGTGATGATATTTGAGACCTTTTCCTAGCACAAAGAGGGTGGCTGTACCAGAGCCTTTAAAGTGGTTGAGATGTAGGATATCACAGTGAAGAGCAGACAGCCCAACGCACAGAAGCAAAGATGGAGGCTCCGTGGTCTGCTTGATGTCTGGTTCAGGTGGAAGATGTCCTCTCCGTGGTTTGCTCAACGTCTGGCTCAGATGGAAAATGGCCGCTTCATGGTTTGCTTGATGCCTGCTTCAGGTAGAAGGACTCTCCGTGGTTTGCTTGATGTCTGGTTCAGGTGGAAGATGTCCTCTCCGTGGTTTGCACAATGTCTGGCTCAGATGGAAAATGGCCGCTTCATGGTTTGCTTGATGCCTGGTTCAGGTGGAAGATGTCCCCTCCGTGGTTTGCTCGATGCCTGGTTCAGGTAGGATGCTCCATGGTTTGCTCGATGCCTGGTTCAGGTGGAAGATGGCTGCTTCGTGATTTGCTTGATGCCTGGTTCAGGTGGAAGATGGTCGCTCTGTGATTTGCTCAATACCTGGTTCAGGTGGAAGATGGCCACTCTGTGGTTTGCTCAATGCCTGGTTCAGGTAAAAGATGGCTGCTCCATGATTTGCTTGATGCCTGGTTCAGGTAGGACGCTCCGTGGTTTGCTTGATGCCTGGTACAGGTGGAAGATGGCCGCTCTGTGATTTGCTCGATGCCTGGTTCAGGTGGAAGATGTCCTCTCTGTGGTTTGCTCGATGCCTGATTCAGGTGGAAGATGGCAGCTCTGTGGTTTGCTCGATGCCTGGTTCAGGTTAAAGATGGCTGCTCTGTGGTTTGCTCGATGCCTGGTTCAGGTAGAAGGACGCTCTGTGGTTTGTGCGATGCCTGGTACAGGTGGAAGATGGTCACTCTGTGGTTTTCTCAATGCCTGGTTCAGGTGGAAGATGGTCACTCTGTGGTTTTCTCAATGGCTGGTTCAGGTGGAAGATGGCCGCTCTGTGGTTTGCGCAATGCCTGGTTCAGGTAGAAGATGGCTGCTCCGTGGTTTGATCGATGCCTGGTTTAGGTAGAAGATGGCTGCTCCGTGGTTTGCTCAATGCCTGGTTCAGGTAGAAGATGGCTGCTCTGTGGTTTGCTTGATGCTTAGTTCAGGTGGAAGATGGCCGCTCCGTGGTTTGCTCGATGCCTGGTTCAGGTGGAAGCACGCTCTGTGGTTTTGCTCGATGTCTGGTTCAGGTAGAAGGAACCTCCGCGGTTTGCTCGGTGCCTGGTTCAGGTAGAAGGAAGCTCCGTGGTTTGCTCGATGCCTGGTTCAGGTAGAAGGAAGCTCCGTGGTTTGCTCGATGCCTGGTTCAGGTGGAAGATGGAAGCTCCGTGGTTTGCTCGATGCCTGGCTCAGGTGGAAGATGGCCGCTCCGTGGTTTGCTCGATGCCAGGTTCAGGTAGAAGGACGCTCCATGGTTTGCTTGATGCCTGGTACAGGTGGAAGATGGCTGCTCCGTGGTTTGCTCGTTGCCTGCTTCAGGTCGAAGGTCCCTCTGCCCTTTGCTCGGTTTGGGTCTGGCCTGATCCCAGCACTATGTTTTGCAGGTGATGTCAACGCACAGCTGAGGCTGTATCCCGATATAAACACAGCTTTAACCTGATAGGGGCTGGCAGCACAACCTGCAAATCTTCCCACATTCATGACATTTATCACTATGAGGACATATAATGCTGTCCATCCTGGGAATGTCTTCTTAAAGGGGCAGGCATGCACATTATCTCTTTTGTAAACCCATCAGATCTGACGTAACTATGCCAGCAGTAGAGCAGGAATGACACTGTAACCATGCAAAGGGTTAATTAGAGTGAAGAATAAACCCACTTAGTCAGTGAGCAAGGCCTGTACACAGAATGTCCGTTCATTTGTAATGTTCAAAGTGAGTTTACTGCTTGTGTTGCTGCCAAAAAGGAAACTGGCAGTGCCTGTCCTGGGGCCGGGATTGGGGCCGGAGCTGGAGTATTTTCTGTCAACAAAATAGTTTGGATCAGGCTTGAGCTGCATGTATCATACCATGTACAGCCTGATGTGATCTGTGTGTTGAGCACTGTTACAATAGCTGTGTGCCGTGTGCTGAGCATTGCGTTGTTTGTGCTGCGTGATAATAGCCATGTTCTTCACTCCGTGTCCTGTTTGCTCTGCGTCTCGCTCCGTCTCCTGTTTGCTGTGCGTCTCGCTCCGTCTCCTGTTTGCTGTGCGTCTCGCTCCGTCTCCTGTTTGCTGTGCGTCTCGCTCCGTCTCCTGTTTGCTGTGCGTCTCGCTCCGTCTCCTGTTTGCTGTGCGTCTCGCTCCATTTGCTGTGCGTCTCGCTGAGTGTCCTGTTTGCTGTGCGTCTCGCTGCATGTCCTGTTTGCTGTGCATGTCCTGTTTGCTGTGCGTCTCGCTCTGTGTCCTGTTTGCGGTGCGTGTCCTGTTTGCTGTGCGTCTCGCTCCGTCTCCTGTTTGCTGTGCGTCTCGCTCCGTCTCCTGTTTGCTGTGCGTTTTGCTCCATTTGCTGTGCGTCTCGCTGAGTGTCCTGTTTGCTGTGCGTCTCGCTGCATGTCCTGTTTGCTCTGCGTGTCCTGTTTGCTGTGCGTCTCGCTCCGTGTTCTGTTTGCTGTGCGTCTCGCTCCGTCTTCTGTTTGCTGTGCGTCCCGCTCTGTCTCCTGTTTGCTGTGCGTCTCGCTGCGTCTCGCTGCGTGTCCTGTTTGCTGTGCGTCTCGCTCCGTCTCCTGTTTGCTGTGTGTCTCGCTGCATGTCCTTTTTGCTGTGCGTCTCGCTTTGTGTCCTTTTTGCTGTGCGTCTCGCTCCGTGTTCTGTTTGCTGTGCGTCTCGCTTTGTGTCCTGTTTGCTGTGCGTCTCTCTGCATGTTCTGTTTGCTGTGCGTGTCCTGTTTGCTGTGAGTCTCGTTCCGTGTTCTGTTTGCTGTGCGTCTCGCTGTGTGTCCTGTTTGCTGTGCGTCTCGCTGTATGTTCTGTTTGCTGTGCATGTCCTGTTTGCTGTGCATCTCACTCCGTGTTCTGTTTGCTGTGCTGCCTCGCCCGTGTTCTGTTTGCTGTGCGTCGCTGCATGTTCTGTTTGCTGTGCGTCTCGCTGAGTGGCCTGTTTGCTGTGCCTCGCTGCATGTTCTGTTTGCTGTGCGTCTCGCTGCGTGTCCTGTTTGCTGTGCGCCTCGCTGCGTGTCCTGTTTGCTGTGCGTCTCGCTTTGTGTCCTGTTTGCTGTGCGTCTCGCTGTGTCCTGTTTGCTGTGCGTCTCGCTGCGTGTTCTGTTTGCTGTGCGTCTCGCTGCGTGTTCTGTTTGCTGTGCGTCTCGCTGCGTGTTCTGTTTGCTGTGCGTCTCACTCCATGTTCTGTTTGCTGTGCGTCTCGCTTTGTGTTCTGTGTTCTGTTTGCTGTGCGTCTCGCTGCGTGTCCTGTTTGCTGTGCGTCTCGCTTTGTGTTCTGTTTGCTGTGCGTCTCGCTTTGTGTTCTGTTTGCTGTGCGTCTCGCTGCATGTTCTGTTTGCTGTGCGTCTCGCTGCATGTTCTGTTTGCTGTGCGTGTTCTGTTTGCTGTGCGTCTCGCTGCATGTTCTGTTTGCTGTGCGTCTCGCTGCATGTTCTGTTTGCTGTGCGTGTTCTGTTTGCTGTGCACCCACTGAATGTTTAATAAAAGCCTAGAGAACGTTATTCCATACAAATTTGTGAAAAGGTCCTATATATTAGTTTATATTTCTGCACAATTTGAAATGCGTAATAAAGGTAGTGTGGAACCTGGTGTGCTGCAGCAGCCTATGCAGGGTGTGATTAGAATAATCGGGGAAGTTGGTGTTATCCTCCCGCCAGGCTGAGCCCTGACATTTTGGGCTGGCTTAAACACACCCTTTATTTAACAGTCATTCTGCCCTGTGTGACCTCGCCTGCCTAAATCATCCATCCTGAGTCAGTCTCATAAACACTACTGGCTGGAATAGCTTTAACTCTTACTGTGCCTGTATGCGGGATGCACCCCTCAATGATGATCTTATTAAAGGGGTACTCCAAGCATCATAACTGGTCAGTGTTAGCCTAGATTACTCTCTGCGTCCCTATCCGTATCTTTACTCTGCGATGTCCCCGATCCATGGAGATCTTATATAGCCTGTGTATACAATACATCACACTTCATGTACTGCTGTATATTATACCGCACACAGCTCGGTTCTTGTAAAAGTTACTGGGTGTGATTATAAATAATGAATTCAATTACTGTCTCAAGTAAGTAGTGCAGGATTCATAAAAAGCTGACAACTGAATATCCAATAATGCTCTGCTGTACCAGGAGTTTATGGGATAGGAAAGAAAGTTTAAAAAAGAAAATGGAGAAACCAGGATCGGCTGAGTCCTGCAGTGTCACTGTGTAAGAAGCAGATCCTGGGGCATTACCACAAAGGACACATTGAGGTGACCAGCTTTTGGCATTTATTAATGCATTCTTTTGAAAGGCAATGAAACAGAGGGGGGTTGATTCTAAATGATGCAATGCTCTGTCCTAGAATAAAGAAAGTGAAACTAGCCTACCTGCCTGCTCCATGCTTAGTGTGGGGTTGCTTTTTTTTGTACTGCCCCAAGTCACACAAAGATCTCATGTGTTGCACCCAGACGGCAGGCAGTGATTCAGGGTTTATTGAATTACTCCGTCCACACCACAGCTGCTCTATTGATTCCTTGGTGTGAGGCCGCCATGGGTTGATGAGGAGAGACTTTCTCTCTGAATCTTTGTCCCCTCAGGGCTCATCAGCGCACTCCAGAAATTGGTGAGAAGGGGGTCGGCGTTGCTATAAGAAGAGATTCCAAACAGATGTCCTTTGCAGACAGACAATGCTTCCTTTAACACTGGCTACTAACCCTGACCATTAGATTGGTGATACCCTCTGGGATTTGGGCGAATACACTTGTAATAAACCTTAATTACATTGCGTTCATTGTAGATGTACATCTCTGGCTGCATTATTCCATTTACTGAAAATGTGTTGCGAAGCCTGGGGAACATGCAGTGTTATACTGTGCCAGAAGATTCATTAGACCATCAAATGTTTTAACTCACAGACTTGTGATGAGAGACATGAACACCGTAATTAAACAGCCTAGCGATATACGTATGTTACACAGAATTACCCTTCTGATATTAAATAATTTATCAAAATAGGGATTTATACCCAGAATCTAAGTGTTCTTTTCGAGCACCATTTATTTTACAGCCCTGCTCGCGAACACAGAGAGGGACTGAAAATTTGGGGACATGTATTTAAACTGATGGTGTTATTCCCAGCTGGGACGTGAAGAGAACTGCACATCTTAAGAACATTATAGCCATACCAGAAAAACAAATCTTATATGTAGCTATTCTTTTGTAATTTCAGATCCAGAATTCCAAGTTTAATACCTTGTCGGAAAATAGTGGGGGTTCATTAGCTAATCCCAATTGTCCTTTAACTGTTCAGTGTTTGGTCAGATTGAACAAAAAGTGCAAATATGCAGCGAAGACCCAAAAACCTTTATCTAATGAACAGTAATTAATTGAATTTGTAACTAACTTTGGTGACAGAAATTTAGTGAATTTAATAATGAAGAATTATGGCAAACCGAAGCATTTATGCCAGTAGTGGGAAAAAATAAGACAAGTGAAAGCTTCTGTTTGCCATCACTAGGAAGGCACACTGCTGACTACATCTTTAGTAGTATTGGGATTTCTAAATGGTTTTATTGTAAAATTTCTTATTATAGAGTTGACCCAGACAAGGATCAGTCTGTGATGGTCAGGAATGCGAGAGAGTGTTCTGTGCCATTCAGAGAATGCTGATTTTTTTTTTTTTAAATTGTTTCTCAATGTAATTTCAAATCCCTCTGCTCACATCCAATGTCCTTTCTTAATGACAGATCGCAAGGCAGACATCCCAGATCAAGCAAAACTTGAGATGATTACTGAGACTGCAGACATAACACTGCCTCCTGAAATGCCCATTTTGATTGATCGCCATGCGTTAAAGGATATTCTAGGACCTCCAATGTATGAGATCGAGGTAAGAGACTCTAGTGGGGTCACATTAACCATTCCAGTGCCATTGACCTCTTATGTATACCGCACTGCTTTGATCTTAGAAAGCATTAGAAGTGTGGTATGTCCTAATAATAGATATCGGTACCTGAACAAACAGCAGGATCCAAATGCTTCCTGCTTGGGCTCTGCAGCCGTGGGGCAGGCAAAGCTTTAATTTGTAGCTTCCTACCTGTTCAATGATTAGAAAGCTAATTTGCAAATATGTTAGTTTTATACAAAGCGAATATTACTTGCTATTATTGCTTTATTGTTAATATTACTTATCTGCATCTTTTATCTTGTTTTGATTAGCTCTGTGCTTTCTCATGACTATGCCCTCTGAGCTGATAGAAGAGGCGTCTCTCGTCCTCTGTTACAGTAATACTGTGTCTGGGGGCTCAGTTAGTTTAGAGAATATTGTGTCCGTGTCTGGTGAAAGGACGTAATAAACACACAGATTGTTAGATTGTGAGCCTCAAACATTTCTTAGGATAGCTTTTAGAATGACACGTTATCCCCCAGTAGGCATCTGACTTCATATGGATTGGCAGCTTAACTGGTTCCAGACCTGGAGATTTAGCTATGTATCTTGTATATCTGCAAGTTATCCTGTGCAGATCATAGCATTCCCTGCTTGACAGCCCATTCCACGGACTTGTAGCCTAGCTCTATTTTCACTGCCTCCCGGGATGCAGAGCCCAGCTCCTCCTAGCCTGCCTCCCGGGATGCAGAGCCCAGCTCCTCCTAGCCTGCCTCCCGGGATGCAGAGCCCAGCTCCTCCTAGCCTGCCTCCCGGGATGCAGAGCCCAGCTCCTCCTAGCCTGCCTCCCGGGATGCAGAGCCCAGCTCCTCCTAGCCTGCCTCCCGGGATGCAGAGCCCAGCTCCTCCTAGCCTGCCTCCCGGGATGCAGAGCCCAGCTCCTCCTAGCCTGCCTCCCGGGATGCAGAGCCCAGCTCCTCCTAGCCTGCCTCCCGGGATGCAGAGCCCAGCTCCTCCTAGCCTGCCTCCCGGGATGCAGAGCCCAGCTCCTCCTAGCCTGCCTCCCGGGATGCAGAGCCCAGCTCCTCCTAGCCTGCCTCCCGGGATGCAGAGCCCAGCTCCTCCTAGCCTGCCTCCCGGGATGCAGAGCCCAGCTCCTCCTCGCCTGCCTCCCGGGCTGCAGAGCCCAGCTCCTCCTCGCCTGCCTCCCGGGCTGCAGAGCCCAGCTCCTCCTCGCCTGCCTCCCGGGCTGCAGAGCCCAGCTCCTCCTCGCCTGCCTCCCGGGCTGCAGAGCCCAGCTCCTCCTCGCCTGCCTCCCGGGCTGCAGAGCCCAGCTCCTCCTCGCCTGCCTCCCGGGCTGCAGAGCCCAGCTCCTCCTAGCCTGCATAACTACTGCAGGGTCCCTGTAAGAAGTCTTACTCACTTCACATCTCCCCAGGGAGCAAAGTGCTCCTTCCTAACCTCTGCAGAGAATTGCTTCACCAATGGAGTTTTCAAAGCAGCACAGAGTATTCATCTCTGAATTTAAATTACAGAAAACCAAACACAGTACTAAAAGATGCAAACAGAAACCGGGTCAAAATACACGTAGATGGCAGGAGGATTTTTACTGTTTTTGGCTGGCATGAAATGGCAAGGGATAGGTGACTATGGAAAGCACATATTGTAATGGAGGAGGAATGGTCCATTAGTAAACTCCTGTTTAATTCCTTCAAGGTGTTTGAGCGTTTGAACCAGCCCGGCGTGGCCATTGGTTTGGCCTGGACACCCCTGGGAGGTGAGATCATGTTTGTGGAAGCCAGCCGCATGGATGGTGAAGGCCAGCTAACACTAACTGGCCAGCTGGGAGATGTCATGAAGGAGTCGGCACATCTGGCCATCAGCTGGCTGCGCAGTAACGCAAAGAAATACTGGCTAACAAACGGTATGTCCGAGGTGTCCAGAACCAACTGAAGAGACCATGCAGTATGCTTTGTAGCAGTAATACCATACAAACAAATCTCCCTCATTTAATGCAAGTCCCCATGATCTCTTAGGAAGTCCTTGCTGGGACACAGACAGATTATTCTGTAGGTGTAAGCTGACAAGAAGTCCTTGGATGCGGTGTGTGGCAGGGGGAGTCAGTGTTGGCTGTATGTTGTTATTTATGTGGAGTAACAAGGGGAGGGAGCGATGAAGGTTATTTTGTAATTTTACAAATGCAAACACCTTGCAAGATTTCCTTTAAAGTCTAATCTGGTGGTGGGGTTCATCATTTAATAGCATTGCTCTAAATACTTTGAGGTAAAGATTATGCATACAGGTTCAGTGAGGTTTGGAGGGACCTCAGTGATTACAATGTAACCATTTTCTTGCCAGTATCGGGAAGTTTTGATCTCCTTGACAACACAGACATCCATTTGCACTTCCCTGCCGGGGCAGTCACCAAGGATGGGCCATCTGCAGGTGTTGCCATAGTAACATGCCTGGCTTCCCTATTCAGTGGCAGGCTGGTGTGCTCTGATGTAGCCATGACTGGAGAGATCACACTGCGAGGACTCGTACTTCCTGTAAGTAACACAGTAACACAGGTGTGACCCGTGGGTATTTTGTCCTTAGACCTGCAGTTAGTACGGCCTCCCTTATGGAGCACTACTTTGGGCTGGTATATTATCTCAATGACGTGGTCTTGTAGTTTCACCCTTTTTAAGTTAAAAACTGCAATGTTTACATAGTAGGCTTATGCATGTCTTTAGCAGCTATCTAGACAGTCATACAAGGGCTGATTCTGATTCTATAACCAAATCAAATGTGGTCCTGTAATGCAATGCTACTCTGAGTGGAGTTTTGCTGCGCATGCACCCTATAATCCATTGTTTCTTAGGGGGAGGGGGAATTGTAGTGGACAGGACTGACACAATAGGTTCCCTTAATTCACAGATAAGAAATCTTAGAAAGTGTTCTTATGTGTATCCAAGTTATGCCAGTACCAGGAATATCTTGTAAAGAAAGTATGGTTTGATGGCACATACAGGTTATTCACTAAAGTGACAATTTAAGACTAAAGTCGCAGAACTGAAAATTAACTTGTGGTACTTTTCCAGTTCAGCTCTGTGTATGTGTTTAGAAGGGCACCTGTGTGCTATGGTGCTGATTACCACTGAAGCTGGCCTTGATTGGAGCAGTGACTACTTTTTTTTCCTTTAGTGGTGGTATTTTTCATTAACGATTGTAGAATAAATGGTCAATTATTTTCCATCTATGGATCCAGCCTATCCCCCTAGTCTAGCAATGCTGGTTTCCCATATTCAGGTAATAAGCCTCTAACCGCTTTCTTTCCTGTATGTAACTATGATTATTGATAATGGCTATAATCTGCATTTCAATGTGTCTCTCTAGGTTGGTGGGATTAAAGATAAAGTATTAGCAGCACACAGAGCAGGGCTGAAGCGTGTCATTATACCCAAGCGTAATGAGAAGGACTTGGAAGAGATTCCAGTTAACGTACAGCAGGATCTAAGCTTTGTCTTGGCAGACTCCCTGGAGGATGTACTTAACGCAGCATTTGATGGTGGATTTTTACAGAAAAACGAATCAGAGCTTCTAAACAGTAAACTGTAACTGTATCAGACTGCTGCTCATCTTCCCACCATAAGGTCTCATTTAAACAAGGTTAGAGTAATGGAGTTATAATAAGCACATGATGCCTGGCTTGCTAAGAATTATGGGAAACCATTTAGATAGGAGAGCCTAGCTAAATGAAGTAAAGGAAGCTTTCATTTAAATGATTAAACCAGATAATCTGTTTATTACCAATTAATGAAAGTAGCTATTGAGTTGTGTCCATTGCGGTCTAGATTTATTATATATTAGACAGGCAGGGCTCATGAGTTCCTGCCATCATGTATCTTAAACAGGCAAGTCAATCCAGATTTTTACTTCTGTAGGTGGATGCACATACTAATGTGATTAAATAAAAGAATTTAACCTTGTGTGTTCTAATTCTTTTTCCTACAATCAACTCCCATGGTATGAAGCAGCCAAAGACACAGAAAACACAAGAAACCCTATATTAGTAATATTCACTGCAGGGAATAGCCTGGCATTGCTTTCAATGGTAAATTTACAAGCAAGCTACAGTGTAGATCAGTGGTTTCCAAACCAGTCCAAGATTTAGGGATTACCCAATGGTGGTGGTGTTTTTAGAAAACAAATGCCTTGACACGACTGGGTAAACCCTAAATCCTGGAGTGGTAGGCATGCTGGGGCCTGGTTTGGAAACCACTGTTGCAGACACTTAGATTTATACAGCATGAGTTCTTTATAGAAAGTCACACCATCCCTACTTTCCAAAAGCTATAATAATGGATAAATTACATTACTTGAAGATATGTATTTGGTAGCTTTTAAAAAAAAAAACCTGGGCCTAACTTTTTAGCTGGCTCCGATTCCAGCAGGTAATTAAAATGTAACAGTTGTTGCAGTCATTCAGAGTGTAGGTTGCAATCTAAATGTGGTCACAGAGTGCAGAGTTATTGTTGTAAGCAAGTCTTTTGAGTCAACTAAAGACATGCAAATCTTTATTTTATCAGACACTTAGATTTATAGGATTTTTGATTATCTGAACTTCTATAAACTCAATTTGAAAAAAAAAAAAAATTATGCATTTTTCTTTGGTGGTATAACTAAAAAAAAAGACAGCTTACAAAAACTGCAAATCTGATGGTCCAATCACAGACTCCCAATGCAGCTCAATGAGAAGTCTTTACAAGGCAGGTGCTTTGGGCAATTACCGCCTCTTGAGTTTATCTCCACTGAGCTAAATAAACCAGGAAGAAATAGTCATTGGCAGAAAAGCTTACCAGAAACAAAAGTCACAACTTTCATGCATTGGAAACAAAAAGTTAGAAATCACTTGGTGCAAAAAGGGACTAGTTAAAATAAAAGAAATTAAAAAGTTCATGAAAATGCATAAGTGAGCCTGACACTTTTTTTAAATAACTCCTCCTGCATTAAAGGACCACTATAGTGCCAGGAAAACACTCGTTTTCCTGGCACTATAGTGCCCTGAGGGTGCCCCCACCCTCAGGGACCCCCTCCCGCCTGGCTCTGGAAAGGGGTAAAAACTTACCTTTTTCCAGCGCTGGGCGGGAGCTCTCTGCCTCCTCTCCTCCTCCGATCCTCCTCCTGGAATGGCTGGCTGCGCGCATTCAGCCCGTCGGAAAGCATTTACAATGCTTTCCTATGGACGCTTGCGTGCTCTCACTGTGAAAATCACAGTGAGAAGCACGCAAGCGCCTCTAGTGCCTGTCAATGAGACAGCCACTAGAGGATTAGGGGGAAGGCTTAACCCATTAATAAACATAGCAGTTTCTCTGAAACTGCTATGTTTATTAAAAAATGGGTTAACCCTAGCTGGACCAGGCACCCAGACCACTTCATTAAGCTGAAGTGGTCTGGGTGCCTAGAGTGGCCCTTTAAGGACAAGCCAGCCCTATGCTGACAGTTTCACCAGTGTAAGGCACAAAATATAAAACCTACCTGAAGCACTCAGCAACTCATTAGACCCAACACCACGTTTACAAATGTACAAAATGAACAGGAAGGCTATTGGTAAACCACTGACAAGGGATTGAAGAGTTGTAATATAGGCAGAACATGACATTTAATGGGATTGCAATCTCTACAAAAACATTAAAATGACCACAGTAAAGCACCACTCTAGGCACCCAGACCACTTTGGCTTAAAGGACCACTCTAGGCACCCAGATCACGTCAGCTTAATGAAGTGGTCTGGGTGCCAGGTCCAGCTAGGGGCAGTTTCAGAGAAACTGCTATGTTTATAAATGGGTTAATCCAGCCCTCAAATCCTCTAGTGGCTGTCTCATTGACAGCCACTAGAGGCGCTTGCGTGCTTCTCACTGTGAAAATCACAGTGAGAGCACGCCAGCGTCCATAGGAAAGCATTGTAAATGCTTTCCTATGAGACCGGCTGAATGCGCGCGCAGATGAATGCGTACATGCACAGCATTATCTGAGCTTTGAGAAGGAGGTATGCAGAGGGGAGGCAGGCTTACTCAAGTAGAGCACACCTGCTGCTTCCGTTCAATCCAAAGAGCCAATACAAGCAGGAAGAAACTGCCAGCGAATGGGGCTGTTTCATTAAATTGTAAAAGTGCGTTTGAGATGGGATACTTATTGCAGAATCTGAAGTGCTCTATGAGTGTGGAGAGGTCCTTTAAAGGACCAAAGGGCTAGTAAAGATATTAGGGGGTCAATGTGTTCAGCTTAATTAGGGATCCTATGGTCTAATGTCCATTTAGGGATCAGAACTATTTTATATCAGTTTTATCAAGCCCAAATTCAGAGCCATGCTATAAACACCTCCGCTTCCAGTTTTAACGAAGCTGCTGTACAGAAAGAAACACTGATAATATTAAGATGATAACATTAACAGATCATAAATGGTCAGTCTTAATGTCAGCAAACAAATTTCAGTCACAGCCCATCATTAAAATGATCTTAAACCTGAACAGGCATACAGCCCCAGCTAACAGAATGATAGAAAGGTTTTTAGCTGGAGGCCCGAGTTTACACATTCCTTAAAAGCCATGACGCTCTAGCCAATGTTGTGCCAATCTGTGTAGATTACAGTTTTACATACACTAGTCACATGCCGAATCAATATGTGTTTTCTTCAACTAACACCCAAGCATTCTAGCAAAACGCCTTTTTCATAACGCAATAACGGCTAGTCATGCATGGTTAAACCAGGTGTAGATAGCCTCACATTGCTCCATATCCTGAGCACATTACACAAACTTCACTCACACATGTTGCTTATAATGTCACACTGAACATGTAACAGTTTAACTGGGCTAATGTAAAGGCAAACCATGATTACACATTGTGGAAGCATCATCTGGAAAATCCCATCACATCCAGAACTGGACCAGAGCACAAATTAAAGCTAAGAGCTGGTAGTTTGTCAAGGATACATTTAATGACAATTATAAAAAGAATGAGAACATCTCATTTTGAGACTACTCTAACAATATCAGGTTTCAATTATATTTGTCAGACAATGGGTTCTTGCAACTACAAAAACAAATACACCCTTTGTTTGAGACAAACAGCCGTACATCTTGCAGATTTTTTGTTTAATGTTGGGTGAACAGAAACTACAAAATAAAACCCCACACAGAATTTACTCAAAGCAGAATGACCCCCACCCCATTTGCTACTTAAATTAAAAAAATATATGTGGTTTGACATTCATTCTGCAATTGAGGTTGTGCTGGAGATCCAGGGATATACATATACTTGGCATTATTCAGCTACAATCCCCATTATCCCTAATGGGGGTTATGGGAATTGTAGAATCTGCCAGATCAGATTGCATAGATGGCAGAAGTAGAAGCCTTTTGGCTATACATACAGCAAAGCCAATTAGTTCAGGATCATGTAACATTAAACACATTCCTCAAATCCATACTAGAAACATTTTAAAATAAAGTTTAAAAAAAAATAAAAAAAATTTATATCTTTAATCCAAAATTATGCATTGCAAATGTGTACAAAAAAAACCTTAATTACAGAAAAGAGTCAAATTTATTGAATGAAAAACTAGAAGTTAATAAAAATTAGCCAAAAAAAAAAAAAGTACACAAAACAGCAGCAATTCTATAGAGTGACGTGTGAGGATCGCAGTGGCTCTAAACCGCGCAAAATGGCTTGTCCGTCAAACAGGAGGGAAATAAAACACACATAATTTCACTGTACAAACTACAAACACAAATTCATTGGGGATTATTTTACATTTAATGTTGGATTTTTGTTGCTTTGTTATTTCCTTTTTTTTTTTTTTAAAGATTTTTCGCTTTACGTACAAAAGTTGACCCGCTGGGTGTCTATATATTTCAGTGGTTTTTTTTTGTTTTGTTTTTAAATATTAGTGTTTCTACATGCAACTGCTTCCTGTAAGTGGAATTCCTGCTTGTGGCGGGAGGCCGGCAGTACAGATGGATATTGAGCGCTGGATGGGAAGTGGAACACTGGCCTGGAAGTATTTGAATGCAGCTTTCAACACATGGAGATGGTTACGTTAATTCCTAAATTGCCATTTTCTGCAAACAGCTGTGCGATGCTGGTGTCAAAAACTAGACAGTCACTGTTCATGATAGCAGTTGCAATTCCCTCGTGAATAGAGCGTGGAGTAGCTTCCCAAGTCAATCGCCGCCGGTGGCCATTTAGCTCCAGCCGGTAGGCAAAATTTTCTGCTTGCTTGCGCGTTCCTATTAGCTGCACAATTGCAAAGAACTGCTGATGACCATCATACTTCTCTTGTTTCTCCAGAACCAACATGAAGTGAAACCCAAAGCAAGATTGCATCATAACCCAGTCGACAGCTCCTGGAAGGTTAATGTCTGTAGCCAGGAATACAATATCCTCTCCTTGTAATGTTGTTATAGATTTATGCTGATGCATTAGGTGAGGCATGACTGCATCCAGGGAGCCTTGCCATTTACAAGAAGCCCCAGGACAGGGACAAGAGTAAGGACGAAACTCACACAGCTCCTCATGATCCGCTTTTTCCGTGTGCGGCAACGTTACCTCACATCCAGAGCTAGCGTATTTGCAGGGAAAAAGTACAGAGTTGGCCACCTTTTCCATTGCCAAATTACGGATGGATCCCAAAGGGCCTCTGCAGGTCGGACAACATGTGAGCTTTGGCCGACAATTGCTGCAAACAAGGTGGCCGCTCTGACACTGGAGAATGGGTGGTAAAACATAGTCAAAGCACACTGGGCATTCAAACAGGCTTGCCAGGTCATTGTTGGATGCAGTTGTTCCCGTCAGAGCTGGTACTCGCTGGGATGGGGGACACTTGGAAGTACCTGTAGGGATGGCTGTAGCAGTCTGACGGCTCATTTCTGCATTGAAAAAAAATAAAATTAGTTTTAACACGTTAAATATTGTAATATTAACTTCTAGAGGAGCCAATTAACACCAAGATTTTAGCATTACTAACCATTTACCAGCCAAAGACGAGAACATACTGAAAACATTTCACTAAAGTGGAACGAAACCACAAGACTAACCAACAACGCATAACAAGTCAACATGGGGCTTATACACAACGTGGAAATTACCAGGAATTCAAAGTGTATTTCAAATTATAGGCCTAAATAACCAAATTAAAAAGCATAGCAAAACTATACAAACTTATTACTGGCTGGAATTGCTTTGCAAGTCAAATATTTGCCTGAAATTTAAAATTGGTCTTGAATTCCTGACAATTCCCACTATGTAAATAATTATGCCCATTACTTTCCCAGCTCTATTGTGGTGTAAAGCTGGAATCTACTTGCCAAATGTGGGTATAGTGCATAACCAGAGGATCTATCAGGCCCCTCCAACCTACATGTATGTAATATTGAGAGGTAGGTACTAACTCTTGGTTGGTCATTGTATGGGTTATCTTACACAGACAGTTTTCTACAAAGTACATGTTTTTTTTCATATCAATTTGCAGGAGCCAAGTATACGGTAAGAGCATTACAAGTTTGTAATTTATGAATCATTTTCTAAACAAAATGGCAGAGTTATATACTACTCTCCATGTAAAGAACTGCAAGCTGACTAAATGCAGTCTAAAATAGATGGTCTAAACATTTTTCGGCAGTGTTTTTGGCCTAAATTTGCTACATTTTAGATTCAATTTGCTACAATTCAGAGTAGGAATAACCCTGAAAGTTTTCCATCTATTCATGTGTGTCCTTCCCAGACTAATCCATAATAGCTCTCAGCTGGTGTACACAATTAAAGGAATGTGTCATGGCCTATTTACACATCACACAGGATTTCATTACAGCATGGCTTTAGATGTTATTCTGTGTAACCCTACCCACTGCAATAACCTCCCAGGCCCATAGACTCCTCATGGTGAAGGGAAACAAATGCTCTTCCCATCACAATCAGTTGTTACCATACACAAGCTAAGACAGAAATAGCCTAAAGGATATGGTATTCTTTAAGTTTTCTTAAATGAAGGTTGCACTCTATGAGACCCGCAGTAAATGATCATGACAAATAGGGTGCTGGGGGCCTGCTTCAAGCAGGACAGACCTACCCCACATCAGATAATGTCCCTTTAATGCCAGACTGGGGACAGACAGGGTATGCTCCGTGCAGGACAGATATTGTCCCTTTAATGTCAGACTGGGGACAGACTGTGTGTGCTCCGTGCAGGACAGATAATGTCCCTTTAATGTCAGACTGGGTGTGCTCCGTGCAGGACAGATATTGTCCCTTTAATGCCAGACTGGGGACAGACGGGGTGTGCTCCGTGCAGGACAGATATTGTCCCTTTAATGCCAGACTGGAGACAGACAGGGTATGCTCAGTGCAGGACAGATACTGTCCCTTTAATGCCAGACTGGTGACAGACAGGGTGTGCTCCGTGCAGGACAGATACTGTCCCTTTAATGCCAGACTGGGGACAGACGGGGTGTGCTCCGTGCAGGACAGATACTGTCCCTTTAATGCCAGACTGGGGACAGACGGGGTGTGCTCCGTGCTGGACAGATACTGTCCCTTTAATGCCAGACTGGGAACAGACGGGGTATGTTCCGTGCAGGACAGATATTGTCCCTTTAATGCCAGACTGGGGACAGACGGGGTATGCTCCGTGCAGGACAGATATTGTCCCTTTAATCAGATATTGTCCCTTTAATGCCAGACTGGGGACAGACGGGGTGTGCTCCGTGCAGGACAGATTTGTCCCTTTAATGCCAGACTGGGGACAGACGGGGTATGCTCCGTGCAGGACAGATTATTGTCCCTTTAATGCCAGACTGGGGACAGACGGGTATGCTCCGTGCAGGACAGATATTGTCCCTTTAATCAGATATTGTCCCTTTAATGCCAGACTGGGCTGGGAGAGGGCTATCGAGCAGATATTACACCCAAAGCCTGGTACAGAACACGTGGGTCCCCAGGGGCCCTTACCTTTCCTGGGGTCACTCCCGGACAGGCAGGTAAAGAGGACCCCTTTCCATGAGTAGAGCACGCTGGGGGTCGCTTTGCCAGTCATGGAGGGGGAGGCAGGGCATCGCTTCTCCCGGCACAGCCTCAGCAGCAGGCAGCCAGGGGCCCGTCCCAGATCCACGTCCCCATCCGGAGCTGAGAGCACAGCGAGCGGCCTCCCTCTCCGACTCTCACTGCGGCTCCCATCGACCGCACCCGCGACAGGGCGCAGTGCGCATGCTCAGACAGCGGGGACGGGGCCGCCAGCTCCACCCTCCCCCCCCCGGGCAGCACGTGAGCCGGATACACTGGGGAGGCTAATAATAGCCCCGGGGCCTACACTAACCGGCATTAACCCTCAGTGTGCCAGGCATGGGGGGCATTAACCCTCAGTGTGCCAGGCATCCGGGGGGGGGGCATTAACCCTCAGTGTGCCAGACCTCCGAGGGGGGATGCATTAACCCTCAGTGTGCCAGGCATGGGGGGCATTAACCCTCAGTGTGCCAGGCATCCGGGGGGCATTAACCCTCAGTGTGCCAGGCATCCGGGGGGCATTAACCCTCAGTGTGCCAGGCATCCGGGGGGCATTAACCCTCAGTGTGCCAGGCATCCGGGAGGCATTAACCCTCAGTGTGCCAGGCATGGGGGGGCATTAACCCTCACAGTGCCAGGCCTATCCAGTGGGGAGGGGGGAATTCACCCCCACAGTGCCAGGCCTATCCAATGGGGAGGGGGGCATTCACCCTCACAGTGCCAGGCCTATCCAGTGGGGAGGGGGGAATTCACCCCCACAGTGCCAGGCCTATCCAGTGGGGAGGGGGGCATTCACCCCCACAGTGCCAGGCCTATCCAGTGGGGAGGGGGGCATTCACCCCCACAGTGCCAGGCCTATCCAGTGGGGAGGGGGGCATTCACCCTCACAGTGCCAGGCCTATCCAGTGGGGAGGGGGGAATTCACCCCCACAGTGCCAGGCCTATCCAATGGGGAGGGGGGCATTCACCCTCACAGTGCCAGGCCTATCCAATGGGGAGGGGGGCATTCACCCCCACAGTGCCAGGCCTATCCAATGGGGAGGGGGGCATTCACCCCCACAGTGCCAGGCCTATCCAATGGGGAGGGGGGCATTCACCCCCACAGTGCCAGGCCTATCCAGTGGGGAGGGGGGCATTCACCCCCACAGTGCCAGGCCTATCCAGTGGGGAGGGGGGCATTCACCCTCACAGTGCCAGGCCTATCCAGTGGGGAGGGGGGCATTCACCCTCACAGTGCCAGGCCTATCCAGTAGGGAGGGGGGCATTCACCCTCACAGTGCCAGGCCTATCCAGTAGGGAGGGGGGCATTCACCCTCACAGTGCCAGGCCTATCCAATGGGGAGGGGGGCATTCACCCTCACAGTGCCAGGCCTATCCAGTGGGGAGGGGGCATTCACTCTCACAGTGCAAGGCCTGACTCCCTCTGTGTGGAGTCTCAGGCTTACTCTGGGACTGTAGTGTTTACATGGAGGGTTAATAAATCATATTCTAATACAGACACATTATTCAAAGAGTAATTGAAACCTCCTCCAGATAGACGGACAGAAGGGAGGCAGTGAGTGACAGTCAGTATAATGTTACTGGCCAGCAAAGTAAACACGACTAATCTGAAAATGCAGTTTTCACTGCTTAGCACGAAGGAAGAGGTAATAGACAGAGAACCATTACCATACAAGAAGCCGTATGCTATACATTAAGCTGCAGTGGTTCTGGTGACTACAGCACACCTTTAAGGCTGTTACCAACTCACAAAATTCTCCCCCACCACATCTGTATATGTAATCCAGCTTCATCTGTCAAACAGCCACCCCAACACGTGTGTAATCCTGCCACGTGTCACACAGCCACCCCAACACGTGTGTAATCCTGCCACGTGTCACACAGCCACCCCAACACGTGTGTAATCCTGCCACGTGTCACACAGCCACCCTAACACGTGTGTAATCCTGCCACGTGTCACACAGCCACCCCAACACGTGTGTAATCCTGCCACGTGTCACACAGCCACCCCAACACATGTGTAATCCTGCCACGTGTCACTCAGCCACCACACAACCACCCCAACACGTGTATAATCCTGCCGCGTCACACAGCCAACCCAAAACGTGTTATCCTGCCATGTCACACAGCCACCCTGCGTGTGTAATCCTGCCACATGGCGCAGAGCCACCCCGCCACTTGTGTAATCCTGCAAAATGTCAAACAGCCACCCCACACCTTGTGTAATCCTGCCACATGTCACAACTATTAAATACACCAACATTTTTCTCCTTTTGTGATCAGGTAACAGATCAATGACCCACCACAAGCCTTTATTCTTTATAATTACACACCGCTAACAATTCAGGTAACACCTAACAGTACATGGAGGCTAAACTATGTCAAACAAAGGATTGCATCAAACCACAGCAGTGTGGGCATGAAATCATAAGTGGCATCAGAACTTTCTGGTCAATTCTTCCCCCAAGACACCCCCCCCCCCCTCTCCACAATTTTGTATTATGGACATCATAAAGCACACTACCAGGGTATCTCATTACCATAAAATATGAGTCAGTTACAGGGAAAGAAAATATTCTAGATATAATTTCTGTAACCTTATCACAATGCTAGCTTCAGAGCGATAATTCTGTTTCAGTTGGAAGACTTCTGCTGAAGCAGACTAAACAGATACAGGTAACGCACTGGCTGCTTTATCAGGTTTTGCTGTGAGCTCTGCTCAGACATGGAAATGGCACAGCAAATCAAAAGTCTCATTCTGCATTAATCAATACTCAGCTTAAAGGGACGCTATAGTCACCAGAACAACTACAGCTTATTGCATTTGTTCTGGTGAGTAGAATCATTACCTTCAGGCTTTTTGCTGTAAACACTGTCTTTTCAAAGAAAATGCAGTGTTTACATTACAGCCTAGTGATAACTTCACTGGACACTCCTCAGATGGCTGTTAGAGATCCTTCCTGGGTCATGGCTGCCTAAAATGCATCCAAACATTCAGTATCTCCTCCCTCTGCATGCAGACACTGAACTTTCCTCATAGAGATTCATTGATTCAATTCATCTCTATGAGGAGATGCTGATTGGCCAGGGCTGTGTTTGAATCATGCTGGCTCTGCCCCTGATCTGCCTCTTTGTCAGTCTCAGCCAATCCTATGGGGAAGCACTGTGATTGGATCAGGCTACCACTTCAGATGATGTCAGCAGACTGCTTGTTTTTTGTGTTTTTGTTTTTTTAAAAGGCAAACAGCATGCAGAGTTACAGCTTCAGGCTTGAATACAGTAAGATTTTGCTATATTTAGGGAGGCATGATGGTGCCCAAGGGGCTAGATGGTGGTTTTAACACTATAGGGTCAGGAATACAAGTTTGTGTTCCTGACCCTATAGTGATCCTTTAAAGGTACTGCCCGCTGTACTGGTTATGATGCTAGTTTCCCAGTAATGAATTGAGCCATTTGACATAGTTTTCCCCCTTACTTAGGACCTCGCCAGACTGAGGCTCCCTAGTGCTCCAGTGACATGCATCCAAAGCAGCAGCGATCGACATTCATTGGCTGAGAATGTCAGCTGACTGCCCTCAACCAATGATGGATATACTGTAAAGTTGCATAGAACTGACATTAGCCAGACAGAACTCTAGATCTAGGCTGGCAGATTATGCCCTAATGATGCTGCTGCAGATGGTGTTACATAGCTTTTCATAGCAAAATTCCTGAGGTGGCCATGATGCCTGGAGTAACAAAACTGTTGCAAACATGAAATTAAAAAATATCAAGCATAGCCCCGAGATCATCCTCATTCACATGCACATCTCACATCGATAACCAACTACTAGATCACTCCTTTACTAAGCTACTTACTTGCGTCTGAGCAGCCACCACCTTCCAGCATAGCACACGTCCAGAAATCGGATCAGTATTTTCGCATACAGATGTATCTCCGCTCACATGTCAAGGACCAGCCCTGAAAGAAAGGGTAATCAAGTGTTATCACAGCTATAGCACAAATCCTCTCACCACCTCACCTCATGCACCAAGTTATCACACAATGCAGGTTAGAGATTGAAATGCATCAAGCATTCCTATTACAAGAATGTAGGATATGGGGGGGGAGAGGGGGGCTTTAGATTGCAAGGCTGAACTCTATAGACTTGAAACTTTTGTTGTGGTAAATTTTTACCATATACTTCTACAGAAATTGATAATAGAGCTTTGGAGGAGTCAAGGTATGACCAGAGGATGTGGGCAAACCCAAAGTGTTTACAGAGATTGTGTGTCTCTGCAGCATTAATCCTTAAAGGGCCTCCGTGCCCTCAAAAAAAAACTTCTTCTCTGTAAGTTGGTTTAGTGGTTGGACTCAGTGTCATTTACTTTAAAGTCTCTTAAAAAAAAAAAAATACATTTTAAAAAATAATAAAGGGGCAGAGCCAGCGCTCGAGCAAGCTAGACTCATCTCTGCAGCTCCGAGCATTGCCCAGAATTAACTGCTCCGAAACCGTTACACACAGACCTAAAAGTGCCTTAAAAGAGAGACCCACAGGCTCCCAACACCATGGGGAAGAAAAGCAAGAAACAGCTCGCGGATCCTGGGTCCGGCTCCGGAGATATTGGAGCTTTCCTCCGCGCGGCTGCACGGGCTGAGAATCCCAAGATGGTGCCTGAGGCCTATACCACGCAATACTCGGGCGAGGACAGTATCTATGCCGAGCCTGCTATACAGAACCAGGCTAGACAGATACTCCAAAGACCCCTGGACATAGGAGACTCAGCACCTTCCACCAAGGCGGATATAAAAGCCCTGATGCAGGACATTAAGTCCATGTTTCAAGCAGACATGGCATTGGTGCGAGAGGATGTTGCCACACTCACCAACAGGGTGGCAGGGGTTGAGGAAAGCATGGGAGGCGCCAGGCTAGCACAAAATGCCACCGACGCAGCACTGAGCTCCCTGAGAAAACAATGTGCCAATCAGCAAGCACAATTGGCCAGCATGGAAGATACAAACAAGGTAAGGAACATGAGAGTCCGGGGTGTACCAGAGAGTCTCTGGCACAGAGTTGTCACATTTCGGCCGGAGGCTCATAGCCACCTTATTGATGCCGCGGCAAGCCAAGCAGGTGATTGATGATGGAGACTGACTGGGGTATACTTATGGTGGCCGCAAGAGGATCCACCACAGTGCCATTTGAAGGAGCGCAATTGTCGTTCTATAGAGATCTGTCGAGAGACACCGTAATATGGAGGAAGTCTTTCCGGCAGGTCACCCAGCTACTCCACAAACAAGCCATTCCTTACAAGTGGGGCCCACACCGACTACAGATGGATAAGGCGGGCAAGACATACGCCTCCGAGATATCGACCTTCCTTCAGTCACGGCCTACCAACACCGACGGCACAGGAGGCACCCTGACCAACCTGGACTGTCGCAGAAATTACCCCCTTTGTGCCTAGAGGACCGACCCTGAAAACAGCCGCATTACCTACCTGATAACTCTGTAGATGAACATGTTCCCCTTCTCTCTACCTTTCTATCTGTTGTAGTTCATAAGAGTTCTCAATGTTCCCTCTGTTGTTGCAACAGCCCTTTTCCACTGGCTCTGTATGCTGCTAATTAGCTCACCACGTTCAGCTCTTCACCCCCCCCCCCACCACCCTTATTCTGGAGTGTAATAAGCAACCCTCATTTTGGCTTACCATAGTCCTCTCTCCACTCACACTGCAAGCGACCCAGGCCTTTCCACCCTGCTATGGCATTAAGCCAACGCAGAGGCAAGCTATGGAAGGACCGTGCCCAGAGGTGCCCAATGTCTACTATAAAAGCAGAACCGCGCTTCTATTCATATGGGCATTGAACCGCTGCGCAATTTCGCCCCTCAGACCCAGCTTGTGACCCCCCTTAGATTAAGCAAGAGTGGGCTGAACAACTCAAAAATTAAAATTGGGTTGCTCCCCTGTTTGTATCAAAATCTGTTCCTATGACTGATGTTAAGCCTACTTTGTGACAATGTTATGATGATGTTCTACCCACAAAATAAAGAATTTTTTTTTTATTTATTTTTTTTTATTTAAAAACGGGAATTGGGGGTACACGCAGAGCATGCATTTCTCAGCAATGGTGCTGCCATAGAGACCAAAATGTATACATAATAAATACATTTTATAAGGCTACTTAAAAATCACCTCTCGGCAAACAAATATGGGGATTCAATATGGCCATATTGTGCCAAGCCCACCACTACATCACAGTACCCCAATATCAGTGGGCCCTACACCAATCCCAACGTGGGAAACATATTATATATCACTAGCACTATTTAATTTGACCGGCTTAACACAATATGGCCGTATGGTGGAACTGAATCCTCATATTTGTTTGCTGGGATAGGTGATTTGAAGTAGCCTTATAAAAAGTAAAAATTGATTTTTATGCACGTTGTTCCTTAACCCCTTAAGGACCAAACTTCTGGAATAAAAGGGAATCATGACATGTCAGACATGTCATGTGTCCTTAAGGGGTTAATCTGTATACCTCAAAGCATCCAACAGCCCTCTCTCCTAAAATGAGCATTTCACAAAAATAAAAAAGCTCTGTCTATGAAGGCTCCTGCCCTCTTACAGCAGCCTCCACAGATCTCTGAGTACTACTCTCACACATGCGCAAGATTATACCACTGACAGACTCCTGACTGATGAATAGCAAGAAATATGCAAATAATCCAGAAGGTAAAAAAGAAGATTAGTGTTGATTTATAATGATTTAACACCAAATTTGAGTCCCTGGGCTGCCATCTGCACTGCCTCCCCTTTAAGAGTACATACTGTTACATACAATGGGCGTCCAGTGATAAGCGGAGATTAAGTTTTGAATTCTTATTTCTATGAAAGATTTATTCTGTTCAAATAGTTTTGATATATTTGCAGCATTTGCCTTTAAATTACAAATGTCCACTCAATTCCTTACACAGCATTTTAGTGAATGACAACCATGTCTCTATAGATTGGTAAATTTAGATCCTAGAGTTCAAAGACAGAATTGGCAATAGACCAATGCAAAATACAGTTCTTGAAATAAAACAAAGCACAGAACCTACGATTGAGCACATATCACTGAGAAACTAGAAGAACGCCAGTGGGATCTCTTGGTTAAGTCTGTGGTTCTTGCTCAAAATAAATGGCTGGAATTCAGTTATTAACCAGAGGCTTCCCTCATCTCAGGTACTCTGGGCAGGCGGTGTTACAGTAAGCCAGGGCTTGACAAATTTGCTTGGGATCTAGGAGCCAGGTTTTTCAGTGCCAAACTACAAATCTTAAAGGGACACTATAGTCACCAGAACCACTACAGCTTAAAAGGATACTATCGTCCTAAGGTATTAAACTTGGGGTATTTTGACTCTTTTCATGCACCCATTTTACCACCAGTTATGCCAAATAAAAACATTTTAAAAATGGTGATTTTTTAGAATCATAGCAATTTAAGAACTTTAAGGGTTACTGCCAAGAACACCTCAATATGTGTTCAGCAACATCTCCGGAATACAGTGATACCACCCATGTATAGGTGTGTCTGGTTCTCTGGGGGCTAAAAGACCTTATTTGGAGGGTGCGCATTCCAGTTTTCCAACAGGGTTCATGATGACCAACTTTTCACAGCTGGTCATCATGAACCCTGTCCTATTTGGGACATTTTTGAAGCTGGCCAATGTAATGTAACGATCCAGGGTATTCAATTTGGGGTATGTCCAGTCTTTTTTATTAGCCACTTAGTCACAAACACAAACACAAACACTGGCCAAAGTTAGCATTTATATTTGTGTGTTAAAAAAGACTGAACATACCCCATTTGCAATACCTTGGGTTGTCTTCATTTGAAAATAGTATGCCATCATGGGGGTAATTCTCATTCCTGGGCTACCATATGCTCTCAAAGCCAATCTTGCAAATTTCAATGTGAAAAAATGGCCTTATATTTGACCCTGTAACTTTCAAAAACACTATAAAACCAAGGACCACCGATAGGGAAGTCTGGGTGAATCCGTCTTTACTAATAAAAACTGAGTAGACTAAGCTATGTGGCAAATGCATCCATTTACTGTATAAATCTTTTACCTGCGGATCACAAAATCGATTATGTTTGCCAATACTCACAAAAATAAAGAATAAAAAAAACACAACACACCACTATAAAACCTGTACATGGGGGGTACTGTTATAGTCGGGCGACTTCACTGAACACAAATATTAGTGTTTCAAAACAGTAAAATGTATCACAATGATATCATCAGTGAAAGGGCAGTTTGTGTGTGAAAAATGCAAAAAAAACCTTCACTTTCACTGACAATATCATTGCTGTGATATGTTTTACTGAAACACTAATATTTGTGTTCAGCGAAGTCTACATAGTAAAACAGTACCCCCATGTACAAGTTTTAGGGCAGTCATGTCCCGCGTTCCGGTTTAATACGGACCCACAGGTTATTTGGCTAATCCTATCTGTTGTGGCCCCCAGTGAATCCCAGAGCGCTGCTCAGGATCCCTGGATCTATGAACGCCACGGTCGGGAGCGGCGCGCTGGGATTCACCAGGGGCCAAGAGATCGCGATCTCTTGGACGTCGAGGAAGAACAGAGAATGAAGGGGAGAAATAAAAGAGAAGGGACAGAGAATAAAGGGACAGAATAAATAAAAGAGAATGGACAGAATAAAAGAATAAAGAGATGAAATGAAAAGTATGCCGCATGCAATAAATTTTGCATAAAATAGTTTATTTGCATTTAATTTTAATGGTTCAAAGAATGTCAGGCAATATGGTCGGCCCTCAGGCATGTTCATTTTATCAAATCTGGCCCTCTTGGAAAAAAGTTTGGACACCCCTGCCTTAGGTTGTCTTTTTTTAAAAAAATATATGCATGTGAAGGGTTCTTTAGGGATTCCTGACAGAAATCAGAGATACAATGTAACTTGCATTCATTTTGAAAACAAATATTAAAATGGTTTGGAAATGGGTAGGGCGGAGCCAGCCTTTGAGCCGCATGGACGTGCAGTAGCTGCGCTACCTAACCTAAAGACCTCAATCCTCGGCCATCGGGCACTACAAAGATAAAATGGGACAACCTAAACGATCAAATGCAGGACAACAATCATCCAACAAGACTCCTGGCGGAAAAAACAGGGTTTTAACCACATATTTCAGAGACTCGGCCCGAGCCTCAGAACGAAACTGAAGGCCCCAATATGGCACCGAACCCGCCACCACTCTGCTTCGCGCCAGCAAGTCCCTCTGTATCAGAACAGTCAACCCATTATCAAGACGCAGACATAAAAAGGCTAATCAGGGCCCTACCCTCGAAAACGGACCTGGCCTTGATGTTAAACAAACTGGAAAACGCATTCCAAACGAAGCTAGACACCATTGGCGCCGACTTTCAAGAAACAAAAGACAGAGACTCTGTATTAGAAGAAGACAGACACTATACAGGCCCAGTTGAGTACACTCCAGGACGCCATAGAAGGCCAAAAGACCCAGTTCGCATTTCTCCAGCGCTCCCTAGACGACCTGGACAATAGGGGTGGTCGTAATAATCTGAGATTCAAAGGCCTCCGCGAAGGAGACAATGAAAACGTAACCGACACCATCACGGAGCTGATAAAGCTACTACTAGAAAGAACTGCGGACACCCCAGTGCTTATTGATAGAGCACACAGGGCTCTCCGCCCGCGTAATGCAGCTTCCAAAACCCCACGCAATGTGATTTGTAGACTTCACTACTTAGCAGACAAGAACAGGGTTCTGGAGGCCCTGTGCTCCTCACAACAACCGCTCCTATACCAGAGCTCACCAGTAGCTATCTACCCAGACTTGTCCTGGCTGACGCTGCAGGCCCGCAGGACCCTAAAGTCTATTACAGACTAGCTACGCACCAGGAACCTCAGATATCGCTGGGGATTTCCCTTCGCCCTTACCACAACACACCAACGCGTCTCCCACACGATCTCAACCCCGCTTGATGTACCGGTATTCCTGAGGGCATTAGACTTGTCGGAGGTACACATCACGGACTGGTACGGCCCTGTCCCTCAGCCCACCCGTAAGCTGCAAACCCCCAGGAAACGAAAAACAGGTCCGGCAGAACACAAACCCGAAGACACAGCCCAGCTCAACTAACCTGCACCAACAAACCTAACTCCACACAAAGAACTTCCACAGGTGGACTGCCGTAAACCACTACGCCGTCATCGACACATCGCACAACGACGAACATTCATACGTTACCTGGTCAATCGACTTACCTGGCACCTTTAACAACCTGCAGTGGAATGAAGACCGCGAACCTCAATGACCCTTACCAAACCGAACAGACACTGTACCAGTGACACGCAAGTACTCCACTCCTGGAGGCCTGAATCTGGGCACCTCCAGGGTTACCCCTCTCCCTCTACCCCCCAAAAAAAAAAAAAAACCATATCCCACTTATCCATATATTAGACCTAAGTCCCACATCAGGGATAATCCTTATACAAATGTTGACCCCCTACGAACACACCGGAGACTTTCAAACTACAGAAACACAAGAAAGAACTCTCCCATTTAACCCCACATAACACCCATCTAAGACCCCCTTTGCTCACAACGGAATATGGACCGAACCGACGAAGCAACAGCTAAACATTGAAAGGATAGATAAACTTGCGTCGCACATATGTTGCAGTTAGATCATGTATATGGTATATTGCACTGAAAGCTACTGTTGACTACTGCCTACTGTATAGCTGAAGAATGTAGCTAAACTCGGTATAAACAGATTGGCTGATAACTAAAGTTCAGCAAGTCAGTCTGACCAACACAAAGGGACAACACAGGAAGACTACAACGGCATAAATAGACTATTGTGACCAGAGGTACAACATGTAAACAGACTAAGTGGAATACCGAACACAGTCTAGATAAATAACACGATTAACACCTATATCACCATAAACGAAGAACACCAACTACTGTTTGCAGAGAAAACCTGACTAAACACCATGCCAGAAAAACAGGGGGGAAACACAGAAAATAATGGGGTTGGATAATAGCACAGCTACAAATTGCTTAGGTAGAACAACTGACGGTAACCTATGTAAACTGACATGCTGAATAACCAACTCTATAACACCAGACTTTCCTTTTAGACTGACACAGCGTAAACAGATAGAGCTGAATGTTAAATATTGCGCTGAGTGAAAATATTGTCTAGGTGAGTTATGTGTGAGTAGTTGATGCTATCTGAATAATGCTTGCCTGTAACTGTAACACCGTCACTTAAGAGACCTGTGATGTTCCAGTGATGATGATAGACTGCCTCAGACCCCCCTGGCCCCTGCTACAGATCTGGCAGAACACTGACACATATTCCTTGCCCTCAGCTCCATCTGAGAAAACGGAGCCTCTTACATAAAATGCTATAAATGCCTGAAAAGAAACACCAGTATGCCAAAAAGGAAATGGCACCACACAGGCCACTATCCTAGATACATAAAGCATCAGTAAGGTCTTTGCCCACCAGTTACAGTACCCTCCATAGACCTAAGTGACTTCCCCCCTCCCCCCCACCAAAATACGGACCCCTGGTACACCCACCTATAGGAACCTCTTACCCCCTACGAGGTCATGAAAGAACCTAACAAGCCCAACTAATGAAGGCTGCAGGTCTCACTCCCAAGCAGACACATTAAGACCGACATACCCACACAACCCCGAACACTCCTCATCGAAGAGAGAACAGGAAGGGGGGATACAACATATCACCATACACGACCCAATAAGATCACCTTACACCGAGGTGCCCACTTCCAACTGATATAGACCAATACACCGAAACACTGACACGACAATAGACATAAAGCGGCAGACTGCAGATCACAGTCCACATGAAGGTAAGTCCCTCACATAAACATTGCCCACCTACACAACTTAAAGGATTGCTCTCTAGAACCAAAATACCTACTTAGTTACCACAAACACCTCCCAGAGAGGAACCAAGAAACTACACCACAACACTCACTGCTACACGTCACATAGGAGACCCAACAGACTCCTACACAAGGTCCACCAGACCTATCCCAGGTGCCGAAACACGCCCCGAGTGGCCACTCATCCCACTCAGGGGAAAACTCCAAAGGGAACACCCATCTCCCCTACACCACTTTTCTAATACCACACTTCACCAACGGGCGACTCACACAACTGTATATAGTTTAACTGTTACACCCCTTTCCCCCTACTGCCCTTGTCGTGAAAGGGCCGAGAGCCCCCCTTAAACAAACATAAACAAGCAAAACACACACTGCCTGAAGCCCACGGGTGAGGGGACCTACCCCTTCCCCCCCAACAGCCCCAAAACCAATTTCCACACCCTCGTCATAGTTATCCCCCACCGCCCAAATAGCGGCTAAAACAGAGAGAACAGGCGAGGGACCGCTACACGCGAACACCCACACCCCCTCAACCTCTGCCCCCACCAGTCCTGGCACCCTAGGTGTCAGACCAGGAAACCCAGACCATAGAGATACACAACTAACCCCAGGTATCCAAAGGCCCAGTCCCCATTTTTAGCCCACAGACCACGGACTAACATTCACACAGCCAAATCTTCACCCTCCAGCCCTTCAGGGTCACCTTCCGCTATAGCTCCTCCCTTAAACAACCCCAACCATGACAACCCCAAAACACTCCCATACTGATCATGTACCGCCATGAGTACCAAATTATCATGCATCTCCATCAACTGCAAGGGCCTCAATAACCCAGCAAAGAGACACCGCCTAGTGAGGTGGGCAAACCGCACAGGGGCAGACATAATCCTACTTCAGGAAATGCACTTCACCCAGACTAAACCCTTCCCCCTCACCAGCCGACACTACCGTGAATGCCACACTGCGAACTTCCCTACCACCAAACAAAACAGAGTAGCAATACTGATACGGAAATCCTGCCCACTTAGCACTAAACAAGTCATTAAAGACCCACAAGGACGATACATAACACTTACAGGACAAGCATGCCACAATCAATATGCCATCACATCGCTATACGCCCCAAATACCCCAGACAAAACGTTCTGGGACATTCTCCACGCCCACCTAGCCATAACCCCAGGACATCACAAAATCATAGGGGGTGACTGCAACACCACACTGTCACCAACGATATACAGACGCTGACCCCTGCAAATACCCCACCTCCACAAACAAAATAGACAAACTATTGCAAGACTTCGTGATACGCCAACAACTTGTAGACATCTGGCGCCTGCTCCACCCGACCACTCGGGATTTCACATTCTACTCCCACCCACATAACTCGTATTCGCGCATTGATGTCTTCCTGACCTCCCCCTTCCTCACGGAAGCAGTCCACACAGCCACTATAGGCAATATTACCTGGTCAGACAACGCTGACATTGCAATATCCATCAAGATCCCCAACGTGGCACGCCTGTGGTCCTGGAGACTTAATCCTACTTTATTACACAACCACGTACTGAAAGACACGATACATACAGAACTCACAAAATATTTTACCCTGAATACGGCCACGGCACCCTCACCGGGCGTACTGTGGGCCGCCCATAAGGCAGTCATACGGGGCAATATAAAAATATGGGAGATATTCCAACAATACTTTACCACACTATATGAGCATAGCCCAGCCACACGAACACACCCAGACACAACAAAACAAACGATAGAAACATACCTACAGAAAACAAGCCCTAAAACCGGAGGCAATCGCCAAAATAAGCGAACCAATCACCATTGAAGAAATCGCTAAAACTATTAACACCAAACCTAACAAGAGCCCGGGACCAGACGGTTTCATGGGCCTTTACTATAAATCGTTCCCAGCAGCGCTCCTCCCACATCTATGCAACCTTTTTAACTCCGTGCTACAGGGGAACCCCCTACCTCCTGACATGTTATGAGCAAACATGTGCCTCCTCTCCAAGCCAAACAAAACCCACCTGGATCCGAGTCACTACCGACCGATTTCCCTACTAAATGTAGACGTCAAACTACTTACAAAATTGCTAGCATACAGGATAAACCCCTATGTACACAAACTCATACACCTGGACCAAGTGGGTTTTATACCTTCCAGAAAGGCATACGATAACACAAGATGGACCTTTGATCTCATCTGGATAGCCACACACACCGAAGACTCCCCACAAAGCTATGTTCTATCCACCCTTACCGCTAACTCGCGGACGGCTTCCCTTCTTTGAAACATCCTGCCTACCCCCATCAGACTCTCCCCTAGTCTTCAATGGTTTGAGAAGTCCCTCAAAAAAAAAAATCTGTTCAGAAATGCTTATGGTCTCCCAGAGTAACTTATCTATACCTATCCAAATCTGTCTCTTGCTCTCCTGAAGAGCCACACTCCATCCTGTTTGGTGGCTGTCACCCTTGCTGTCCTGTTGTGTATTTGTACTCCACCTCCTCTAGACTGTAAGCTCGTTTGATCAGGGCCCTCATCTACCTATTGTTCCTGTGTCACTGTGTAATTGTCTCATTTATTGTAAACGTTCTCCCCTTTCATAATATTGTAAAGTGCTGCAGAATAAGTTGGCACTATATAAATACCAATATTAATATTAATAATCCACACGCCTACCCTGACAGTTTGCTCAAAAATGTCTGCCCCTAATGTCTTCAAGTTTTATCAACCTTTGTAAGAATCTAGAGCCATTAGTATCCAAAGCAAGCCTTATACCATTCCTTACCAGACAGATTTGCTCTAAATAAAAGCATTTTGTATCACAAACGGCAACATTCCACTCCACAGACTGACAGCTTTAATTCAGGATATACTTTCCATTGACCTCTGCCCTTTCAGTGCCATCTCAGTGAAGCATTAACAGAAACACTCCAAGAACCACTGCCACAACAGCATAGCTGTGCCAGGTGTTGTCTGTTAATACCCCACGTAAGTAATCAAACCCATATTGAAACCTCTGGTTTGAAAGCTCCTTATCAGATTACAAACAGAAGGCCCTACTTCCATATTCCTGACATCAAAATAGAGATAAACTTAATGTCAATAATGCTGAGAGGGAATTTAGAAATATCTGAAGAGGGGAATGGATCTTGTGGGGGCCCATGGAACTATGGTAAAAAAGGGTTAAACCAGCGGTTCCCAGACTGTGTGCCGTGGCGCGCTGGGGCGCCATGATAGGCACACAGGAACGCCACAAAATATTTCCCAGGTGCTATGATCGTAACACAGGAAACATTTTTGCTTAACATGGGCCTGGTCGGGTGCCGCGGCCCTTTATGACCGAGACCAGGCCTCTGTAGTGTTGGCTGGCTGAGAGAAAGTGACAGCCTGTCACTTCCTTTCAGTTTCACGCAGAGAGACTGTGTGGGAGAAAGAGGAGGCAGCCACAGAGGGAGTATTATGGGAGGGGAGAGGGACACGAGAAGTTGCTTCAGACCCCTTACTCCCACCAGCAGGACCAGGACTTCAAATAAGCCACCCTCATGAACACAAAAGGTAAGCCAACAGTAGGATTGCTAAAGACATAAAATTGATCACATACATACATATACACACATATAAACAGTGGTACATCGGTTTACAAATGCTTCGGTTAACAATTTTTGGTTTATAAATGAAAATCCATTGAAAATAATGGCCCAGTTTACAAATTTTTTCCGCAATACAAAGCAAGTTTCCCCAGGATGCATTGTGCCTGGGAGGTTTATAGCACCGCCCCTGTGTATGCTGTCTGTGGGTAGCACGTGGCGTCGAGTGTGGAGGTGTTGTAGTTTTTGCATTGGATTTTGGAGCCATTCTGTAAATTTTTGCAGCGGTTTTGGGACTTTTTGGTGCATTTCTCAAGCTGTGGAAAGGTAGGGAGCTGAGCTTTGTCGTTTGCATGCCTTTTACTGTGTGTTCTGCATTGTGTGTTGGTTTCCATGCCAGCTAATTTTGACTTTTTCTGACCTCCGGAAAAAGGATTAATTGGTTTTTAATGCATTCCTATGGGAAACCATATTTAGGTTGACAAATGTTTCTCAATACATAACGTACCAGAGTACATATTGAATTCGTAAACCGAGGTATGCGTGCATGTAATGTATAATATATATATATATATATATATATATATATATATATATATATACACACACACATACATATATATACATACACACACACATATATACACACACACATACATTAACACAGAGAGAGAGAGATACATCTGTGTGTTAATGTATATGTATATCTGTGTAAGTATGTATGTGGTAGTGTATGTGCATACATTGAAGCAGTCAAACATCAGCACAACATACACACTCCTGCAATTTCACACAAATAAATTCCTGCAGTCAAATTCCAAAATTATATACAAACACACCCCTTCACTCAAACACCAATACTACACACAAACGCATATCAACATTTAAACGCCAGCATTATATCAAAACACACCCCTGCAGTCAAATGCAGACATTACACACCCCTGTATTAAAATACTAAAATTATATACAAGTACCCATTCAATCAAACACCAACACTATACATTATACTAAAGCAACAGTATATGCCACAGCGCTGTACAGATATACAAACTAGAATTTAGTTTTGACTTGGGGCGCCTTGGAAAAATAATGAAATATTAAGGGTGCCTTGAACCTAAAAACCTTGGGAACCACTGGGTTAAACCATTCAAAAACGGTTTGGTTACCATATGAAAGCATAAGGAATTCTCAGCACTATAACCACTATGGTGAGCCTACAAAAAGGGTGTGTAAAACCAACAAACTTAAGAAATCTATGTAAACCTGAATACACTATACTCCTAGATGGAACCTGTAAAATGGAATTACTAGAAGCGTAGAATTCAGTGCTTAATGGACAACGTCACCTCAAAACTAGTTTTACTATATAATAATCCTTTCACCAAGTTTAGAAAGCAAATTCATTGATTTTATTTTTTGTAAATGGGGGGGGGGGGGGAGGGAGATTTACAAATACAAGAAAACACCACAACTCATCCCTACCATATATATGGTGACAAAATCCATCAGCCATGTACATACACCTTGGGTTGGACAGTGTGTTTCTATGGTCTTACCTGATTTACTCCCTGCAATGAAGCAGAAAGACCATAGAGACTGTCCAACCCATGCAGCAGGTATATATAAGGCTGTTGGATTTGGTCATATTGTGATCCTTCATTTAACAAAAATCTATTTCCTTTCAAAACATGAGCAAAAGATAGTTAAAAAAAATAAAAATACTTTTTTGAGGAGACCGTTGTCGTGTAACAATTATTATACAAAACTTGGTATTATTTAAAGGGCGCAATATGCCTGGCAGACTAAAGTATGTAAAAAGTATTTTACGCCAGTAACCAGCTCAGTTTGGTACGGATAATAGCTTCCTATGGGGATTGTCGCTTGACCTACTTTACTTCATAAATTATAGACATAATTTATTGCGTTTTGCCACCTGTGTGATCATAGAAGGGTGTCAATTAACAGTAGGACGGGAGCACATTAAAGCGCTATACTAAAGCACGCCTGGTGAGATTATCTACGATAAACTGAGCCAAGCAGTGAGAAGGTTATAGGTTTTGAATAGGACACATATAGATACAAAGACACACCCTTTTTTGCCTAACTACTTAAAAGTTTTGTGAATATATGTCTATTTATGTAACCAACGTAAAAATATAAGTACTAATATGGTGTATTGCAAGTTGGCTGATATGCACTATAAATGAAGAATAATTTAACCAATACAAATATTTTGTCTATACAAATCTAACCATGTAATTCTCAGCTTTGCAGTGAAGTAGTCCTTTAGAGGAGATCTCCAAGGTGGATTCGCCACTTAAACTACAAGAAATAATTCACAATATCAACAGACACAGATTGCCGTTACTTGCTTCACCAACAACTATAATGCAGCACTCGCTGTAAGTTAGAGCTCAGACTGTTTGGACCTCTGACTAGCAAGATATCATGAGAGTTACAACTTCTCCACAAAGATATTCCTAGCACTTACAGATATCTGGTCCATGCACACATGTCACTACAGGACATACCTCTGTACATTTAGACATTATCATTATATTACAACTGATGGCCACTGCTTCCTTAGCAGATAACATGGAATCCACTCTGACCTGCCCTCCTATAGGGTGTAACCGTAGCCTTAATGTGTCCTTTACTAAGTGGTGGTTACAGTATTCGCCACATGAATACAGAGAGCAGATAAAGGTGATCCTTTATTGTATGAACTGTTTTAGAATGCAAGTTTCTTAGACCTCTATGGTTTTTTTCTTCAGGCTTGGAGGATACAGATGTCTATGGAGGTCCCAATCCAAACCTTGGACAATAAAGGTTCGATCAGCTGCACTGTACCCATTATTACATGCCTACCAATTACAGCTGATTAATGAGGCGACAAAAAGGAAAAGCTGTGTATGGCCCAATGCATCTGTATCACACTACACTGTGTGATACACAATCTTACAGCAAACAATGGTATGTTCCATTCAGCAACACACTGATATCCACACAGTGTATTTTACATAGCACTCCCAATGTATTCAAACAGAAGGAGAATTACCTGTCCAAGTAGAACATTCCCACACAAATAATATTTTCTTCATACATATATGATTTGGATCGTACAAAAAAAAAAAAAAATATATATATATATATATATACATATATACACACACACACACACATATACACACACACGCGCAAGATTTTGCTGCCAAAGAAACAAGACAAAAAAAAAAAACCCTTCAAAATTGCATTTATTTTTAGCCATCGAAGCAAATTTCTGGGCAAGTCTATGCTACACTAAAAGCAAAATTCAAGACACTGCAGGCTCTCATTCATCTTCCCAACCTAGCAGACAGATCTGTGAACACGAACTATAATACAATCAGCCTGACATGCATTCTCCCCCATCCATTCGCAGCTGCTAACTCGTTCTCTGAACAATAGAAATGTCAGCTTAGGACCCCAAACTCCCCCCCACCCCCTTCTCAGCCTGAAAGATCCCGACTGGAATTTAGCCGATCCCTGCCATGTTAGCAGGAAAAGACGGACACCATCCTATTCTGTAGACAAAGCCAGGGACAGCCACCACACAAGTAAACCGAGCGCCGTGCACGCCAGCCAGAATGGAGATGGGGAGGGCTAGAAGGGAGCACTGCCAATCCCCTGCCTCCCTTTGGGGTGGATTTAGGACAGGGATCAGGGAAAGGGAGGATGGGGAGGCAGATGGATTAGGCCTCGGGCAGAGAAAACAAGACAATAATACAGAGATAAACAATAAAACCAGGGGGGAACGGGAATCTGGGAATTGCACAGTTATGCAGGAGTCAGAATACCAATGAATCCAGGATAACAAGACAATGACAGTAAATGAATGACAAACAGAGGCAGACAACTTTGAGAATGAACAGGGGGTATATAAAGGACCGGCCAGCCATGTCAGCCTCCATGTAACCAATATATGTAGGGTGATGTAACATCATACACAGCATGACAAACTGTGCAACAAAACAGGGCTGAGAACATCCAGGAGGGAATCCTTACAGTCAGCTGGGCTCCAAGCACATCACTGCTTCGCTGCTACAGTAGCCTGTGCCCAGGATATCAATAAGGAAAACATGTATCAAGGTTTGTCCATACCATTAAAGGACCACTATAGTGCCAGGAAAACATACTCGTTTTCCTGGCACTATAGTGCCCTGAGGGTGCCCCCACCCTCAGGGACCCCCTCCCGCCCGGCTCTGGAAGGGGGTAATAACTTACCTTTTTCCAGCGCTGGGCGGAGAGCTCTCCTCCTCCTCTCCGCCTCCGTTACGCCCCGCCGGCTGAATGCGCACGCGCGGCAAGAGCTGCGCGCGCATTCAGCCGGTCTCATAGGAAAGCATTTACAATGCTTTCCTATGGACGCTTGCGTGCTCTCACTGTGAATTTTCACAGTGAGAAGCACGCAAGCGCCTCTAGTGGCTGTCAATGAGACAGCCACTAGAGGATTAGGGGAAAGGCTTAACCCATTCATAATTATAGCAGTTTCTCTGAAACTGCTATAATTATGAAAAAATGGGTTAACCCTAGCTGGACCTGGCACCCAGACCACTTCATTAAGCTGAAGTGGTCTGGGTGCCTAGAGTGGTCCTTTAAACAGGAACCAGCTACATTCTTACCCATTCAATACAGACACATAATCTTCCTTCCAGAGAAAAATTTATGTTTCTCCAAGGACCACTAATTGATAAATGGAAAGAGGCAGTATTAGTCTGCTTCACACCCAGCCTGGCAGGGGTCATCCGGTACGTCTTACATTTGGTCCTGTGCAATATGGGGTATGGTATCTCCACGGCCCTGGGCAACCGGGGAGTCAACGTAACCTACCGGGCCCTGGGCAACCGGGGAGTCAACGTAACCTACCGGGCCCTGGGCAACCGGGGAGTCAACGTAACCTACCGGGCCCTGGGCAACCGGGGAGTCAACGTAACCTACCGGGCCCTGGGCAACCGGGAGTCAACGTAACCTACCGGGCCCTGGGCAACCGGGGAGTCAACGTAACCTACCGGGCCCTGGGCAACCAGGGAGTCAACGTAACCTACCGGGCCCTGGGCAACCCGGGAGTCAACGTAACCTACCGGGCCCTGGGCAACCCGGGAGTCAACGTAACCTACCGGGCCCTGAGCAACCGGGGAGTCAACGTAACCTACCGGGCCCTGGGCAACCCGGGAGTCAACGTAACCTACCGGGCCCTGGGCAACCCGGGAGTCAACGTAACCTACCGGGCCCTGGGCAACCGGGGAGTCAACGTAACCTACCGGGCCCTGGGCAACCGGGGAGTCAACGTAACCTACCGGGCCCTGGGCAACCGGGGAGTCAACGTAACCTACCGGGCCCTGGGCAACCGGGGAGTCAACGTAACCTACCGGGCCCTGGGCAACCAGGGAGTCAACGTAACCTACCGGGCCCTGGGCAACCGGGGAGTCAACGTAACCTACCGGGCCCTGGGCAACCAGGGAGTCAACGTAACCTACCGGGCCCCGGGCAACCAGGGAGTCAACGTAACCTACCGGGCCCTGGGCTATCAGCCCCCCTTCCCTCCCCCGGGGCTGGCAGGTCACTTACCGTCAGAGGTTTAGCGGTCCCACAGGCCGGGCCCTGGGCAGGAAGGGGTTGGCCGGTCGGGCGGACACAGTGCGAGCCGCCAGCTCCGTGTTTCGGGCTCGGTATCCGGTCGGCGCTCGGTAGGTACCCGGTATCCGGTGGGTACTCGGTGTCCCAGGCTCAGTGGGCGATAAATGTTCCGTATTCGGTGGGTACTCGGTGTCCCGGGGTCTCCTCGAGACGTTACCGATCCCAGCGCGCGGCCGCCTCAGCCCCAGAGAAAGACACTGCGGACGGAGCGTGCGCGTTCACACCACCTGCGTCACTTGTGTCACGCGCACCGCGCGCTTCCGCTACCGCTTATACTTCCTACAAAAGGGGTCCGCGCTGGTCACGCCCACTGCCAAAAAAAGACTCGCCCTATTACAGTTAGCCCCGCCCCTATATTGCTCGGAGTCTTTCCCGCCTTTTGTGTGTGAGAAAAGGAGAGGGCGTGTTTCTTGCACGAGGCAGTCACAGCAAATTAAATATACAGCCCCCTACTCTAATACAGAGTATATATACAGCCCCCTGCTCGAATACAGAGTATATATACAGCCCCCTGCTCGAATACAGAGTATATATACAGCCCCCTGCTCTAATACACGGTGTATATACAGCCCCCCTGCTCTAATACAGAGTATATATACAGCCCCCTGCTCTAATACAGAGTATATATACAGCCCCCTGCTCGAATACAGAGTATATATACAGCCCCCTGCTCTAATACACGGTGTATATATACAGCCCCCTGCTCTAATACAGAGTATATATACAGCCCCCCTGCTCTAATACACGGTGTATATACAGCCCCCCTGCTCTAATACAGAGTATATACAGCCCCCCTGCTCTAATACACGGTGTATATACAGCCCCCCTGCTCTAATACAGAGTATATATACAGCCCCCCTGCTCTAATACACGGTGTATATACAGCCCCCCTGCTCTAATACAGAGTATATACAGCCCCCTGCTCTAATACAGAGTATATATGTACAGCCCCCTGCTCTAATACAGAGTATATATACAGCCCCCTGCTCTAATACAGAGTATATATAC